>CM057837.1:39758740-40196240 GCA_030068075.1 Paguma larvata | reverse complement strand
TTGTGGATTTATATTTTGTTAATATTAAAAACATTTGCTAGTTTTAAAAATAATCCTATTAATACCATTTATGAATTTGATGAGAGTTCCTCAAACATTTCAGACCATACTTAGAAATTTTGTATATGTGATTTCTTCAAGTACTTCAAATTTCTAATAAATTTTTGGGGCATGACTTTAATAAGTCATAGTCTCAAGAATTTTGAACAGTTTAAGAGCATACACTAATGAGCCTGATGGTTATAGAAGTTCTTACTATACTTGTATAAATACAGCTTAAACAAAAACGTCAATTCTCTCTCCTCATCCAAAGGTTACAGATTTATTTGCCCAATCAAAATAGACCTTTCAAACCTACTGTACAGTTGTAGGTTGTAAATGCAGGTTTGGATCAATAATTTCAGGCTTTTTTTAAAAATAATTTTTTTGATGTTTATTTTTGAAGGCAAGAGAGAGTGTGAGCAGGGGAGGGGCAGAAGGAGAAGGAGACACAGAACCGAAGCAGGCTCCAAGCTCTGCTGTCTGCCCAGAGCCCGACGTGGGGCTCGAACTCCCAAGCCATGAGATTATGACCTACCCCGAGTCAGACGCCCAACTGACTGAGCCACCTGGGTGGCACAATAATCCCAGGCTTGTTTTATTAGTATAAACCCCTTTTGTAGTAATGGAACTGTTCGAGCTTTTGCCTCTTTTTTACGTTGTACTTACCCAGTTTTTGACCACAGCTGCTTACTTACTTGAGCGGCAGGATTCTGCAGACCTCACCCAGACCTTGCCTGGGCATCTTTCCTGTTTGACTTGTGCTGGAGGAACTTTGTCCTTTAGTCATGTGTTGTAATTTGGATTGATTGATATAATTTTAAATAAATATTTAGAAGAGAGGGAGAGGGTGCCTGCAGGAGTAGGGGAGGGCCAGAGGGAGAGGGTGCCTGCAGGAGTAGGGGAGGGCCAGAGGGAGAGGGTGCCTGCAGGAGTAGGGGAGGGCCAGAGGGAGAGGGTGCCTGCAGGAGTAGGGGAGGGCCAGAGGGAGAGGGTGCCTGCAGGAGTTAGGGGAGGGCCAGAGGGAGAGGGACTGGGTTCTTTATCTCCACTCTTCGAAGTCACATGCTGTTAACTCTACTTGGTTCTTACTTTCATACTACTTGTTCTTGCTACATGTTTCCAGGTACAGAGTCCATCTTCGAAGCTCTTAACCAATCGCCTCTTGTCCATACTGACCCATCGACTTGAGTTTTGGCTGATATGGATGGTTTGATTGTGTTGTCTCTATAGCAGTTGTGCCCCTGGGAGAAGTTCATCCATTTGTCTGTAGTTATTTTTTTTCTGGGGCGTTAACCATCTGCCTTGTTGATGCATCCCTGGACATGCCTGGCTTGTTGCCTCCCAGAAGTTTCTCTGACAATAGCTATCACCTCACTTTGGCTGTGAAGGTGAGTAGAGAGCGGAAGGTACACTTGGGGCTTTGCAGTTGTTTGTATATTTAACTGCTGCCCAGCCCACTTGAGCGTACCCCTGTACTACTGCTGCCAGAGTGCTGTGAGCCATGGGGACAAGCTAGAGAAAGCAACACCCCTAAAAAAACTGCTCCCCTACTCAGGCTTCTCCGGCACCTGCTCTGGGCAAGCAAGGGCCTCTCCTCCTCCCAGCTGAAATCTGGCAGGCTTCTGTTGCCTGATGTTTTTCTCACTGCTTTTATGTTTCGATAACCTGTCTCTGGAATCTCCACAGTTGCGTCCGAAGCTCATCCTAGTTTGCCGTCTTGTGGAAACTGTGTATGACACTTGGTTAAAAAGAAGGATGGAAGGTTATACGTATTCCAGGTCTCTTTTTTAAGTTTGTTTATTTTGGGAGAGAGGTAGAGAAAGAGTGAGAAAGCGAGTATGTGGGGGAGGGGGCGGGTGGAGAGAAAGAGAATCTCGAGCAGACTCCACGCCCAGCACAGAGCCTGACTCCAGGCCGGCACCCACCAATGGTGAGATCATGACCTGAGCCAAAGTCAGATGCTTAACCCGCTGAGCCACCCAGGCGCCCCTCCCGGTCTCTGTTTTAACGGTCACTTCTTCGACAACAACAGGCAGTTTGGTTTTCTAGAGAAGACCATACATTTCACTTTTAGCATTCTCATTTGCATACTTATTTTTTTGTTATAAATTTTTGATTGTTTATTTTGAGAGAGAATAGGGAAGGGGCAGGGGGTGGGGTGGGGTCCAGAGGATCTGAAGCAGGCTCCGTCTGTGCTGACAGCAGAGAGCCTGATGTGGGGCTCGAACTCACAAACTGTGAGATCATAACCTGAGCCAAAGTCAGGCGCTTAACTAACTGAGCCACCCAGGTGCCCCGAATACTTATTTTGAACATTGGATTTTATTTAAACCAACCTATCAAGAAATACTTAGTATGTATCTTCTGTGTGTTGGGGACTGTTTTTCAGCTTTGAGAATACAGCAATAAACAAAGTGGATTAGAATCCCTGCCTTTTATGGAACTTACAGAAGACAATAAACAAGATAAAAATGTAAAATAAGTATTTCTTAGTTGAATTTAACATGGATCGTGGGTTAGCCAAGTAAATAAGGGGGAGTGAGAGGGACCTGGGAGTTGAGGGTCTAATTAAAATGATTGACAATAGAAGGAACTATAATTAGGTTGGATGGGAAAAGTGGGCATGAGGGTGGTAGGCACAATGGATGAGAAGGGAGGCAAAGGATTGTTGGAATTGGGAAGGCTAACAGGAATGATCTAAAAAGATAGGAGGTGATGGCTGGAGAATAGATGTTTGGAATTGAGATGATGGCAAGGTTGCAGGGAGTACTTCAAGGGAGTAGCCATGGAAGAAAGTGACTCTAAGAACAGTGGACAATAAGAATGTCGGAAGAGAGACTTCCATTTGTGCCTGTGATTGAGTAATGGGGATGAGATATACCTACTTCCCTAAACAAGCAGAAATCTGTACCAGGTATATTGAAGTAACCATTTTCAGACAATGGACAATGAAGGAAAATGAATCCTGAGAGAGGGCGAGCTCTCTGATTGCCCCGGCTTACTACCTGGAGGTCTTAGTACAAGGAGGGGCAACCTAACCAGGGCCTGGCAGTCTCCTTGAGTTGGAGACAGAGTTGAGAATTCAGGGAGATCAAAGAGCCAGGAATTCCCAGAATATTGGAGAAGAGAGAGCTCCAGAGATCTGCCAGTGTTTCTCCCAAGTTTTCTGTAGAGTCTTCAGTAGACTATTGAATGTACCTGTGTGAGGAAGCCGTGCCAGGCTGATGAAAAATTAAGGGATGGCCTTGGAGTCCCGAGGTGACTGGCATAAAGGGCATGATGGAGTCAGTCCTGCTGGTCTCCAGGAGGACAGTGGGGGAGAAGCCGTGAGTACTGCGTGTGGGGCAGAGAGACGGAGCATCTTGCCAAAACGCTAATCCTTTTTATACCTAGTCCACATTCATATTTTTCCAATTGTCAGTTTCCAAAAAACTGACAATTTAAGTTTTTTTCTGACAAGGATTCAGTCAAGATTTGTGTATTGAATTTGGTTGTTCTTTTTCCTCTCTTAAGTTAGAAAAAAAGTAGAGAAAATAGGCATTGAGCCACAACGTACCCAACACCAATTCGGTAACTGTCAAAATTTTGCCACGTATTTTTTTTCTATAGTTTCTTTAAAAACAAATTCAAGACATCCTGTTGTTTCACCCCCTGGTAACTCTAAAAGATACGTTTTCTACGTATAGCCCAAACAAGACATTGACTTTTTAAAGAAACCAGTTTAGTCCGTTGGTAGTGTCCTAGATTTTGGGTTTCTAGGATTATTTCCTCTTGATAGCATTTCATTTCTCTATCCTGTATTTCCTGTGCACTGGAAATCAAATTCAAATTTTTGATTACATACTTTAGGCACGAATGCTTCTTAGAGGATAAAATGTACTTCAGAGTGCATCACATCAGGTAGTATGTGAAGTCTGGTTTTCTGCTATGAATGATGTTAAATTTGATCACTGCCCATTGTCTCCATTGTAAACCTAGGTTTTCCCCTTTGGGATTAGCAGTAATCCTCAGAGCAGTGCCTTGACACCACTTGAATATTCTGTTCTCCATCAACCTTTCCCTTAATGGTTTGAGCAGCCATTAATGTTCTTTGCCTGAGTCAATTTATTACAGCCGGCATTGGAAAATAGTATTGCTGTTTTTCTGATTCAGATTTTCTTCTGAGCGGGGGGTTCACTGATTGGTGTTTCCTGTAATAACATATGAATCACATCTATAAATTTATCTTCTCTAAATTCTTTAAGTCTTCTCTAAACTTGAGTTTTCTTAAGTGGACAAACGATAAAAAGCATTTTTGAAGCCATCATAGTGCAGAATCTTTGAGACTTTTCCTCATGTTCATAGTTGATCATAGTTGCCATAGAAACAACAACTCTTTATTGTCATCAGTTTCTATCATTTTTAAATTACATAGTTGTAGCATCAGGTACAGGTGTCATAAATAGGTTTGGGAACAAAAATAACCAATTCTTAGTAGACCTTCTTAATCTATGGAAGTAGAGGAGGTAGAGTACTAGATAGTAACCTCTACTAGCCAAAAGCATTCTGGGGACATTGGTCCGTTTATTTCCCGGGGAGAATGGAGTGTGTCCGTTAATCAGGTTGTTACAGAGGTCAGCTTAAGAGAGGGTCTACCATATTGTAATTTTACTTGGCTTGTCTTCCCCACTGGACTTCCAGTCCCTTGATAGTAAAGACTCGTCTTATTTATATGTGTTTTTTGGTTGTAATCCCTAGTGCTCAGTACAGTGCCTAGCATATAATGAGTGCTCAGTAAAATATTTGAATGAATCCATGACCAGCACCAGAGGGGACCAACCGCAAGCGAATTCTGACCCTAAACGTCGTAATCTTGGCAGTATCTTTGCAGATATCAGGGCTGGTGTAGTCGTAGCATATAAGCTGGTCTTTCATTGGTGTTTCCACTTCTTGTTTCCTCAGTCTCCAAGCCTTTCTCTGCTCTGTGCCAGCTTTCTTGACTTTATTGTGTGTTGCAAGCCACCTGTGTTTGTTATCATTCCAGTTCCCTGACAAAGATGCAAAAAGCGTATGACGGTTTTGCTGCGGTGGTCCTATGCACAAAGTGAGAGGAGCCTCCGAGTGAAATACAAAGTAGTTCCTTAGTTCTCTAAACCAGAGTTTAACCAATCCCAGGAACTGAAGTCTTGTGTTTCTTCACAGAGGAAATATGACAAAGGCAGTGGCTGTACAAGCTTCCTTCATGGGCCGCCCTCCCCACTGCCTCATCCAGTAAGCGGGAGCAACTACTTCTAGAGGTGAGAGGGGAGGGAGGACAATCCCCGTAACCCATGGGATCCACCTAGCTGCAAAATCTTGGTTTCGAGAAACAGAGCGAACAGTTTGTAGAGTCGCTACATGGAAGAACTTTAAGACAAAACAAACCTGCATAGGATGGAATGCTCAGGTAATGGAAGTTCCGTTCTTCGATAGAAGCCTATTAACCTGTATTTTAAAAGCTACTTGTAGCTGAGTAATCCCAAAGATCCCCAGGTTCTGTTTCTACATATATTAGGGGATATTAAACACGTACATTTGAGGTAATTTTTAACTGTCAGAAGCAGGAGGAAACCCACTGGTGACAGTCATTCTCACTTGCTGAGTACTTACGATGGGCCAGGCATGGTGTTAAATTCTAAATTATTACCATTCAATTTTCCTAGTAGACTTAGGATTTATCTCTGTCTTACACATAAAGTTACACCAGAGCTCAAGGATCCAAACCCAGATCTAATTGTCATTTTAAGCTCCTTAAGCACTGACCATATACTCTAGGGTCCCATCACACTTATTCGAACTATAAAATCTGCGACTCTTAGCGTGAGGATCGGTGACCAAGGATGACTTAGATATTCGGAATGTTCTGGCAGGAACCAAGGTGATGTTCTCATTAGGCAGTTGGAGCATCTTCTCCCAGAAAGCTTAGGGCATATTTGTTGTCATTTTTACTGAGGGGCAGATCCCTGGAAGGATGGTCTATCTTTAAAGATCTTTACATGAACAAGTGAACATTGAATTCTTTCAAATATTCTTTCATTCGGTAAGCTGAATGCGTATCTTTTTTTTTTCTTTTTAACCTGAGGAGCCATCCTATTTGAGTCTGAGTCTTGGTTTCCAGGCTGAATTCATGCTGTATGTTTAAGAAGACAATGAAAATTCTTTGAAGATATTCTCACACTCAACAGGAAGGAGAATAGGGTTTGATTTCTACTTGTTTTTCAAGCCGGCTTCATCTGGGGACAAACTGTATTGTAACATTTCTAGGACTTGGTGCCAGTAGGAGTTAAAATAATAAAATCAGTTCAATTAAATTAAATAGGAAATAAGAGTCTTTTATGTCCAAGGCCTTAGATTAGGTAACAACAATTGGTCACTCTTCTGGGAAACGGTTGCTAAAATTGCAGTCAACCAGCAGTCTCTGGCCTCATTTACTCCATTGTGCCCTAGGAAGAAAAACAAGCTGACAAGAGCTTGCAAAGTCAATACCATTTTTTCCTAATTTTCATCTGCTTTCCCATTTTCTTGTGATTAATTGGAGGTGTTTTTTTTTTTCTTTTTACTTTTTTTTTTTTCTTTAGCATTTATTAAGAGTATTCTATACCGGGTACTGTACTTAGCTAGCTTCTAAGGCTTTCGATATAAAAGAGAACTCTTGCCTTCAAGAATCTCACAGTATAGTAGAGGATTCTGATTTCAATGCATTGATGGAGCTAGCGAAGGCTCTATGGAAACAGATATGGGACAACCAAACTCAGCTGGCACAGGCGAGGCTAGGAAGACTTCCAGGAGGAGAGGCTACTTGAATCATGCCTCGGAGGAAGAGGAATAGGGCAGGAGCCAAGGGGAGAAAAAGGTGTTCTTGGCAGAGGAAACCATGAACCTGCCCATCCGGTTTGGAGAATTCCCAGCCGGGAATCCCATTGTGAGGGGTGTTGTAGACCATTCTGAAGCATTTAAACTGTCCTAAGTGAAACGGGCAGCCGCTAAAGAATTTTAAGCAGGAAAATAACCTGTTTAGATTTGCTTTTTACCATGAGATGTTGGAAGGTTGTTGGAGTTTAGAAGAGAAATAAGGAGGACCTGTAGTTAGTGAGCCGGTAATGGGGGTTGCAGATTATTGGAGAGATTCAATAGATCCTTAGGAGGCAGTGTTAAATTTAGAATTTAGCATGGTGTTTGGCAACCAATCCGTCCTAGCAGGGTGAAACTAGAGGAAAAGGAGGCATCGAAGACGAGTCCCTCAGTTCTACATCTGATAGATCCTGGTGCCATTAGTCGGCAAGAGGAGTGGAAGTGGAGGAACAGACTGGGTGTTTTGGATGTGTTGAACTTGAGAGATGTTCGTGGGACAAGTGAAGAGAATCAAGTAGGCAATTGGGACTTCTTTTAAAGTTTTTATTTTATTGTTGAGAGAGACAACACGAGTCGGGGAGGGGCAGAGAGCGGGAGAGAGAGAATCCCAAGCAGGCTCCGTATTGCCAGCTTTGGAGCCCGACACGGGTCTCAGACTCCCGATCCGCGAGATCATGACCTAAGCCGAAACCAGGAGTTGGACGCTTAACCAACTGAGCCACCCGGGTGCCCCCAGTTGGGTTATTTTTATATCTGAAGT
This sequence comes from Paguma larvata, assembly GCA_030068075.1. Lineage (NCBI taxonomy): Eukaryota > Metazoa > Chordata > Mammalia > Carnivora > Viverridae > Paguma > Paguma larvata. The sequence goes on along the minus strand of CM057837.1, from coordinate 40,188,568 downwards.
TGAGGAGAGAAGACTGGACTGGGGGGGGTGGTGGTATATAGATTGGAGAGTTTTCAGTCTGCACGTTGTCTACTTTTGTTTCCATTCCCTGATTACTACGTAGTGGAAAGCAGACTTACCATAAAGCTGTGAAGCTTAGAGTTAAGTGCTTTTCACGTGCATAAGTGCCGGGAAGGGCTCTGGCAAATGTGTTTACATGATCATATTTTGTAGTAAAATCTGCAAAGTCCAGATGTTTTTACTACAATTGGTCCGGATTGTTCTCTTGCCCCTTTGATTTACCCTCTCTCACTCTCCTGTCTGGTGATATTGGAGTGGTCCCGGGCAATTTTTGGAGTCCGGCCATGGGGAAGTTGGGCCGGGCATACATCTAGTTTGGGTTTGCAGTCACATCAATGTGTAAGTTATTGCTAGCCAACCCAGTGTAGGAGAGACAGGGAGAGCTAATCCTGCCCGTTGTGACCCAAACGTTGAGGCCCACTGTTTACCGTGTCAGGATGCAAATGCATCCCAACACATCTGGCCCCGGACTCGTGGAAACAGAAGACGATGAAATGTATGAAGGCAGAAACTGGTTGGTAGAAGAACTTTCCCCCTCATCTGATGATGTTTCAGCCAGAACTTGGGCCTGATACAAAGGCTTGACGACCGGGAAGTTGATGCGGAAGGGGATCCCAGGGAACAGGTGTTCGGGACAAAGGAGGTGAAATGGGAAGGAGGGAAAGAAATTCCAGGATGTGATAGTGTCTTGGGTGTGGCACCAAGGGACAGGTGTTCCATCTACGAAGTTTCGAGAAGCCATATGAAATGCTCGTAGAACTGTGCTGGAGAACAAAAGGAGGAAGTTTCCTCCCAGGGGCATCGATTCCTCGCTGCTCCGGAGATTCCTCGCTGCTCCGGATCGCGTGTGCCTAACTGCAGAGACTCGAGAAGTCCCAAGGCAGAAGCGAGCAGCATGGAGCCGCACCGTGAGTCTTACCACAACGTGGCATCTGCTCGCACCGATGGCACGAGCAGAATGCCAGCCAGTCCACGTCCGTGTGGAGCTGGGTGCCGAGGAAGGAGTAGGCAGCGGGGCCCAGAGGACTGTGAAGTGCTGTTTCAGAGGCGTCGAATGTTGACGGAGGGTTTTGTTCTCATTCATTCCCAAACATCCTCTCGCTAGGATTACATACAGTTATGTACTATATGCAGACATAAATCTTTTTTCCTTTTTTTGAGGAGAATTACACAACATAGATTTTGTCAGGATTACTATTTGTAGGACACACACTTGTAATGTTACTGCGTATTTCAGCGAACATGCTATGTTACCTATTTCTTGCCCGAATTTTCCTATATAGATACAGTGTATGCAAATGGAATCATACCATGGACAACATTCCAGGCTTTTGATGTATTTCCCCTTAATGTATTTTGGATGACTTATAATAATTTATGTCGATCTCCTTTGGGGTTTTTTTTTTTTAATAGCTTCATAATGTTCCGCTATATGGATGTACTCGAATTTCTTTGACCAGGTTTCTATTGGTGAATTTTTAGATGGTGATTTTTTTTTTTCCTCATTGAAAAAAATCTCTTTATCTCCAGCATCGTTTTCAGATCCTGGGGGAGAGACTGATAATGGGGATGGTGAAAAGAAGCAATTGTGAAAGAATTTATAATAGAAAATGTTTCTTTCTAAAGTCATCTGCTCACATCTTTGTTTCTTCTCTATAATGACAATGAAGTGCTGGAGTTTTCCAGGGACAGAAATGAAGACTAAAATGCTAGGACTTCTTTTATGTCAGGACAGTAAGGAAAACTTCAGGATGTTCTTGCCTGCTTAGTTTTTGTCGAGTTTATTATTTGTACAAAAATCTGCGTGCAGGCTTCCTACATCGGGTAAGAAATGGAGCCACGTGATGTCCTTTCCCCTGTCCCTGTAGGACTCAGTGACTTTTGATAATCTTGGAGCCTTTTCCCTCCTATCGTGTGGTTATTAACTGTCTAATACGTAATAACTTAGATGAACTGCACAGTGTAATAGCAGTTTTACCCTACTCATTCCAACCGGCGGTCCTCGGGAAGAACTTTGTGGAAAGGAGACTTGTAAGAAGAGGGATAGGGGGCGCCTGGGTGGCTCAGTCGGTTGAGCATCCGACTTCGGCTCAGGTCATGATCTCACAGTCCGTGAGTTTGAGCCCCGCGTCGGGCTCTGTGCTGACAGCTTAGAGCCTGGAGCCTGCTTTGGATTCTGTGTCTCCCTCTCTCTCCGCCCCTCCCCCACTCATACTCTGTCTCTCTCTGTCTCAAAAATAATAAACATTAAAAAAAAAATTTAAAAAAAAGAAGAGGGATAGGTCTCTCTTGACCAAAATCAGCCCTTAGCTTGCCCTTTAAGCAGGCTTAAAAAAAAAAAAAAACAAAAACGGGTGCCTACTCATCCCTTTCCTTAAAATACCTGCTCTGAGGGGCGCCTGGGTGGCTCAGTCTGTTAAGCGTCTGATTTGGCTCAGGTCCTTGATCTCCTGGTCGGTGGGTTCCAGCCCCGTGTCAGGCTCTGTGCTAACAGCTAAGCTCCTGGAGCCTGCTTCAGATTCTGTCTCCCTTTCTCTCTGCTGCTGTCCGACTCACACTGTGTCTCTCTTTGTCTCTTTCAGAAGTAAACATTAAAAAAAAAAATTAAAATGCCCCTAAAGCAAACGCATGTGGTTTGATCTGCAGTGTTTTGGGCACTTTGTCTAGACTGAGCTCATTTTTGTTTGCTGTGAATATCACCAGAAGATCAAGTCTTTATGTGTGGCTTGGTATCATTACTAGTCTTGTCTACTTGTGTGTAGAAATCATCCCGGAAACCTAGTTGGAAATCAAGAGGCTTGGATTACAAAACTGAGTTCTAAATGGTTGTTGGTCCAAAAAAGTAAGACACAAGGAAGGAGCAGAAGAGAGAATCCTAAAATTAAAACACTGATACTTGGCCTTAGCAGTGGAAATCCTTTCTCTTTTTTGAAACCTCCTATTGGATTTGATGGGCTATTATGAATCTGTCAGACTACTCTCCTACTAGGATAGTCGGTCCTCATCATCCAAAGGCCACAAGTCAGAAATAGGCTCATTAGTTCTAAAATAAATACCGTGGTTCTATAGAAGAACCACCTGTCTCTTGGGAAAGATGAGAAGGTTCCCATCATCTCCGCCTGAAAGCCATCTTTTGTCTTAGCCATGTTTTCCATTGCTGACCATTTACTAGGAAAACATTCCAGTGAGTGTACAGTGAGTGTTACCACCAAAAAAGATGAAGTGGAGATGCCCGGCATGCCTCACTATTTATAAGAAAACATTTCCTCAAAAGATGGGAAAATCCAAGTCTTTAAATACTCTGGGAGAGAGGAATAATGGAAAAAACTCTTCAGTTTCTATTCTGTTGCTTCACGAGAGTTTCTCACCAGTCATTTGGCTGGGCCATTAAGTCACAGAATGGCTGGAATCTTCTATTAATTGCCTTACTTTGGGTTTCTGGCTAAAGCATCTGGCAGCAGAATTGAAGACCAGCAAAAGAGTGAGAGCCAAGTGGGAGGTGGGGGGGGAACACAAGCCCGTCCGTTGTTCTCGGCCTGGAATCCTGACTTAGGTGGGAGGACCAGATGGCCATCTTCAACAGGAGAGTGCATTTGGACGGATCGAAAGAAATGATTTGGCTTCTCGTAGATACAGCTACAAGTTTAGTCTAGGTTAATTTTTTGTTGTGGTTCCAAAAGGTTACTTTACTTGCTGTCTCTGTCAGGAAGTTCACGGAGCGTGCCTCTCTGGCACAGCATACGTGTTAGTTTGTCTTCGTGGACAATCATCCATTGTCTCAGGTTTGGGAAAAGAAAACTCGATCTAATCCTAATTTCATTTTGGTATCTGCTTTCTAAATCCCTTTGTGGTGTGGATCCTGAGTCCAACAAGCAGAACAAGCAGAGGACAGATACACACAATATTTGTAAAGGGATTTGTTACAAGGAGCAGGCTTCTGTAATTGTGGAGGCCGTGTAAGAAAGTCTAAAATCAGTAGGGCAGGTCACACCCAGGCATGGTTTGCAGCTGTTTTCGACAGGTAGAACTTCTTCAGAAAGTCTTCACCCCCATTTAAGGCCTTCCAGGGAATCGAGTCAAGCCCACCCCGGATAATCACTTTCAAAGTTAACCTACTGGGGACTTTAATCATAACTGCAAAGTCCCTTCTCAGCAGCACCTAGGTTAGTGTTTAATTGAATTACTGGGCACTGTTACCTCGCCAAGCTGACACATCAAAAATCCATCCCGTTGAGAGAAATCAATGAGGATCCGCTTGGAAAAGGATCCTGCTCTAGAGGGGCCTGTACAGACCTTAGTAATCCAGGCTGGTGTCTCTGCTGCTCTTGAAAAACCGCCCCAGCTGAGCACTCACAGTTTCGTAACTGGCTCCTTTCGTGCCTCAACCAGGAAAGCCCAGTGTAGCTAATCTTGTTGGGATTAGGGCCCCCTCTCCTCCAGCTCTTAAATTTCTAAAAGTCACGTGTAAAACAAACTTTTGTTGGCTGAAAAAGGTTTTCCTATTCTTTACCACTTCGTGAGCTCTCTGATATTTGTGTAGACTTAAAAGCTAAAGCTGAAGTATCCCTGCCAGGAGAAAACTAAGCACCCATTTCACCAGAGAAACTATTAAAATGCTCTCTTTTGGGAAGTGCGAGGGAAAGTCCATATGGTCAGGAAGGGGCAACGTGAGAGATCCTTGTGGGGACGGAAGTGTTCTGTACCACGGCTAGGTCAGCGTCGGTGTTCCGGTTATGATCTTGTGTTCTAGTTTTGCAAGATGTTACCGTTGGAGGAAACTGGGTGACAATACACAGGATCTTTCGGTTCTTATAACTACGCGTTACAAGAAACGTGCATTATACGTTCTTATGAATGCACGATCTCACAATAAAATTCTAATAGAACAATGACCCATTATATAAAGCATATAACGCTTTTGTAATAGAAAGGATCATTTTCTAATCTTTTGAAAAAGTGTTTCCTTAAGGAGGTAGACCCCTAAATATACTTAGTCCTGTTCTGGGAATAAAGCAGATACTCGACATAGATTTGATGAGTAGGACAGCATATGCCTTAGGGGAAAATGGTAGGTGACAGTTGAGTGTAGTGTTGAACATAAAGTTTTTTGGGGGTGCCTGGGTGGCTCAGTCAGTTAAGTATCCAGCTCTTGATTTTGGCTCAGGTCATGATCTCCTGGTTTGTGAGTTAGAGCCCTGTGTTGGACTCTGCATTGCCGATGCAGAGCCTGCTTGGGGTCTCTCTCTCTCTCTCTCTCTCTCTCTCTCTCTTTTTCTCAGATAAACTTAAACAAAAACAAAAAACAAATGCCAGACAAAATCTGAGTCCAGAAGACACCTCTAAAAATGTGCAAGCAGTAGTTTTAGGATGAATGAACTGGCGTTTTTTAAGCCCAGAAAGTCATATAGATTGAACACAAAAAATATGTTAAAAGGATGTAGATAAGTTTGTGGATCTGCCCATTCAGTGAATATTTGTGTGCCTGCGTTTCACCAGGCTCGCATCTGTGGTTTTAGTATATTTCAGGATTTTCTTAATGTGTAAATGTTGATATCCTTCACAGCAACCACACCTTCCCCAAATAGCCACCGATCCAGCTATCAAAATCTGAGAACCACGTGGGTTGGGTTTTCTCAGTGTATGTTATTTCCAATCTTCTCGCCTGAGACATTTTTGTGGAGAAGTGACATTTAGTAATAATACTGTAGGAATATCTACAAACACAATACCTTTAAAATTGTCTTAAAAGGTATTTTCAACTTAAGCTTTTCAGATACCGATATTGTAGGGATATAGAACAAGACTCTGTAGTTAAGGATGGGAAGGTAGAAGGGTGCCTGCTGGTCTAGTTGGTTAAGTGTCTCTTGTTCTCAGGTCTCTGTCTCAGGGTCATGGGTTCAAGCCCCAATTCGGGCTCCATGCTGGGCATAGAGCCTACTTAAAACGCGCGCGCACATACACACACACACACACACGAAAGGTGGAACCAAACTCCGAGTGTCAAGAAGCAGATACCGACAGCACAGAGAGAGGTTAGCTGTAGGCACTGTATCGGCATCAGAGCTGTGCCCTGTTGTGTCTGGCACACGTGCCCTGACTGCTGAGGGCACTCTGCACAGCACCCAAGGCTCTGCAGTCTCCTTCCGGGAAGTCCTTTGCTTTGCTTCTGCTTTTAAAAAAAGCTCTTTGGAGGCTGAAGACTTCAGTGAGTGGCAACCTCCTTACTCTGAGTTGGCTGACGAATAGGCCGTTCCCTGAAAACTTTGTCATCTCCTGAGTTAGTAGATGAATTCAGAGCTCTCCAGGAAATGGTCCTATTAGGAAATGTTATCTGTGTCCCATACAACCCTCAGTTCCCCAAATTAGATATTTTAGGAAACCGTGATTCTGTGTCCCCCCCCCCAGCACCCCTCCTTCCCTCGGCAGACATGAGCTAACTGGGGGTGAGGTCGCTGGTGACGGAGATGACCCCACATGTCTGGAGTGGAGGAGCTGTCCCGCCAGGGAGATTTCGGCCAGCCACTTACTGGTCGGCCACAGGAATTTTTGGAAGTAGTGAAACTTTTGGTAAAAGGGGGCTTTTGTCTCCCAAAATAGCAACAGTTATCATCACTTAAAAGCAGTGATTTCTATATACAGCAAGTGCTTCTATATATATACTCCCGTATTGTTTATGTAGGACTATTTTGAGATCTGTGTCACATTTTTCTGGTGTATTTTATGGTGGGAAAATTCAATTGGAAAAAATGCATTCAGCTCTGGTGGGGATGGTAAGGTAAAATAAGTACTTAAAAAAAACGCACACATGAATTTGTTGTTTCCAATATAGCTTTACATAGTACAGAAATAGCTAGGTGATAGCTCCCTGAATGAAATTGTATTGCCTCTCCTTAAGCAGGCATAACCATTGTTCTCCTGTTCTATCCTGTCTGTCCCTGCGTCAGTCAGGGGAAGACCTATGAGGCATGTGTAAGAATTCACCTATGTTTTACTAACAAAAATTGTGAGAAAATGGCTTTATGTTTGTGTAATGTGGTTTATAACTCAGGGTACTTATTTTTTTTGGAGTTGTTGAGTTGAGCGGCAAATAGGAGGGAAAGGACCTGCCTGCCGTTAAGAGTAACGTGGGTGTGGAGACACCGGGACATGGGGTCGGGGATGGTGGGGGCTGTGGCACGGCTCTGGTGGGGGAGGGGGGTCATGGGAAGGTGGGCCCGGGGGGGGGGGTGTTATGGCAGTGAGTGCAAGGGTTGGGGTACTGTGATTGCCGACCCCTTCTTCTGAGAGAGACTCCTTCCTCCCTGCTGGGGGGAGTGGGGTGTGAAGCAAGGAGCACTCAGTCCAGCAGGAGAGAAGATCACACCACTACCTGTGCGGCGCGAGTGACGGCGCCTGAGGAGAAATGCAGATGACGCCGTGGGAGTTGAGAAATGGAAAAGACAGTTTCTACTTTCGGGTACCAGGAGGGGCTTCCTGGGAAAGGTGATGTTCGGAGAGGAGTTCAGGCTGGGGCAGCGTTGACAGGGACTGTAAGGATCCGGGACCATGAGGAGAGCCTACGAGCAGAGGAAGAAAGAGCTGGAGTGAAGGTTTAATGGGGTCGTCTGCCGACTGGTGAGAGCTAGGAGGAGTAAGGAGCCAGAGGCGGGAGGAGGGTGTTGTGGGCCAGGTCCCGAGGGCCTTTGAGCCCTACTCTGCCCTCTTCTTCACTCAGCAGGAGATGGGAGATGAGCACCCAGGAGTGGGATGACAGGTGCGTTGAGGCCCAGTGAGGCTCAGGTTGGCAGGAGCAGGGAAGGAGGGAGGTGTTACGGGGTGTGCTAGACTCGATGGCAGCTGGGAGGAGGGAAATCCAAGGATGAGTAAAACCAAGGTCCCTGCTGTCAAGAAGGTTAAGATCTTGGGACACCTGGGTGGCTCGGTCTGTTAAACATCTGACTCTAGATCTTGGCTCAAGTCCTGATCTCACAGTTTGTGAGTTCGAGCCCCACATCGGGCTCTGTGCTGACAGCATGGAGCCTGCTCGAGATCTTCTCTCTCCTTCTCTAACTAACCACTACCCCCAAAAGAGGTTAAAATCTCAAAAAAAAAAAAAAAAAGTTCATCGGGAGACATTTAACTTTGGGGTAGACCGAGGTGCACGTGCAGGTGACAAGCCGTCGGGTGAGGGGCACAGGCACCGTGATGGCTTTCCACTGCAGGGACTTGACGGTTCTGTGGAGTCTCCTCCCTGCTCACGTTCCTCTTCTAGCTGAATGGACCTGGTCTCGTCATCTGTTCCTCAGATGGCACAGTTCTTACACCTCACAGGTAGTTCTGTCCTCCGTTTGCCTCTTGTGTGTGTTTTGGAATGTTCCAGATATGGGTAAAGCAGGAGTGTCGCTTCCCTTGTTCTGAGGTGGTAGTGCCCCCTCATTATCATGAGGTCACGTGTTCCTAGATCACGGTGGGATCTGCTGTCGACAAAGAGAAGGGGTTGGGGAAAGGGGTCAACAAAGAGAAGGGGGTCCTGCCAGGGAGGCCACAGGCCTGCCTCTGCCTTGGAACCGGAAGTCTGCTTATCCTACGTGGGCACTTCTGTCCTCCTCTGTTCCGGATTCCCTGCTCAGGGCTCCCCTCCCCCGCCTCCTGACTCATTTGCTCCCTTGGTCCTTCGTTCTGCCTTGACCCCGCTAGTCCTCCTGCAGATGGACTGACCTGTAAAGACTTACTGATCTGTGTGTCTGGGGCACTCGATACCCTCATTCTTCACTGAAAAGTAAGAGGAAAAGGCCGGGGAGAAATGAAGGAGAGAGAGGCACAGGCAGTTTCAGAGCGTGAAGTCTGGGTGAGTGGAGATCTAATGGTACTCCTTTCCAGAAGTGGGAGCTTGGAGAGGACGAGCCCAGTTCTGTCCTGGTGACCTAGGCTTTTCTGTGAGGCCACCTGGCAGAGGCAGGCCAGCTTGTGTCCCCTGTTAGCAAGAAGGGCCGGAGTAGAAGGCACACTGGATGGGAACTTGGGCGTGGTACTTACGCGACAGTCCTTAGATTCTTCCTTCTCTAGCATCTTTGGCCACTGTGATCAGCTTTCATGACGTTTTTGGCAGCATTGGATACTTTTGACTCCTCTCTGGTTCTTTGAAAACATTTTTTTGAGAGAGCGAGAGTGCACACACACACACAAGCTGGGGAGAGGGACAGAGGGGAAGGAAGAGAGAATCCTAAGCAAGGCTCCACATGGCACAGAGCCCGACGTGGGGCTTGGGATCGGGACCTGAGCCAAATCCCAATCCCCAACTGAGTCGGACGCCCAACTGACTGAGCTACCCGGCAACCCTCCTCTCTGCTTCTTGAAACGATTTTTTAAATTTGGCTTTCAAAACCCCATTCTCTTTATCCTCTGCTCACCCACCTACCCTGTCTAAAATGGAACTGTAATATCCTTTCAAACGTGGGCCTCCCACGGCCCTCCCCAGTCAGGGGCAACTCTCTCCTTCCTGTTGCTCAGGCTGAAAAAACTTAAGGTCTGGCCTTGACTCTTCTCTCTTCTGCCCTACATTCAGTCCATCAGCAAAACCTGTTGGCTTTCTCTAACATGTATATTCAGGATCTAAGTGCTTGTCACCACCTCTACTGTTAGCACCTGCTCCAAGCCACTATCCCCGCACCCCCTCCCAAACTTGGATTCCTGAAATAACTTCTCCCTTTTTCCTGCCTCAGCCCTTCCCCACTGCCATGTTCCTCCTACCAGCTGTCAAGCCTCTCCTCACCACAGCAGCCCCAGAGATGCTTTTAAAACAGTACGGAACATGTCAGTCTTAACGCTTAGAACCTTCCAGTGACCTGCCTCAGAGTTAAAGCTGATGTCCTCATAACGGTTATATGACCTGACGTCATCTCTACCCGTTTTTCTCTTGCCTGCTCTGTTCCAGTCACACAGACCTCCTGGCATTTTCCTCAAGCCTCGCCCCCTTCAGGGCCCCCATCCTTCCTTCTACCTGTCACACCCTGCCACTTCATCTGGCTCCTTTATGCCCTTAGCTTTGCTCAGATGTCACCTTATTCATGCAGCCTTTCCCTGGCCATCCCGTATGACATAATTCTGCCCCTCCATGGCTTATTTTACTCAATCTGGGATCGTCCGTTCCCCTTCGTGTCCCTCTCCCCCATCTGGAGTGTTCCTTCGGAGCCGGTGCTTTGTTTCGCTCACCGACAGAGGAGTCTGGCATGTAGTAGACATTCAATAAATATTTGAGTGAATGAATTGTGTTGACTGTAGTTCGTTGATACTCACATAGAAGTATTGATTGACTTCTCGACTGCTAATATGAAACTGGTTTCCTTAGGGGAACTTCTGCATGGGCATTCAAACATCCTCCATCCCATTTTGCTTTGGTTTTACCAGACCCGACTTCCAACTTCTAGAGTATGTATTTCTGTTGTCACTAGTTCCGGAGAACTCACTCTTAGGAACTTCATTGATTCCTGCTTCATCGTCAATTGTTCGGATTTTTCTGTTTGCAAATTGAGAAGCTTTTATTTTTTAATTTTTTTTAAGTTTATTTTGAGTCAGAGTGAGCGAGAGAGGGAGGGAGGGAATGAGTAGGGGGAGGAGCAGAGAGAGAGTGGGAGAGAGACAGAATCCCAAGCAGGCTCCACACTGGGAGAGCCCAATGCAGGGCTTGAACTCACACACCCTTGAGTCCCCTGACCTGAGCCAAAATCAAGAGTCGGACACTTAACTGACCAAGGCTCCAAGGCACCCCAAACTGAGAAGCCTTTAAAAAAAAAAAAAAAAGGCACGTCAAATGCTTCCTGGACCCTCCCTTCGGTTAGCATGGGCTATGGCATCACGTGGCTTCCGGGGAACCATTGGGCCTCCCACTCTGTGCTGGCTACACCTCTGCAATTGTATGACATCCCAGTAATGATGATTATGCAATGTTTGTCTTGAGTTTCTCCTTATTGAGTCTTCCTGCGTGTTTGATTTCTGCTGTTTGAATGGCATTTTCAGACCCCATGGACTCTCTTTGTCTTGTGCTTGCTTTCGTGAAGCTGTTTGACTACTGTCACTTTCTGTTAGCACAGCTGTGTCAGGTTGTTCCTAATTCCATTCTCCTTCATCTGCTCTCTTGGCTTTCTTCTTAGCTACTCAATTAGTCTGTCTACTCCGTTTCACCTCCTTGACATCTAACTTGTAGGATAGCATATGAGTCCATATTTTCATCGGGTGCCCTTTGTCCTCCTAATCACTGTCCTGCTGATCATTTCCATCAACATACAAGTGGTATCTGTCATTCACCTGCTACCGTGTTCGGCTGCTTTACCGACCGGGGGAGATTCTGCAGATGATGGACTGGGGGAGCGGTGGAAGCAGGAAAAGGTAGAAATTTGATCGCAGCTTTCCTATGTCTCTAGATTGTTAGTTACTTAGCCCATCTCCTAATAGAGACATGTTCTTGTAAGTTCATCTTTGCCAGTGCCCTGCCTTGAGCACACAGCAGTGGAAGGTGAACCGTCCAGGTTATTCCTGTATAACAACTTGCTTACAATTCTGGATTTGAGTAGAGATGTGTTCGTAGAATCCTGTCCTCTGAAAGCAGGCCTGCTTAGGTTGTCTTAAGCCTGACTTAGTGATTCCGTTTTCCTTCATTTTTAGGACCAGACCGGGAGGAACAGAGGCTAGGGGTTAAAATTTCAGGACAGTTCGAAGTGACTGGAATCCCACAGGACCTCTTACGGCTCACCAGAAAGGGTTCTCTCCAAGCCCTAATCGTGACAGCCATGTATGCTTTATTCTTCGTAGGGCTTATCAAGTTTATTTAATCTATCTGTATGAACAAGTTCTAGTGTTTAATGCCTGTAATTCCATAGTTTGCTGACAGCTATATTTTCATCTCTTTAGAAGCTAAGTATCCATTAGTCGATACTCTTTTTTAGTTTTTGATTTAGTCTTTTCATTAGTTTCCCCAAAGTTGCTTTTCTGCTTTTAATCCTGACTTAATTCCTCCCACACTCAGATTAAAAAGGATGTTACCTGAGTTCAGTTTTTAAAATTTCTCCATTTATAAGTTGACATCTTGCTTGGCTCGCTCCATGGATGAGGCCGAAGACTGAACTCCCTGCAGCAGATGGCTAAAGGTGGGGTGAGGTGGTTACCCGCACTGTATTGCTGCTGTCCCAAAGCATGATTGGATAGGAGGGGTGTCTGCGTGGGTGGGTGTGTGTTGTTTACCTGGAAGAAGGTTCAGAAAACAGGATTTCTCACCAGGAATTGCGAGTTAAAAGCAGGTGGCTCTGCGGCAGGTGTAGGAGTTGCAATATTGGAGGTGAGGGTGGGGAGGGAGGTGAAAGTCTACAGTGAGCTTGGAAGAAAACTTAGTAATTTTCAATCTAAGAAACCTAACTCACATGAGTAGTTTCTTCGTAGAGTGTGGCCCTTTCCAGTCAGATCTGTCGGTGCCATCGAGCTGGTATTTCAAGTATGTCCATCTGCATTTAAACGAATTGCTCCAAGACAATCTGATTATGCGGTAGTTACTTTGGTGAGAATAGCGCCTCAGTGGAATGGAAACTTCATTTTGAGGCTAATATTAGACCTTGCTTTGGAAAATTCCTTTTAAATGATCACAAGCTGGGAATAGCAAAAGAATTTAACTTTCGACAGACAGCATTCACCAAGAATTTTTAACTGCTTATGTTTGGGTCCTTGGGAAAGCAGATGTGAGAAACTGACCGGACGGAACGGACTAGGGTAGCACTGACGTGACCTGATGCGTGTGTTTATATCTATTGCTGATAAGTTTCCCTCCTAGTCTCATTTGCTCAAAATATTTTCATTCTTTGAGCATGAGCACACTAAGGATGAAAATTGTTAGGATGCCTAATTGTCTAACAATCTAAACTTCTAGGCTTCCAGACGTTGTTGCCCGTGAGGGGGTCTGAGGCAGAGCAGAAAAGGGCCGACAAACCCACACAACCCCAGCCAGTTTCTGAGTTAAGTGCTGGGAACCCGATCAGACCTGGCCTCCAGAGAATATTTTTAGTTTGTCTAGCTGGTTGTGTCTGCGTGAGTTCACCCAATTTGAAGTGTTAAGTAAACTTTATTTAAAGGACCCCCACCCCCCAAAAATCCTTATCCGATCATTTAAAAAACTAATAAACATGTTGACTGATCATGAAATCTCCAGATCATGTTTACTTGGCTTAACTCAAAGATCTGTTTCAGACGCCTCACATGCCTTGGATCAGGAGAACCAGTATTCGTATTTGAGAGGTGTATTGTTATGTTAAAAGATTTTTCCAAAATGGAAATGTATCTTTGTTTCATGATATACTTTTAATATCCTGGGTTTTCTTGGCTCCAGATAAGCTGGTAATAAGTTGATGGTGCCTTAGAACTGAGAAAGAAGATCAAAAAGAGTAGGCGATGCCATTTATCGACGGCTCAGGGGCTCCCAGCCGCTGTCTTTGCCAGATCCCAACACTATCTCCGATATTTACATGATCGTGTGGGGCAGAAATTACTATGAGCCTGGTTTTAAGAGATGAGGAAACTGAGGCTCAGGAAAGTTCTGTCATTTGCTGGTGACCACACAGCTAGTAATGGCTACAAAGTGGCAGTGCTGGGGTTCAAAGCCAGGGCGGTTCAAATTCAGAGAACACGTTCTCCCCTTGCCGTTCGGGGCATCTCCCGTAGCAGTGGTTCTTAAACATTTTTGTCTTAGGGTCCCTTGAAGCTCTTAAAAATTATTGAGGACCCCTGAACTCTTGTTTATGTGGGTTATATCTTTTGATGTTTACTGTATTTGAAATTTACACTGAGTCGGGTAAAGCATCTGGACTTACTGATTCATTTGTAAAGGACAATAGTAGATCCACTATGTAAATAACATTGTTATTAAAAACAACTTGTCCAGAACAAAAATTAAGGGTCATTGTTTTACTTTATTGCATATCTTTATTACATAAGTTGGATTCTCCTACTTTATTCTGCATTCAGTCTGTGCAGTATGTTTTAGCTGATATACGTGAAGAAAATCTGACTTCACATAGATCATGTATTTGGGAAAAGGAGGGATATTTTAACAGCCTTTGTGGGCAATTGCGAATATTCTTCTTCGATACTGTTCCAGAAGTCCACAAGTGGTAGTTTTTTAAAGAGTAGTTGCCATGTAGAATCTGAAACTATACCAGTGGGCTTTGGGTGACTGTTAAATTAAAAATCCTTTCATCTGAAGTCTTCCTTATATCAGAGCCGCGTGGGTGGCTCAGTTGGTTAAGCATCCAGCTCTTGATAACAGCTCGGGTCTTGATCTCAGGGTTGTGAGTTTGAGCCCTGTGTTGGGCTCCATGGTGGGTGTAGAGCCTACTTAAAAAAAAAAAAAAAAAAAAGAAATCTTCCTTATAGAAAAATTCTGAATAATCCATGTAGGGACTCCGCCATTCCAGGAAGTAGAGCTTAATTTCTCCTCCTCACCCCTCCCTGAGGGTGGGCTAGACTTAGTGACTTGCTTCCAAAGGATAGAATTAGGGAAAGAAGAAAAATTAGTAACTTGAAAGTGGAGAAACTCAAGAATGTCCTGTGGCTGTCATGTAAGCCCTGATATGATGTAACTAGAAGACCCATAAGCCCCAGTCTAATCACGAGGAAACATCAGACAAACCAAATCAAAGGACATTCTACAGGATTCCTGACTAGTAATCCTTGATTGTCAAGGTCATGAAAAACAAGAAAAGACTAAGAAACTCTCAGATACCAGAGGAGACATGAGAAGTGAGCGCAGTGTGGTACTCTGGATTGGATACGGGAAGAGGACGTTCACAGAACAGCTGGTGACATGCAAATAAGTCTAGAATTTACGTACTAGTACTGTGTCAATGTCTTAGTTTTACAAATATTTTGTGATAAGGCACGATGTTAACAATGGGAGCAACTGAGGGAAGGCTCTACGGGAATTCTCTACTGTCTTTACAACCTTTCTTTAAATCTAAAATTATTCCAGAATAACAAGGGTATCTAAAAAAATCCATTGTTATAAGCAAGAAACAGACCCTTAACTATAGAAAACAAACTGAGGGTTACCAGAAAGAAGGTGGGCAAGGGGATGGGCTAAATGGGTGATGGGGATTAAGGAGGGCTTGTGATGAGTACCGGGTGAGGTATGGACGTGTCGAATCACCATATTGTACACCTGAAGCTAATATTACCCTATATGTTAACTAACTGGGATTTAAATGGGAAGTTTTTTTTTTTTTTTAATGTTTTGAGAGAATGAGAGAATGTGAGCAGGGGAGGGGCAGAAGGAGAGAGAGAGAGAATCTCAGCAGGCTCCTCGCTGTCAGTGCACAAACCTTGAGATCATGACCTGAACTGAAATCAAGAGTTGGATGCATAACTGTCTGAGCCACCCAGGTGCCCCTTAAATGAAAAATTATTTTTAAAGACTTTGTGTCTTTAAAAAAAAAGTTTATTTACTTATTTTTTAGAGAGAGAGAGAGAGAGGGAGACAGAGAATCCCAAGTGGGCTCCATGCTGTCAGCGCAGAGACCGATGTGGGGCTTGAATTCATGAACCATGAGATTATGATCTGAGCTGAAATCAAAGAATTGGGTGCTTAACCGATTAAGCCATCCCAGTGCCCTTTAAATGAAAACTTAAAAAAAAATTTTTTTTTAAGAGCATATGAGAGGAGGAAAAAATCCATTGTATGTCTTAGGCTCTGAATGGATGACTTGTGCATGATTTGGTAACATCATTACCACAGCCATTTGGAAAATATTGGTTCACTGAGTTATACAGATCTTTGAAATGTGGATCTATTTCATTATTCAGTATTTTATTTTTATTTAAATTTTTATTTTAGAGAGTGCATGCATGAGCAGGAGAGACGGGTTAGAGAGAAAGGGAGAATCCTAAGGCCCCGTGCTCCACGTGGAGCTGGACATGGAGCTAGATCCCACGACCCTGGCAACATAACCTACGCTTGAAATTAAGTCAGATGCTTAACTGACTGAGCCACCCAGGTGCCCCATCAGTATTTAATATTTCAAAAATCACTCTTGTTGGGACGCCTGGGTGGCCCAGTCGGTTAAGTGTCCGACTCTTGATCTCGGCTCGTCATGATCTCATGGTTCATGGGATCAAGTCTTGTGTGGGGCTCTGTGCTGGCAGTGCAGAGACTGTTTAAGATTCCCCCTTTCTCTCTGCTCCTCCCTTGCTCACGCTCTATCTCTCAAAATAAAAAAGGGGTGCCTGGGAGCTCAATCAGTTAAGCATCTGACTTTGGCTTCACTCATGATCTCATGGTTCATGAGTTTGAGCCCTCGCTGCTGTGAGTGCAGAGCCCACTTCAGATCCTCTGTCCCCCTCCCATTCTGCCCCTCTCCTGGTTGCATGCTCTCACAAAAATAAAACCTTAAAAATAAAAACATTAAAAAAATAGACTTCACACTTGTTATCAGAAGTCTTCTGTTGAGAAGTTCTCACGCCTTTGATGGATATAGTTACCCAAAACTCCGATTTTCCCTTAAAAGCTCAAAGTTTATCATTAGCAAACGCTGCTGTTGTTTTCCTTAACGTAGCAGGCTCGTTTCGTTCATTTTCAAGAAAACGAACTTGCCACATATCCAAGTCTAGATACCTCAGTTTGTCTGGTAGTTCTCCTTCAGGTAAAAATGACGTCCAGCGAAAAACATGGCTAGCACAACCCACAACTCAAACAGTTGTGTGCCTTCAAGACAACTATTGTACTGGAGGAAGCAACAGGTCTTTTATGGTGCGTCTCATTTTGCCACACGGAGTATTAGGACAAGTACTCAAGGTCAAGATTTAACACAATCTTCACGTCTTCATCAGGGACATTCTGAGGAGAAGTGCCCTTTTTTCACCCTTTCCTGTGCGTGTGTGGTGGCGGAAGACTGTCTGCTGCCACTCCCTTGGCTGTGCTCAGGCAACTTGGCATCATTGGTTCGAATACCAGTGCGGTGAAAAAAGGCCAGGAACACGTTAGCATTTTACCACAGGTAGTCGGACGTCGCCGCCTTCCCGAGAGGATTATGGACATCCCTAAGGGTCCACGGACCACACTTTGACAACGGTTCTCCTAAAGTAACGTAGCAGTTGCTAAGAGGTCCCAAAGGGAGAGCAGACATGATCGAAGACCAAATCCATTAGGAAGCCGTCCCTAACGTAGTGCCGGCCAGTGTGCATAGACGGTGAGGCCCTTCCGATCGGAAGCTTTCCCTTTGTTTGTGGTGTTTTGCACTGTTTGAAATGCCAACTTCTCAAATGCAGGCTTTGATGATCTCTGGTGTCTGTGTTTCCTGCTGTTCTTAACATAATCACAGACGAGACTTCAGAAAATTCTAAAAATTCCTTGTTCAACTTTGTTTTCTTTTCTTTAAAGGTAAATCTCACCTGGCTATCGTGCAGCGAGTAAACAATGAGGGGGAAGGGGACCCATTTTATGAAGTTCTGGGAATTGTCACCTTAGAAGATGTGATCGAGGAGATCATCAAATCGGAGATTCTGGACGAAACGGATTTATACAGTGAGTAGTCGGAGCGTAATTTTTCAAAACTTGGGCTTTTGTTCTGTCAGGTACTTTGCGAGTCCTCTCGTGTCTCCTATTGTTACCTGCCTCTGTTTCTAATTACGTGCTGTCTGGCTGTGGACGACTTACCGATGTGTTCTAGGCCCTTCATCAGAGGGGGTAAAGAAGGGCTAGGTCCTGTGATGCCAAGTGGCCGTGTTTTTTGTTTTCGAAAAGCCAGCTGCTTCTAACCATTGATCTGGGCGTTACTCGCCCTGCAGAGAAAACTCCTTTGATGGTTTTTATATTTACTCTACATGTGGAAAAAGAATTGTTCTTTACTAAGCTTTTATTTTCCACAACTGGGCAATTGTTTTCAGATACATTTCGTTTGCTGCTTGTGAGGGGGATTTGTTAGATGGATGGGTAGCAGCTGTTGAAATGTCCTTGTTCCGGAACCCACGGGCGGGCCAGGGTAGAGGTGAGGTTTGAGAGCGTAGGTTTGCCGTGACAGCGGTGGTAAGGCGTGGGTGTAGGGAGCAGGACAGGGTAGGGTACACGGTAAGAATGTGTTTTTCCCTTTCTCTGGTATTCCGTCTTCTTTGGGGGGCACGTGAAAAAGGGTAAAGTGGGTAGGAGTGGCTTGGCTTGGGGCAGGGGGAGGGGATGGACTCACTGGTGTTTGTCCGGGAGTAAACTTGAACCCGGGCTGAGTACTGAGCCTGCGTGCCCTCTCATGAAAGTCCACAACTGGGTTATTGGACCGTGGAGTTTAAACCTGCTTTTTCAGCCTCACTTCTGAGTGAAGCAGGACTCTGCCAAGAGATGAAAAATCCCAAAGGTGGCCCAGTGCCTGAAGATGCTTGGGGCTCTCAGAGATGGGGCAGAGATCTGTATCTGGACTCTGTTCGGCTTTTAAAACATGACTTAGAGGGCAAGTGGAATCTTCAAATGGCCTGGGGCACGTGGGACAAGGCCTGCCTTGCTTAAAGCAGGGCGATTTTTATTCAGTCCTACTAGAGGGGCATGTCTCTCCCTTTAAAAATGAGAGTTCTTCCATTTAGCTTTAGAAGGATCAGCTTTTTATTTAGGTAATGACTTGCTTCTGAAAACATCTTATTTTTCATCACGTGTATGTGGGTGTATGTGTGCACACACACACGCGCACGCACACACACGCACATGCACACGCGCACGCACGCACACACACACGCACACACACACACAGTGCGCCCTTTAAAAACACCAGTTCCTATTTGTTTTATTCCTTTGACACTGCGGGAGTACTCAGAGGTCACATAATCAAGAATATTGTGATTTGTGGGGTGCCTGGGTGGCTCAGTTGGTTAAGTGGCCGACTTCAGCTCAGGTCATGATCTCGCGGTCTGTGAGTTCGAGCCCCGTGTCGGGCTCTGTGCTGACAGCTCAGAGCCTGGAGCCTGCTTTGGATTCTGTATCTCCCTCTCTCTCTGCCCTTCCCCTGCTCACGCTCTGTCTCTGTGTCTCTCAAGAATAAATAAACATTAAAAAAAAAATATTGTGATTTGTATGTTTACATTTTTTTCATCCTTCCTCACAGTGACTATTGAATACCAAGTGTGTCCCTTTCTATTGATTTTGTTTCCTCAGGGGTAGTACTCAGCCTAAGAAATATAATTAAGACACATATGAGATCTTACGTTTGCATTTCAGTTAACTTCTTTGATTAAAAAAAAACACTTTCTTTTAATGTTAATTTTTGAGAGAGAGACAGAATGCGAGTGGGGGGAAGAAGCAAACAAAGAGAGAGGGAGACACAGAATCTGAAGCAGGCTCCGGGCTCTGAGCCATCAGCACAGAGCCCGATGCGGGGCTCGAATTCACGAGCTGTGAGATCATGACCTGAGCCGAAGTCGGACTCTTAGCTGACTGAGCCACCCAGGCGCCCCTCCATTTACTTCTTTTAAGCCTCGATTAGACTGATGGCATACAGAGGCGCTGCCGAATGTCCCTTGCTGAGATGAATTGCTGAGCGTGTGGATTTAGGTATATTCCTGAGGTAGACAGGCGGTCAGGGAAGATGGCTGCATTTGCCATTAGAAACTTATTTTGAAATTTGGTGTTGATTTATGCTGTCTGATTTTCGAAAGAATCATAGACAAAAGAAAACGAGAGGTTAGGATTGCCGTTTCCCCGGGACAACGCTGGTAGTTAGTCTGTCTGGCCCTCGGCAGGAAATGGTAACGCACAGGCTCAGGATTCTTGGGAAAGGAGCAGGTGATTGAGGTCTTGTCTTTAACCTAGTTTTTCTTGATTCTTTCTTTGCTGAGAAAAATACTTGCAGAAAGCCTTTGTATCAGACACCATGTGGATTCGGGGTTTGCAGGCGACAGCCCACAGGTACTTGCCACCGGTTTTTGTATAGGCCACAGCCCCGAGAACAATTTTGTTTGTTTTTTACATTAGGTAATTGTTGAAAAACATCAAAAGTATAATTACTTTGTGACTTGGGAAAATAATAATGAAATTCAAATTTCACGTCCATAATAAAGTTTTATTGGCACAACGGCCATGTGAATTCATTTACGTATGGGTGCTTTGGTGCCACAGCAGGACCGAACAGTTACAACAGACACCCACAGAGCCTGACGTGCTGACTACCTAGCCCTTTACAGGGGACGTGCGCTGACCTCTCTTCTGGATGACCTTCTTCGTGTTTGTTTGACCTTGAGGATCTCCTAGCCTGGAGTAGAAACAAAGCTAACAGATAACATTATTCAAATGTTGTCCTATCAAAGTGTGCTTCGTTTGTTTCTTAAGAGTTTTTATACTTTTTGTATGTACATTTGTTTGCCCCGTCTCGGCAGAGGCTAGGAGCCTCCGAAAGGCAGGGGCACGCTTCGCGGTGTCATCTGTCACCCAGTGACTGTTCCTCCCTGCAGCGTGGTGACACGGAGTCGCAGGAGACAGTGCGCGCTCCAGGCTGCCTACCGCTGCCGTGTGGTTCCGTGAATTCTGGGAGGGTCGTGTCCACGACCGCCCGTTCGCGTACTTACAAGGGCTCCAGCAATCTTCACGAAGAATGTTTACGGTCGCTTCTGGTCAGCTTGCCTGTTCCCGCCTACTTCGGAACGGGTCCTGACCGCGCCGCCCAGATTTGATGAGGATTCCCTCTCCTCTTGCTGTGTGGTGTTTGTTCGCCAAGTGCCCGTCCTCTAGAGACAGTGAAGCCTTTGCAAAATAGTCTGTCGTTTTCATTCAAAAAGAGCCCTGATCTAATAGAATGCGTTTCCTTTTATCTCTTCTTGTTCTTCTGTCAGCCGATAACAGAACGAAAAAGAAAGTGGCCCATCGTGAAAGAAAGCAAGATTTTTCTGCCTTTAAGCAGACAGACAGCGAGATGAAGGTTAAAATATCACCACAGCTTCTCTTGGCCATGCACCGTTTCCTAGCAACAGGCAAGTGCAGCTTATCACAGTTCGAAATCTCTACAAACCCTGGAGCGTGTTTCTCACCCACCACTGACCGGGGTGGGCTGGGGGTGGAGACCGGGAAATGGGGTGATAAGTAATGCCACTTTTGTGTTTTGTTTTTTGTTTTTGTTTTGTTTGTTTTGTTTTGTTTTTTTCTTTTTAAATTCTCTCCTCTCCTGTGTTCAGTGTCGGCATGAACCCTCTGAGACATTTACCAGGGGTGGACCAGTAACTTAAAATTGGTCTGAAAGGTAAGGATGAATGTTAGTGCCACACTGCATGTGAACGGTAGGCCAGGCCATCTGCTTCCGGCTAAGTCTAGGGGAGACCCCCCCCCACCCCCCCGCTGGCGGCGCGAGCCAGACTCCAGCTCGTTGTGTGTGTCGGACAGTTGAGTGATTCTCTCTTCAGCTTGCCTTGGAAGAACAGTTGGACCTCAGTGGTAACACAGGTGCTATGATTTGCAAAGAAGAAAAACCGATTTTCAGAAGTAAATCTTAACGGTTTACGATTTTAATGGAATCAGAAACGCTCAGGGCTTTGCCGTGGATGTCTTGATAGCCTCTTCGAGTCAGATTAACTTGGGCCCATTCCAGGAGGCAAGTGGAATGATTATTAAAACCACCAAGCCGGCCGGCACTTGACTGCTCCAGAAAGGTCAAGGTTGAATGGACTTAAGAGACTGACTAACCCTTCCCATATCCCCACATGGCTCTCTCGGTGAAGGGTGAGCTCTGTTGGCTGCGGGATACATGAGAAAAGCTGAAAGTACCCAGTGGCCTGTAGAAGATGTCTGTGTCCAAGACAGGCACCCAGTGCCTTTCGGCCGTGAGCAGCACACTTAACACAGTTTGAACAGAAGGCTTAAGTAGCCATGTGCTGGATGCCACGTGCCCTTTAAGTTCATGTGTTCAGATATGCAGAAATGCTCACCGTGCAATAGCCAGGACCTGGGTAAATACTCCTAATTTAACGTGAAGCAAGGGGGAAAAAAAATACAAAACTGTAAGGGTCATCATTGTGTTTTTATGTGCGTACACACAACACAGACACACACAGGGCCACAGGCCTAGGGAAGGTACTGGAAAAAAAATACCAATTGCTCAGAGTGATCGAGTGGTTGGTTCCTAGATCATTTTATTTTCCTCTTAATCTTTTCCTGTTTTTTCCGAAATTTCTACAAGGCACTACCTGACTTTGTTATGACCAAAAAATCACAGAAGCTAATACGGAATTTATGTTTCACGTAGTTAAAAAAAAATCTTAAACACGGAAGCAGTGTTTTTCACTTACTCTTTTCCTAATCCTGGTAATATTGTTCATCATTTTAAGACCGAGGTTTAAAACGAAATGTTCTCCTACTCTGCCTCTGAGATACCATGATGTCCAGGTCCAGTAGAGTAAAGCTTCAGTAATTTTGGGTTTTGTTACCCGAAATAAAACCGCCAACTCTGTAAATATAGATCAACACTACTTTTTACCTTTATTTTTTTAGTTAGCAAGTTGGAGTGCATGTTGCTGTGTGCACGTGCCTTGCTTTTTTTCTGAATCTCTGCCTTCGTTTGTTCCTAGACTTTCTCAGGGTAGTGGAGTGGGAGAAGGAGAGATGAAACATTTGGTCCGTGCACCTGGTACTAACCCACTCTAGAAGCTTCCTGACCTTTGCTTTTTCCTTTGGCTGTTGTTGGACAGTCAGACTATTGTCGCCCGTGCGAAGGGGGTCCTGGCAGTCAGGAGCCTGCTTCTGGTTGATTTTGATTTGTATCGGAAAATTAGGGTAATTTTTATAAGAACCGAAACCAATGACAAGTTGAACAGGAAAAATTCAAAAGAAACAAACATGCGAATTCAGTATTTTCTAATCTCTCCCAGGTAATCTGCCCCCAGTGGATCACCAAACGGAAGTGTCATTAATCCGTATTGTTTTGCTTTGATTCCAAGTATTCTTACATATTCTAAACACCTGAATCGCTAGTATAATTTTTTTCCATCCATTTGAAGTGTAATATCAAGTTGTGTTTATATCTATAGAAGTAGAAGCATTTAGCCCATCCCAGATGTCAGAGAAGATCCTTCTAAGGCTGCTAAAGCACCCCAATGTCATCCAGGAACTGAAGTATGATGAGAAGAACAAGAAAGCCCCAGAATACTACCTCTACCAGCGAAACAAACCTGTAGACTACTTCGTTCTCATTTTGCAGGTCAGAAGAATTATTCGCTAGTTGTTTGATCTGAGTACCCACCCTTCCCGTCCCCAGGAGACTTTTCTGTATGTGAACGGGGTGTCAAGGTTTACATACTTAACTTCCGGGTAGCCTTATCCATGGGAGGCCTTCGTCCCCCTGGTTTCCTGGCTGTGAAGTAATTTCAGTCTAAAGCAATGTCCTCAGTTACTTAGGTTTTCGATACCGAAGGGCACTTAACCCATTGCTGAGGCCTTGAGGCATTCGTTTGAAGAATGGTGAATTCAGTGGTTTGTGTTTTTTGAAGAATGTGGGGCCATATACCTCCAAGTCTTGGTGTGGGGCATTTGAAATTTAAGTGTCTTGAGTTCCTTGGGTCCTCTTTTTATCATCTTTTCTTTTTTCCACCCTTCATTAGGACTTGGTCTTATACAACTTCCTAGAGGTAACTTACTCTCTGCCCTGAACAACATCAAAATAATTCATTTGTTTTCGTTTTTATTCCTGGCGACTAACCAGACCGTTCTACCGAGAAACTGATGTGGTAATCACAGCCTCTCGTGGCAGGGGAAACTTAATTCCTTCTCACTCGGTTCTGGACCGTCCCTGAGGGGCTTTAGTGCGTAGGTTGACAGGAGGCCCTTATTACATCACAGTTGCACCTAATAGAACTCTGCCCTTGGCGTGGAAGCCAAGATGAACAGTACAATGAAGAAAGTGCTGGTTTTATTGACTTCTTGTACCTCTTTATTGAAGAATTACCTTTATAGGAAATCCCAGTGGATTTAGCACAAGAATCCTAGCCCCTTAGGCGGTCTCCTGTTTTTTGGTTATTTCCTAGATATGAATTGGAGGTATCATTGTAAGCGTTTCATGAGGACTCGGTAGGTCCTACAGTTTACACGAGTCCAGCAAGGTCCCAATTATCTAAGGACAATTAAGAAGGTTCTTTTTATTCGTAAACAACTCTTATCAGATATCTGGATGTCAGAAACTGCAAAGTATTATGTTCATGTCTCATGGTTGGGTGCTATCCTGATGTCGATGCAGAAAGAAGGAACTGGAGAAAAATTCGTGGATTTCATGCCACTTTCATACATTCTTTGTTGGAAACTTGGCAGGTTTTCTAGTTCAGTGCCTTGATTTTTCTAGCCGTCTTAGTCTCACTCAGCTCCGAATTGTGTTTTTTTTCTCTGGAGACCTACACGCTTGAAACCGAGGGGACGCAGGGATGTATTTACTGCAGGGAGGGAATAAAGCATTTGTGTTTCTCATAAAAACTAGATGTGACTATTCCTCAAGCCTAGAGGAACTTCGAATTACGCTAAAGATGGTTGTTTGAAGACTGACCTGGTGAATTTCAGGAGTAATATTAGAAGTTACGTGGCTCCCACTGTTGATTTTTATTAGCATTGATAAAGTTGTGATTCAGGAATGCTCCTCAGGTGTATAAGAAAGCCATTTCCTGGCTGAAGGATCCAAAAATAGATTTTATGGAAGAGGGACTTCATACTCGTTCATTTACAAGTAAATCTTTAAAGATATTTTTGATAAGGCATTTGTGCATATGTACCTGTATTTGAATACCTATGCGATGCTAAATATTAATATGACAATTTTTTGAATTGTCGAACTGATGGTGTCATGGGGGCTTTGTAATAGTTGTAGGTGCTGGATTAAGAGGATTTACGGAGGTGTTTAAACTATGGGGTTTAGTGAAAATTATGTTCTTGCAGGCCGGCCAGTTACCTGAGGTGCCCAGAGTAGAACAAAAGGAAATACCATAATCCCCGTCAATCTAGCATAGCTGTCGCCTCTTGCAGAGTACATTCCACTCTAAAATGTCACTAACCCAACATCGCACATTCGTGCCAGGTGGCTGACCATGCTCTGCTGTGTTCAAGAGCATTAAATTAGAAGAAAGCTTCAGTCTCTGCCTTCCATTCCTGGCCCCAGAGCCAATGAGCTGCCCTCTTCTGCGGGCACTAGAAAAAACTCTTTGAGTGATTGACGTTTGGAATGTAATTAGGAATAGAAACACATCAGTTCGAGTTGAAATCCTAAGAAGTAAAGTCTAATTTATTCAAAGTAAACCATTTAGGTAGGTTTAATGGAAGGACTAAGTTACCGGGCACATACCTCCCACTGCATAAGTATAAAAAGGCTACAACGTAAGTTTTATCTTTAAAAAAGTAGACTTTTCAACTAAAATGTTTTGGAGGGATCAGTAAGTACATAATAAACAGTGAGATAAAAGTTTTTTGGCTCTACAGGTCTTAAATAAAATACATACAGAAAAGTAGAAATGGATAAGAACATACCATGTTGTTCAAATAAGAACAACAATTTTGGTGGAAGTTATTTTCTACCATCCTAGAGTAAGCCTACCGAGAAAAAAATGTCTTAACTTGACTAATAAAATTAACAGGAATTTGGAGACAAATATGAAGCCAGGGAAATACACTTTCTAAAAACTTTTAGTGACTTTCATAAAATTGATCATTTGCTATGTCATATGTAAGTTCTAAACTCAGTCATTTCTAGAACCACCTGTAGAGATCATAATGAAGTCGACTTAAAAATACTTAATTGAAGCCATTTTTTAAATAGTGATCAATTCTCTTACAAAGGTTTGTTATATAAGGCTCAGAACAGAGTGTATAATATGTCCTTATGTGTTTCATGTGTGTGTCTGTATATACGTGAACTGTCTCTGGAAGGTTAGTCAAGAGTCTGGTAGCAGGTGGTGGCCTCTAAGGACGAGGCTTGGAGGACTGGGAATAGGGTGGAAGGGAGACTTACTGCTCCCATTGAATTTGGATTTAAAAAAAAATTTTCTTTAATATTCGTTATATGTAATAATGTTGTATGAGAGGGAGACCCAGAATCTGAAGCAGGCTCCAGGCTCTGAGCTGCCAGCACAGAGCCCGACATGGGGCTTAAACTCATGAACCGCGAGATCATGATTGGAGCTGAAGTTGGGCGCCCCTGAATTTGAATTTCTTACTATGTGCGTGTATTACCTGTTAAAATAATCGTTGAAAAGGGGCCCCTGGGTGGCTCGGTTAGTGGGGTAGGTGTCCAACTCTTGATTAGAGCTCAGGTCATGATTCTGCAGTTCATTAGTTTGAGCCCTGCATTGGGTTCTGTGCTGACAGTGCAGAGTCTGCTTGGGATTCTCTCTCATAATAAATAAATATTCGAAATAAATAAATAATTGTTGAAAATATTAGCAAACTGAAAACCTTAAGTAGCAACTGACTTAGAAAATACATGGCCTCTGATAAAACACATAGGTATAATTTCATATCTTGAATGTTATTCTTACACGCAGTATGTCAAAGTGTTACAAAATTTTATTCTTCTAAGTATTTAAGAAAAGAATCTATAATTATCTAGAAAAAGGACAAATCGACAAACCGAAAAAAAAAACAAATTAAGAAGGAAAACAAATTCTAATGAGAAAGACTTAAAGCCCATAAATCAAGATTTGGTTCTTTAAAAGATGAAGAAAATCTTTGATCTTATTCTATTGTGATAAAAGAGAAAAACAACAAAATGAGAAGCTTTCTCCTCTCCTCGAAACAACTAGATTCAAGGAAATCACTTGGGGGGTGGGGGGGGGGGAGGAAACTCTGAGAAGCTCCATTTCTGTTCAGTACAAATGGGACAAGATGGTATGATCTTCACATTCCCTAACTAAAAAGGTAGCAGTTGGAGACCGACAGCAGCCCCAAAGAGTTATTCCCTGGGACTGACTCAATTAGGTTTCTTTAGGAGTTCAGGTCTAGCCTAATTAAGGACAACAAAGCCAAAATATGCCATTGTTAATGCAGAAAGTGGTAAAGAAAACAATTCTCATGCTCCTATCAATAGGTATCAGAAAGGCAACTGATTAAACATCCATACATTTTTTTGAGGGAAAAAAAATCTTTGTAAAAGTCTGTGATGAATTTTCAGTGAACAAAAAAGAAAAAGGACTATAAAGTCAATCCTATCTTTAAACCGGCAGCCTGCTTTTGGGAATGCACACATACGATCCCTCATACACACGCATCGAAAGAAATTATTTTATAAAGCTCTCTCTGCAAATATATTTCCAGCAAATCTGTTCATTAGAAAGTAGCAGTGGTTCATATATCTCAGCCAATTATATCTTGATGTGATGAGACCACTCTGGTCAGGAAAGAAGTGGAGAGCACATACAAAAATACGTCAAGAGTGTGTGCACAGTAATTGTACTATGAGCCGTTTTTCTAATTCATAGAGTTGGTATTTTCCAGTGAAGGATTTGTTGGTCCTCTGGGGAGTCAAATACCTAAATAAGCAACAAAAAAATTCTTGTTCTTCCATTAGCACATAATCCGATGATGATTTTAGTAAATATAAAGACTACTAAGAAAACATAGCTCTTTTCTTTGCCAATTATAGAATCAATAAAAGGAACAGTTTTGTTTCTTTTTCCCCCCTGGTGATAATTTTTCTGGTCGATTCCATGTCTCAGATTTTTTTGCTGTTGTGGAACTCCCCACCAACGCTCTTTTTTTTTAGGGCCTCTGACGTGGATTCAGAGGGGAGTTTTCCTTCCCTGCAGAGTGAAAACCCATTCTCTTGTGGAGGTGGCAGGTGGCATCTTAGAGCTTAGACAGCCCTTGCCAGGACCTACTACCGTTCCACTTGTTATCAGAAGAGGAGTTTAAGCTTTTAAACCCTTCTCAAGGATTTTTGAGTTGCAGGGTCTGTGTATCCCGGTGAGTAATAGATCTCAACCTTGAGGCAGGTACAGATAAGCACCCATTTTAAGGAAAAAATTACTTGGATGCCCAGAGTTGACCGTTTTTTCTTTTTTTTTTTTTAAGTTCATTTATTTTGAGAGAAAGAGAGAGTGCAGGGCAGGGGCAGAAAGAGAGGGGAGACACAGAATCTGAAGCAGCCTCCAGGTTCTGAGCTTTCAGCACAGAGCCGGACATGGGGCTCGAACTCACAAACTGTGAGATCATGACCTGAGCTGAGATCAAGAGTCAGATGCTTGCTTAATCTAAGGCCAAGGCACCCGGATGCCCTGAGCTGACCCTATATTTAACAAATTATACTTAGATATGGGTAAATACAAAACTGGATATAAGCTCCTTTTGTGCTCATTGAGTTCGAACGTGTATAAAACAAAATTGTAATTAGCCTTCTAAATGTGTTCATGACATCGTCTGGCTGCTAGGAAAGTGCTGCGGCCGCAGTACTGAGGCAAGGGGCTCCACCGCAGGCTCCTTTCTTTGCATTTAGTACACTTGGGTCTCTGTCCACCAGCGATGACTGACGCTTCAGCCCTTGTTCAACAGTTCCTTTGGGCCTCCACTGGGTGTGACCGGATTATTTACGTTTGGTCCTCCTCTGTCCCTTTCTCTCCAATTCAGTGCTCCTCACGCTTTGATGTGCAGAGGGCTCACTTTGGGGATTCGGTGTGGCTAGGGTGGAGGCGGAAATGCTATATATTTCTAGCAAGCTCGCAGTTGATTGAGTGGCAAGGCTTAGTAGCCATGATGATTCGACTGGTTGAACACCCTCTTTGTAACTCCACTGAGAACAACACTAAGGTGCGGGCGCTGACATACGGTGTGGCATTTGGTTAGGAGATGGTCAACCAGATGGTCCTATTTAAAATATGTGTAAATTAATTTTTGACCATCAAAAAACTTTTTTTTTAATGTTTTCTAAACATTCACAAAGGGAACTTGGAGTCCTAAGACTACGTCTCTGGACTCCAGATGGAAAAATAATTGCTAGGGAAGGTTTGAGTGCCAGAACAGACTTCTCTCTTTGGGTTTGCTTCCCCTCTTACTGGGCGGTGCTGGTGAGCTCACACTGGTGTTCATGCCCCTGGGATTCAATTACGTCCCTTCAGAAATCAAGCTCCGATGAATAATTTGTGATGGTGATTAAAAACAAAAAAAACAAGAACTCAACTCGAAGGTGAGCATAAGATCGAGAAGATGCTCAGCCTGTGGTTTCTGAGGAAGTCTCTGGACTCCCTGAGTCCTTGGCATCCGCTGACCCCTTGACCTTGCTCGTGCCAACTGGCATAGCACAGGCTTCCACCGTGAGACCAGGTGTAGCACAGACTGCTTTGAGTGGTTTCTGGATGCTTAGAAACTTTGAGGAGAGTTACCTACTAACCTTCCAAAGAAAGGTAGGATTCTGTGATGGTAACTTGACTGGGGAAGCCAGCTTTGCTGGAGACAGTGAGATCTTTCCTCATCTGTTGACAAATGTTTATTCATTTTTGAGAGAGAGAGAGAGCAAGCGAGAGAGGGAGCATGAGTGGGGGAGGGTCTGAGAGAGAGAGAGAGAGAGAG
This sequence comes from Paguma larvata, assembly GCA_030068075.1. Taxonomy (NCBI): domain Eukaryota; kingdom Metazoa; phylum Chordata; class Mammalia; order Carnivora; family Viverridae; genus Paguma; species Paguma larvata. Next base: position 40,159,008 of record CM057837.1, on the reverse strand, counting down.
AGAGAGAGAGAGGGGAAGGAGAGAGAGGATCTGAAGCAGGTTCTGAGTTGACAACAGTGAGCCCAATGTGAGGCTTGAACTCAAGAACCGTGAGATCATGACCTGAGCTGAAGTTGGAGGCTCAACCAACTGAGGAGGCGTCCTACCCCCTCCTCTTGTTTGTTTAAACATGAAGCCCTAGCTCCCTTTGGGAGCCTGTCATGTCCTGTGCTGATTTTTTGGGGTGTGTGTGTGATATAGTAAACTTGGGGATGTTTCAGAAGTAAAATTGAGGGGCGCCTGGGTGGCTCAGTCAGTTAAGCGTCTAACTTGGGCTGAGGTTCTGATTGCATGGTTCATGGGTTCGAGCCCTGCGTCAAGCTCTGCTGACAGCTCAGAGCCTGGAGCCTGCTTCAGGTTCTGTGTCTCCCTCTCTCTCTCTCTCTGCCCCTCCCCTGCTTGCATTCTCTCTCTCAATAATAAACATTTAAAAAATTTTTAAAGTAAAATTGATATGTAGCCCCTTCCTAAAATAGAAAAAGCCGTTGCCTAAGGACATCTGACTGGTTGTGAGGCAGGCAAGCCCTTTCCTCATGGGAGTGGCCCCACTTTGTATACTGGTAGGTTTATTTGGAAATGGTCACTTCTGGGAGCCAGTGACATACATACAAGAGTAAAAAACGTTTACTGGTTGTTTCTAAAACTTAGCCCCCAGCAAAGCTGCATTTTGGTAGCGAGGAATACAGACAGGGAGGGGCAGTTTTTAGAACTTGGAGTTGTAGAATCATATAAAGTTGAAATCAAGAGAACGTAGAAATCCTTGATTGCAGTTTTATTACTGAAAGTAAAGTTGGCCGGGCGCAGCGGCCCCTCAAGGCTGATGCTGGACGAAGTTTTCATCCGTTTGAGACAAAATGAGAAAAATAACATGTATTCAGTTTCAAGACCTGTTATTCTGCACTTATATATTCTCTATATTTGGGGTTAAAATGGCTGGTCGTATGTGAAGTCTAAATGGTTAGAGTAGATGGCTGGGTTAACATCTCTGTATGAAATAAACAGCGGGCACCCGTCTCCCCGAGGCTGGAAGAGTCTTTTACCAGTTGTGGGAATCCAGACCCCAGGAACCACTGAGCAGGTGTCCCCGCCTGGCGGCCCGGTTGGTGCCGGCTGGGTGGGCTGTGCGGGCTGTGCCAGGAGATGACTGACCCTCCCCACCTGCAGGCTGTCCTCAAGGACAGAGGAGAGATGAACGGTGATCCTGAGCTTTGAGTCTCAGGTGCGGCTGCCCTCGTGTAATTTGTGGACTCAACAGCCACCGTGCTGACGGGGGAGTTTCCTGAGAGGCCAGAGCCCATAGAGGCTCGGGGCGTTGTTCACACACAGAGCCTTGTAGCGATGGTTCCCCAACTCACCACATGCTAGCATCCACTGGAGAGCTTTGTTCAAATCCTAATGCCCAGGTTGCAGCCATACGAGTGAAGTCAGAATGCCTGGGAGTGGGAGCCAGACATCAGGGTTTTGGTTTGTTTTTTAAATCCCCAGGTGTTTCCAGGGCACAGCAAGGGCTGGGGATCACTGCCTTTGAGTGTACTTGGCGGAGGTTCCACGAGCAAACGTGGCTCCTTTCCTAGAGGCAGACCCAGTATTGTTCTTTACAGTCCTTTAGGGAATGGTTCCGACGGGAATCATAAAGAATTGTGAGCGGACACCCCATTCACAGGGACCCAGAGGACAGAGGGCCTTGTAACTTGTAAGGCAAAGGGTCCAGGTCAGCTGGGGAACCCTAAAGACGGAAGTCACGAGGACGCTCTGTTGCGTTTGATTCTTCCTCTGGATTTTCCGCATAGAAATTTGCCTGACGTGGGGCGCCTGGGTGGCTCAGTCGGTTGGGCATCTGACTTCTCAGCTTGTGATCTCGCGTTCCTGAGTTTGAGCCCGGCGTCCAGCTCCGCGCTGACAGCTCGGAGCCTGGTTCTGATTGTTTCTCCCTCTCTCTCTGCCCCTCCCCCGCTCATGCTCTGTCTCTCAAAAATGAATAAAACATTAAAAAAAATTTTTTAATTAAAAAAAAAAAAGAAATTTGGCTTACAAGATGGTCCCGCAACCACTGTTAAGTTTCCAACCTCAGAGACCAATGTTTTCAAATAGCACGTACATACATACTATCTGATCTAAGATCCAGCATGAGCCCAGGAAGAAACGGATAAGTAATTGAGAAGATCCATACGATCGATCGGGCACTTCCAGTAAAACTGGGTCCCTGCCTCTGAAGTCCTTCCCTCTCCTCGCACCTGTTCTTTGAAGATGCCAGCTTATCACCTCTTCTCCCTCCATGCTGAGCTACCCTTCCCCCTCTCCCCCTCCCTGTTCTGACCTTCCTCCTAACTTTTGTTCTTCCTCTTCAGCCTTTTTTGATGGACTCTTCCCCCAAGGCTGCCTTCTGGAAGGGAGGGTGTCCTGTCCTCCCTGCCCCCAGCACTGGTGCAACCCCTTCCCCACTTTCCTTTCTGCGCCCATGCGCCCATTCTTCTGGTCCTTCACTCAGAGCACACTTCTATCGTCATTAGTGACTCCTCCTCCCTCCCTTACACTTCTTTCTCCCTTGGGCTTTCTCCCTCCTGCTTTCTCCAAACCCTGTCGATCCCTTAACTGTAGCTCCTTTCCTAGCAACCGTTTTCCTGTCCAGTCCTGTGGTTCCCAGCCCAGCGTGACCCTAGACTTAGTTTTGCCGAAGCCGAGCCCCTGTGCGCAAGAACCCAGCCTCATTCGTCCATCGTCATCCCAGGAGCTCTGCTGTGTAACCTGCTCTCCAGACTGCTTTTCCGCCCCATCTCCCCCGTCTTCCCCCTGCAAACCCCGGGAGCCTGGTGGGCTTCTGTCCCCCACCTCCGACTTGCCCTCCTTTCTCTTGGCTCAAATCATCCTTAGATTTTCCTTGCTGTACAAAATTTGCATAAGAGCAGGAAGAAGTAGTTTTTTCTCTCCGAATTCCTTATATTCTTACTGTCTTCTTCCTCGTGGAGAATTTTTGTTGCCTGCCTTGTGTCATTGATTTTCATGTGCTGCTCCTCCGTCTCCTGTACTGGAAACGCGCGGGTGGCAAGGCCTGTCTGCTCGCGGGGCCCCAGGACCTCTCCAGGGCCCCTTGTGGCCCGGGCTCCCCCATCTGTTTGCAGGTTGATTATGTATTACAGGTGGAGTTTTCAGTTCCTCTCTTAGAGCAGACAGTTGTGTGGGGATGGATAAAACTAATATTTTCAGTGAAGAACTCCAAACGTCAAGGAGCGACAGCTTTCTGAAGAACCGATTTAAGGGAAAGTGTTTTGTAATTGGGAATTGAGTACATAACGGGAGTTCTCAGAATGATAGTTTCTGCTAGCAGACGGCACAGTGTAGCGAATCGGTCAGGAGCTGCTGCTTGTTATTGAATCCTTCCTCTCCTGATTTGTAAGAGGGGGATAATTGTGTCTGTTTCATGGAGTTAGAAGCATTAAGTGAATTAATAAAGCACTGACTTGTTAGCGCCGTTGCCCATCAGTAAGTGGTACCATAATGTATATTTATCGTAAAGGATGTACCATAAAGGTATCCTCTCACTGGAGAGGCGGTTACAGCACCATGAACTAGAGCCCTTCTGACCTTTGGCTTGGAAACCCACAAGTGCTGTTCGCTCACTGGGGTACCGTGGTCGCCCAGAAAGCACATATGGAACCCCTACAGTGGGGGGGATCGTGGTGGAGCCTAAAGCTACCAGGATGGGATGAGGCAGCCTCAGTCTGTCCCAGAGGAACCGAGGAGTGAAGCTGTAGACTAACAAGTTAGAGGAAGAGAAGGCAAAGGAAAACGTCGGGGAGAGGTCTTGTCCTGACGGAAGGAGACTCGGCTAAGGAACTTTTCCAAGACTGTGAGGAGGGAGTCCCGAGGTGTCGCGGGGCCCTTGGGGAGTTGGGACGACACGGGTTCGGCCCGCGGACGCGGGATGCTGGGCTGGCAAGACCGGAGTGAGTTCTGCCTCTGGAGCTGGTTTAGTTCCCTCTGTTCCATGGCTACGAACCACGTTACCCTTGACCCTGAGGCTGCCCCGGCTCGCGCTCCTGCGAGACTGTGTCTTCGCAGGGTTTGTTCCACGGATGGGGCGAGGGCACCACTTTTTATTACTGGGCGGGGTCCTGGAGGATCCAGGCACGAGCTGAGGATGCTGGGGAACTGCCAAGTGGACTCCGGAGATTCAGCACCCCACTTTTACTGTCTTCTCTGCGTCTCCAGCCAGACCCAGTGTTCATTGCTAAGGTGAAATAACCCTCTCCACGGAGTGGGAAAGGCCATCGGAGGCTTCACTTCCCCAGGGATGGGGGGGAAGGGAATTTAGACGGAAGTCTGAGGAAGGACAAGTCGTGCAGAGTCTGCAGATAGATTCGTGGAACTGGACTGAAGACACTGCCCTTTTCTCCTCACAGGGGAAGGTGGAAGTAGAAGCTGGGAAAGAAGGTATGAAATTCGAAGCCAGCGCTTTCTCCTACTATGGTGTGATGGCCCTCACAGCCTCTCCAGGTGAGTTTTCCTGCTCAGCCTCTTGGGGCAGGGCTGTGTTTTCGGGACAGAATGCCCTTCTCTCTCCTTCCTGTACCAGCCAGCCCTGCTCATCTACTTTTTTGACCTTTTGATGGAAGGATAGCACGTAAGCCCGAAACCGCCCCACACAAGTCCTAAGTCCGTGCCCCTGCGGATCTTTATAGGCCCGCCGACCCCTCCTGTGTCAGTAGGAGGTGGGCGGGCCCCGCCCCCGCCACCACACTCCCTCTTAGTCCCCCTTCCCCAGGCCACCACCTTGACTGCTAAGCCCAGCCCAGTTCCGCCTGCTTTTGGACTTTGCATAAATGGGCTTCTGCAGTATGTGTCCTGTTGAGCCCGGCTTCTCTCACCCGCTGTCGTCCGTGTCCCATTCATCATCAGTGCCGTGTGTGTTCCTACTTTATTTCCTCTCGTTGCCCTGCGGTGCCGCACCGTGTGAATCTACAACAGCGTATCTATCTCTTGGCTGCTGGCAGGGGGGTGCTGGCTTGTTTGGGGCCACCTCGGACTGTGTGGCTGTGAGCGCACGTGTCTCTGGCGGGTGTGTGTGGAGGAGCGGAACTGCGGGTTCACGGCCACGGCCTCCTCAGCTTGAGTAGCTCCTGCCTTGCAGTTCGCCATGGTGGCTGCAGCGGTTCAAGCTTCCGCCTGGACCGAGGAGGGTCCTGGCTGCTCCGCATCCACCACTAGATATTAAATGTTAACCACGCTGGGGGTTTTCAACTTGCATCTTCCCGGGGAGGAATGAGGTTGTTCCTGTGTTATTTATTGCCCAGAGCCAGCTCTTCTTATCTAGACAGCTGGTCGGTTGAGTCAGCCAAGCTAATGGGTGTGCCGGAGGGTGTAGGGTGTCGACTGAGTGCTCTGAGCGCGAGACACCAGCCAGCCGAGTCCGTCCTAGTAGGGACACGGACCACAGATGCCTCTGGGTCGGGGCTTGATGGGTCCCTCGTACTGCTCGCTTTGCAAGTGTGCGTGTGCGTGTGCTTGCTGCTTGCTGCCTGACCCTGGCCGGAACCAGACAGGTAAATGGAGGTACTGGAGTGCCACCTTGTGGCCAAAATACCAAGTGACATGCTGCGCTAGGAAACTTAGAAACCTCACATTTAAAGCTAGCCCATCCTAAAAAAACCTGGCTCACTTCTGAAAAACAGTCTCTAAAAGGTAGGGGAATATACCTCCAGACCTGTTAGGGTGATATTAGTCTTCATCTGCCGTGCCACACAGTGTCCCGGCAGAGATGTCATTACAATGAAGAAGCCAGGGAAACGTGAAGAATTCTCTCAAACCTCTCAGCCTCCCCTGCCCCCCGATGCACCTTCTCACTGTCTTGCCATGGGGTCTCCAGCCACATCGGCCAGTCTCCCCATTGTCGACTGCTGACTAACACCAGTGTGAACGTAGGCCTGTCCGATCCCACTTACTGTGTGTGCTATAAACTAGAAGGTGATCTTCTGTTCTCAGCGCTAGTGAGGAGGCAGGGAGATTCCTAAGTGGCCGGGGAGACCTGGCTCATAGCTGCGGTTTAACTAACATGGTTGCCCGCCCTTGAGGACACCTCTGGCTTCCTCCTTATTAAAGGGACTTAGTAAGGTTACCTCACGTGAATGTGATGACACTTACCCACACGTGTGCTTTGTAAGCTTGAAAGCACAGAGGGAATGTTGAGTGTGACAGGCGTCAGGCTCGGGACTGTTTGGCCACCGACCTCAAGTTAGTCCCAGGTTAGCAGAGTCAGGTTTAGAAGGTCGTTTTGAAAAGAAAGTTAAAAGAGTGAGTGTACAGTCTTACCGATTACTGGTTCTTGAAACCTAAATATTAGCCCAAGTTATACAGAACTGTGGGTTCACGTAAGGGCAGATCCCATCCAGGAAAGGAACTGGAGGACAGGCCTCCCCCAGAGAAAGCCCGTGGGGCCGTAGCAGGCTCGCCGCCTCTGGAAATGCCAGGAAGGAAGGGGATCTCATTAAGAGCATCTTATTACAAAGCCCGGTATTTGACTTGACAAGTAGGATTTGGGATTTTGTGCCTTACGATGTTAGATACAATTAGTGCAGTAATCTCAAGATAATATTTCTACTTATGAATGTTGATTGCCTACAAAATCCTACCGTCGTCAGTTATCACAGCCTGTCCGTTTGCATGTCCATTATCCTTCGATTTAAGAACAAAAATGGAAACCAAAAACCCTGCCCAGAAAATAGTACTCCCGCCAGGTAGGGCATTGCTGATGGGACTTTTCAGTCAGATGGACCCGTAGCTCTCTAAGTAGTGCCGCGGATGCCCGTGTTCCACCATTCCCCGGAGACCTGTGTATAACCGCCTTTGCTTCCTTTCCTCTAATACTTGGAAATTTCAAAGTATTGCAAAGCAATTCGAAATATCAGGTCAAAATTATAGCCAGAGTAATGAAGATGTCAGCGAATCGATTAACTCATCGCTCGCCACAGACAGGAATGCGGTTGGCTGTGCTGCTGCGAGAGGCTTGGGTCCTGCTCTTGGGGCAGTTGGTTAACCGGAGCTCCCCCTTTTGTGTGGCTAGTTGCGATTTAAACCCTTACGAAGAGCCCGTTTTGAGCTATCAACCCCAATAGCGTATTAATGGCTTAAGAGATTTCTAGGTTAGTAAAGAAGCATTTGAATGGGATTTCTTCTGATTCCTGCTGCCCTGTTCCTCTTCCTGGAAAGCAACGTGTGCTGTTTGTTAAATTTACATAATATCTTACAGGCTTTTGCCCTTCTGCGATGGAATGGTGATGTTAGTAGAACAGGTGTCCGCTCCTGTCCCATGAGTGCAGAGATCACCTTTCTTGCCTTTTGATAGAGTCTCACCCTGTTTTTCTCCATTTTTCAGTTCCTTTGTCCCTGTCTCGTACCTTTGTTGTCAGCAGAACAGAATTGTTAGCAGCAGGTTCTCCAGGTAACGCTGCATGTTTCCTTTTCATAATTCTTCCGGTTGCCTCCCTCGACCCCCGCAAAAGCCTAGATCTGCTCCCTTTATTTGGTCCCGGCCGTTTGCGGTTTTCCTTTGAGCTCTCAAACTCCATGCTGCTAGCCGCAGTAGCGAGCCGTCCAGGGAAGTGTGAGCCCACGGCCGTCGTGCGAAGGCGGCACTTCGGGAGACTGGCGGGGAGTCCGCGGGCGGGAGCGGGGCCGGCCTCACAGGAAGTGAGAGTGATTCCCACCCGCGTCCTCACTGCTCCCCGCCTGGCCCGCCCACACTGCCCACCTTGGGTTTTCAGGGGTACGGGGGGGGGGCGTTGGGGGTTCTTTGACCTCAGCAAAGGCACGGTGTGTGGAGTTTGCAGAGGCCCCAAGGGCCTCGGAGCCTGAGGATGCTTCTCCAGAATACGTTCAGCCCAAAGCCTCACGGACTGAACTTCTCTCAGTGGACAAGCGTCCTGTCTGCAGAGGCCCTGGCGTTCTTGGTTGCGTTCCTCTGGGCCTTTCTCCGACATCCGTGTGAATGGGGCACGTGCATCTCTGCCCCCCCCCGCCCCCCTCCCATCAGGCAGGTGTCCCCGCTCGTCCTGTCTCTGTCTCTTTGTTTTGAAATTAGTGCTGTGCATGCACATCCCCCCCACCGGCCGCCGGTCACTGCCCTGCAGGAGAGTTGGGCCCTGCCTGGCTAACACGGGCAGCGGCTAAAAAGAAAGGCAGAGGTTTAATCTCTCTTTAATTAAAATTGCTGAGCTTTTGGTAGTGCAATTTACCTGTAGTTATTTTGTTCCACACAGCTTATATTTGAAAATCTGATGAAACTTGCCATCCATAATCCAGTTTGAGCAAAACTCTCCAATGCTGGTATTTAGTAACGGAGGCCATACTTATCCCAGAAAGAAGCTAATGTTCAAGTCTGTGCTTGGAAAAAGTTTGGGGTGTTTGGGGTGAGATCTGTGTGAATCAAACGAGCCAGCAGATTATACGTATGTACGCATACATAATTATGCACATAAATATGCATTTGTGTATACGTATGTGTGTTCCTGTGTTTTCTCCCCATCTTATTTGCTGGCATGTGCTCCCTCTTTGAAATGCCACAGATGCTGAACTAGAGTGACTTTTGGACGAAGCTCATGAAGTATCCTTTGAATTTTACTTTTCCCGTAGAACCTGGAGATTTCTTGGCTGTGTCCCCTCTATCTGATCCAGTAATTAAAAAATCCATGTTGTGGGCCCAAGCCTTCAGAATGCCAGCATTACAATAATATGGTGCCTAAACCAGTGATTTCTAAGCCTGTTCCAAAAGGTGCTTTGTGGTTCCAAGGAAGGGGGCCGGACTGTTAACTTTATAGTATCTTTCTAGCTGACTTACAAAAAGAACTCCTAGGCCAGATGAACAAAAAGCAAAAAAAAAAAAAAAGGTCTGAGAAGGCATAGGGGAATTAAGATCAGGCGGTTTTTCTCAAAATTATTATAAAAATTTCGCACATAAATTTGGCAATAAAACATGACCTGAACTGGGGAGTGGCCGCTTAAAGTCTTTATTCTCCTTGGTGTGAATATTCCTCCCTCTCACCACGTGTTGACGAAAGGCCGATCACACCGGGTCCCGGCCGAGGTGCCCCCGAAGGGGTCCCAGAGAACAGTCTGCTTCTCCAGACCGTGGCCAGGACGCCAGGCAGTGGGTTCCTGCAAAGGAGGGGGTTTATCTCACAAAAACAGAGGGCGGTGGGTGGAGAGGAAACAGACTAGACATGTAGACACCTTGGGGAAAGCAGAGAGTTTGCCCTGTAATCTCCTCAGGAGCAAAGGAGACTCCGAAGTACCGCACACGCCCCCCACCCCCGACACCTACCTGCTGATGCAGTCTGATCAGTTAGCAAAGTGTCCTTTAAACGTTTTGGTTTTTAGACCTTTAAATTGTAACACAGAAAAGCAAACACTGTCTATAGCAATGGCGATGGTGGGGCTAGAGCCCAAGGATCCAGAGGGATCCCTTGTTTCCAAGAGCGGTCGGATCTGTCCTGCCTAGGTGCCGCCCTCACAAATATAGAGAGGCTTGGTCGTCAGGGTAGGCGCGAAGTGGAGAGGTCTGGGAGGCAAACAGGAAATAGAACAACGTTAACTGGGCTTATGCATCGGGTGTTTGTTAGGTGTCAGATAAAATGCTTTTTCTTTCTTTTTGAGAGAGAGTGGGGGAGGGAGGAGGGGCAGAGAGAGAAGGAGACCGAGGATCCGAAGCAGGCTCTGTGCTGACAGCAGAGAGCCCCATGCAGGGCTTGAACTCACAATCATGGAGCTGAAGTCAGACGCTTAACCAACTGAGCCACCCAGGTCCCCCTGTTATTTCATTTTGAATCTCCATCAGACTTTAGGAGGTGGGGACTGTTACTACCTGCCTCTTACATATAGAGAGGGAGTCTGAGGCTTAGCAAAGTTGGGTCATCCCTTCTGCTAAGTAGAAAATACCTGCTCAATTATTCACTTGCCTCGTTCTCTTGGAAGATAATAGAAGCAACCAGAGGAGCAGGCCACTCTGAGTTTAGTTTCGACTAACAATGGAAAATTGGTTCTGACAAGAAAATTGTAGAGAAAGTCATGCTGTGACAATTTGGGGAGAAAGTGAACTTGCCATTTGAGGTTCACTGAGTACTTACCATGTTTTGTCGTGGCTGTCCAATTCAAAAAAAAATTTTTTTTAATGTTTATTCCAAGACAGAGCATGGGCCGAGGAGGGGCAGAGAGAGAGAGAGACAGAATCTGAAGCAGACTCTAGGCTCCCAGCTGTCAACACAGAGCCTGACGCGGGGCTTGAACTCACAAACTGTGAGATCATGACCTGACCCGACGTCACATGCTCAACCGACTGAGCCACGCAGGCGCCCCTCTGGTTGTCCTATTTTAAGAGGGATGTTGACTGAGTGGAACCTCAGCTGATGGTCAGGATGGGGTTGAGGGGTCGTGGAACACATCAAAGTATTTAGCTTGGACAGGAAGAGGCTTAAGGGGAACATAACTGTGTTCAAACTTTTAAGGGCTCTTTCAAGCGGAGGGATGAGGAAGGATCTCTCAGCGCGGAGGGAGAGACGGCCACTGGAGTCTGAGGCGGTGGATTTTGATGGGTATGAGGACAGGCTTTCTAGTAGTTGAAAGGGCAGGACCAGCCAAGGGCCAGCTCCTCTGTGGGAGTATCTGTCAGGGACACACTGCAGAGAGGAGCCGACCATCAGGCGGGAGAGTTGGTCCCTCCGATCCTGTGACGACATGCAGGTCAGGCCCTGTCCAGCATGAACACCCACTTCATATGCGTGGAATAGATTTGATTGGAAGAGCAAAAATGGAGAGAGCTTTGACAAGGGAGGGGGGGTAGGTTTTTATTTTGAACAAAAGCTCTGTTAGAAGCTACAGTCAGCTTGCCTTTAAGAGCAGCAACACTTAGACTCACTGAATTTCCTTCCGCTCCGTTTTCGTGAATGAGCAATGTCCGTGTCCTCGAAGAATCCCACTGCACCTCCGATGCCTTAAATCCTTTAAGGGTTTGGTGGCTTCTAGTGTTCCTGAAACCCTGAGGCCTCCTTGGACTGCCCGACGGGGAGTTTATTGGGGTCAGAGACCGGGACGACAGGCTTGGTTGGGAGGGAGGAGCAGACAGAACTGTTTTGATCCCTTGTGAACACACACTGATGTACAAACATTCTCAGGAGTCCTTTGCTTTTGCTTGTGGCAAAATAACGAAGTGCTGCCTTCCCACGGCCCGTGTTTTCTATCCGGGAGCTTGCGTGTGTCTTGGGCCTGGTCGGCACACAGCCTGTGCCCTTCACGGCACTCAGGGTCACTCCTGACACAGGTGTGGAGCTGCAGGGTCTTCGCGGTCAGAGCCTCGGGAAGGACTGTGCACGCGCACACGGACGGGGCCAAGCGGCTGACCCTGGCTGCCGGAGGGCGCGAGGCGTGTTGTCGCCCTGGGTGGCGAGCAGTACGACTCAGGTCTGGTAGAAGTCGATTGAGCTGCTCTATTAGTTGCTGCTTTTTAGAGCTGACTCGATGGGTTATAGCTACCTCACTTAAAAGGTTATGCGTTTTTTTCCCCCTCCTTTTTCAGGTGAAAACAAGTCGCCTCCTCGCCCATGTGGCTTGAATCACTCAGACTCTCTCAGCCGAAGTGACCGGATTGACGCGATAACGCCGACACTGGGGAGCAGCAATAATCAGCTTAATTCTTCGTTCCTTCAAGTCTACATCCCCGACTACTCAGTGCGAGCCCTTTCGGACCTTCAGTTTGTTAAGGTAAGAGAAGGGAGGGTGGCCGGCTGGGCCTGGCCACCGGGCGCCAGCTTCCTCAGTGAGGTGTTTGGCTTCCCGGGCCCTGCCACCGAGCTCTCCCTTCACCATCCGGGGTCCCTGCACCTCCAGCTACTGTGCCCAGGACTTAGGCTGGGGGAACCTGTACCTCCCCGGCTCTGTCACAAGAGCTGCCAAGTCCCATGTGGCTTTTTCAGGGAGTGAGAGCTGGAGATGGTGAGAAACAGATTCCAGGGAGTCCTCCTGAGCTCCTGACCCTGTGACTCTGGGTGGCCCCGGAAGGGCTGAGATCGGAGACCCTGCAGACTTGCCGGGATGGGGCGGGAAGAGCCCTCAGCTTCTCTTCTGGCCCGAGACAGGGTTCTTTTCTTAGTCTGGAATAAAGATGTCTCCTGAAGAATGAGCCAGCTTTAGCTGGTGGGAGCCTGTCTCCAGTCTCTGTGAACTCTGAGACAAAAATCTGGAAAGAGCTTCTATCGGTAAAAAAACTGACCTGTTCACTAGCATCACCTTGAGCTTTTAAACCTCATTTTATACTCAAGGATGATATTTTAGAAAAACTATGAGGGGCCTTTCAGGGGATTTTAACGTGTCCTACGATGTCGAGACAAGAGTGCCTAAAAATGAGCCTTATTTTTGGTTTCTTTTCTGTACCATCTCCTGGCCCCCAGATCTCAAGACAGCAATACCAAAATGCCTTGATGGCGTCCCGGATGGACAGAACTCCTCAGTCCTCAGACGGTGAAAACACTAAAATCGAATTGACTCTTACGGAGCTGCACGACGGGTTGCCAGACGAGACGGCCAACCTGCTCAACGAACAGAACTGTGTGACACACAACAAGGCCAATCACAGCCTGCACAGCGAAGGTGCCATCTAGGGCGCCCCCCGCCGACCCGCGCCCCCCCTCCCCCCCCCACTCCCGAGGCCCCAGGCCAGCTGACCGTGAATCCCATTAGCGTGAGCTTGTGTGCCGTGCTGCGTCCTGCAACATCCTGAGACCAAAGACTTTGTCCCCTTCCTGGAAGCAGCAGAGGAGGACGGTGAGGGCAGGACTGGAGACCAGAGGTGTGAGATGGACCGCCAGGGCGTGGCATTCGAGAGGGTGGAGACGAACCTCATCCACCCAAATAGAATCATGTTTATTTTTTCAGTTGTACCTTTTATCTTTATTCACTTTCCTCCTCCCTCAATTTGCATGAAGTTGAAAATTGTTGCGGTTTATTATTATTTTTTCCCCCCAAGAGATCATGTTTTTAAACAGTGTCTTTTGCAGAGTTTTACATTGTCGTGTCTGAACTCTGCCGTGACTCCACGACGTGCCCCGCGCAGAACGGACTTGCTCCTCGGCCCTCGCGGGGAGGGGCGCGCCGCCTCTGTGCCCAGCGGGCGTCGCTGTGGAACTTGAAGGGCGAATGAAGAAAACTGTCGATGCCAACCGGCCACGTCTGTCCCACTGTGGGGGTGGAGCCTGCGCGCGGGGGGGCCCGCAGCCACCTCTGTGAGCTCAGTGTTGTCTTAAGTTAATGTTTAACCCTCGTCCCTTTCCCTCAGAAAGGTTTAACATTGGCTTGGAATGTGATTTTTTGCTCCTACTCTAAGGAATTTTTATCACCAAAATGAATGTTAATGAATTTTAAACCCACGGTTTATCATTGGCAAGAGGCAAAGGCGACTTCATCCCGACATTCCTACAGCCCGGACTCTCCGGCCCAGCCGGGCCTTCTCCCCAGCCCAGCGCCCCCCAGCCTCCAGAGCGCCGTCACCCACCTCCCCGTCCTCGCTCTCGTTAACCCAAGATGCTGCTACGCAGATGCCAAACGGAAATCTTCCACAGGGCTTTCGAGTAAACGCGTGGTGGGGAGTTCAAGCTCCTCCCCTGCCCACCGGGACCTGAGTCATGGTCAGAAAAGGAGTCGGGCCTTCCAGCCGTGCCGAGAGGGCACTTGTAGACCCGTGTGTTGAAAGCAGGGAACTTCGGGGGCTGCCGGCCCCCCGCCCCTCTTTCCCCTCCGTCCCTGGGCCCCTGGGGCCCGGCAGTGGCTGTGTCCCTCGCCTGAGGACCTCTGTGCCTCCCACCTCAGATGCGACCCACACCGGAGGGGCTGCCCGTACAGCCAGGGTCAGCGTGGCCCTAAACAGGGATTCGGAAACCAAATGTGCGTTGTGGCCATTTCATGTGTGTCTCCGCCTTATTTCAATGCCAAATTCATCACGGGTAGTGACATTCATGTTGGGAGGTGTTTCTCGAGTGATTGAATTCTTAACCGTCTTATCTGTTTCAAGTGTTACCCGAGGGATGTGTGCGTTTTGGTGGCAACGCTCGTGCACCGAGCTGAATCCATTCTGACCGCAGTGCTCACGTAGAGTCGGCACTCCATGCGGCCTCTAGTCACTAGCCAAGAAGATAGCGTTTTGTCCGCTGGGTCTCACTGAACGAAGGGAAGCCCCTGGCCAAGCGGCGGTTTCCTTCTCCCTCCTCAAGGTAGGCGCGTGTCCCCCAGGCTGGACTCTGGGGAGGGTGGGAGCTGTGGTGCTGGCGAGCAGTCTGGGGGCTCTGGTGCCATGTGCCCGCTTCGCACGGTATTTCCTCTGGGAGCGTCTTCCTCGCTAGGTGCCGTGTCCCTTAGTGAGGGAAGTACTGGCCTTACCTGGCGGAATGTCACAGGGGTGGCCCCCGAAGGGGGCTGAGTGGCCTGCTGCTGGCACCCAGCCTGCTGCCGCGGGATGGAGCCCCCACTCTAGCTTAACGTTAGTGGGACCCTGCACCGTCAGTGTGCTCTTTTATGCACAGATCCATCCAAGTTAAAAGGTCTCTATTTCTTAAGATACATCTGGCTGAACACAACCCCAGTGTGGGGTAGAAACTGGGACTGTCGCTGGGGTGTGCAGAAATGAGAGTTCCCCATAAGGAAGTAAAACCTGGGTCTTGCGGGAGCGGGGGGGGGGGTGGTTTGGAGGGCTGACACCCCTCCCCCAACCACCACGCCATCCATCCTCTGGGCCCGGACAGCATTTGCCTTCCCGGTGGTTTGGGGGAACCTGGCCTGCCACGCCGTGGCCCCTCTGGCTTTCAGGATCTCTGCCCCTTCAGCCTCTGCCGCCTGATCTGCCTTTCCACACATGGCCCGTCTCAGGGTGCCTTGCTACCGGAAGGAGCTTCTGGAATCCGAGTGAATGTGTTGGATCTTTTTCAGAGCCCCAGTGCTCCTCTGTGAACCCCAAGACTCTGTGAGGGTTCAGGGAACAGAGAGGGAGGTTCCAGCTGCTAGCTCCTTGACTTGAGAGAGAAACAGAACTTCTCGACACCATCATATCTGCTCAGGGTGTTGGCTGTTTGAAAAGTCCTCTGTAAAGTGCCGGCAGGGGTGGCTTTGCAGTGGGGGCTTCTAGACGGTGAAATTTTAGCCTCCCAAGTTTGTATTTATTTCCTGCAAGCCCCTCTTTATCTCTGATTATTCACATTATTCTGTCATTAATAGGGAATCCAAAAGAATTCCTGGCTGTAGTTCCATCTGCTTCGGGGAAACCTCAAGACCCTTCCAGTTACACTCAGTGTCTTGGGAGATCAGATCCTTCTTCCAGGCCCCGGTTTCCCTCTGGAAGCTGACCTGAGGCTGTTGAAGGAGAAATGCTGCCTCCTTGCTTCTCTGGGCAGCAGAATGATTTTAGCTTAGAAGTTCTGCGCAGTTACGGCTATAAGCTAAACAGGAGTCTGGCAGAGAAGGCCCGTCAGATCCCCGTGCGCGGTAGTCGGTTCTTAGCATCAGCGGTAGGTCATCCTTCCCGAGGGCTGCTGGCTCAGGAAGCGCGGAGGGCAGCGGGCTTCAGCGCAGACACAGGTCCGAAATGCTGCTGGAGCCCTCGTTGTCCCGCCCAGGGCCTCTCTGTAGTGGCTTCCGTGGCCCCTGCTTCGGGCCCTGGCTCTGTGGGACCAGACAGGGCCTCCTCCTGTTCTGAGCCACTGTAGCATCTCAAGTGTCCCATCTGAAACCAGATCCCTAGTGTCCAGATGTTCCCAGGACCGTCTGCTCTGGCTGTATACAGGAGACAGGCGTGTGTGTGTGTGTGTGTGTGTGTGTGTGTGTTTTCCCTACTGCCTTACAGGTTCTTTCCCTTTATTTCTCTCTGTTCCATATTCATCAGGCGAGTCCAAAATTCTATATTTAAACTTTCGGGAAAACAGAACGTTAAGGTTCGTACATGGATATTGGGATGCTAGCCAACTAGTTTAAGCCTTGGTTCTTACATAATTTACATTTCTAAGGGCATAAGTACTTAACTCTTCTTCCCTCCTTCCTCACCTCTTACGGAGGAGAGCTCAGTGCCCACGCTGCCATGGTTGGCTGCTCCAAGTGGGAGGAAATAGGGCATCTTGCCATTATCTGACGTTACTTTCAGGAACTTCGGTGCAAAGGTTGAATGCAGAACTTCACACTAATATGGAACATTAACTGTGAATATATTTAACTGTGCTATCCCCAGTACCACACGACTTAAGGACCAGCATTTCCAAGTCTAGGAAAATAGTGGTAGATACAAGTAGGATTGCATTTTATCTGGGAATGGAAGTTAACAGGAATGTGGGCAAAGCGGGGACTGTGAACGTCTGCCCTCAGATTCTCTCTGGTTGCGGAGCAGACCTAAGTAGGCCCCGGCTGATTGAGCCTTTGTCCTGGCCGTTCAGAGATGGGAATAAACCCCAAACCCATCATCTGAGAAACAGCCAGGGGTCTGCGGCCCTCTTCACCCTCCTGGCCCAGGAGCCCAAGACTCCACCAGTGTTGTCCAGGGGTGATCCCCAACAAAAGTCTCCCCTGGGCTGGCAGAGGAAGGGTGCTCACCAAACAAGAAGCCACCAGGGAGGGATGGCTTGGCGCACACAGCATGACCCAAGCTCTCTGGCGGCGTGGGCAGCGGGAACAACTCCCCTGTCACTTTTGACCCCAGGCCTGATTTTTCTTGCAGGTGGTTGACTGGAGCCGGCAGTTCAGGGTGCGCAGGCTCCTGGGGAACGAGTGCTCCGTTTCTGAGGACACAGTTCCTGGGTCAGGTTCGGTTCTCCTCTAGGCTCTGGGCTAGCGGTGCTTCTGTCCAGCAAGGAAGGACATCTGGGTGAGTTACAGGTCAGTGCAGGGAACTCAGTGGAAAAGTGGTTTAGGGTGATGGAGAAATTTCCAATGTAAATTTATCAAGGAGCAACGTACTCAGTGGATTTTTATTATCTCAGGGCCATTTACAAATCTTTATCTTTTCGTATTTCTTTTGTACTCAAGTGGGCTGATAAGAGAGAGGAGTTCAGAGAGCTCTAAGATGAGGTTCATTTGCCTCATTTGAGGGCGAGCGGTGCACCCACGCCAAGCCTGCTGATGTCACTGTCCCTCAGCGCTGCGGCAGTGGGCATTTTTCCTCTGCCGCCTGCAGACATTCTTCCTGCAGGGAATGCTTACTTGCTGGGTTTCCTTCTGCCCTGTGTGAAGGCTCCAGGGCCCCTGGGCAGCCTTCGAGACAGGAGGAGACCATGGTGATTCACAGCAACTGCAGAGCTTGGAGCTTTCCTCGTCCCATCTTGGGCCGGGGACTTTCTTGGCTTCTTAGACCTTCGTGGTTGGCTCAGCTTAAGTAAGCTTTCTGTCCATGTATGCTAGAGCCACTGACATGATTTCACTAGAATCGTCATAAGCATCTTTTGATGGGAAATACCAGGCTGTACTTGAAGCAACGTGGGAACAAAGGTTCTAGTAGCAAGAGAGTAAAGTTCTAGGAATCTATAGACCAAGGTTTTTATGTACACAGCTCCAACACATACTATCAGAAAGACTTGAACGAGTACACGTCTTTGAGTTCGAATACCTGCTGAGGCATTCTACCCAAACTGGAAGAATGGCTCGCCTCGCTTGGCAGGGTATCTTCTGGCATTTGCCCCCATCTGACCAATATGGAGTCACTTGGGAAGGGATTCTTTTGGGGCCACATTCTTCTTCAGGGTCACCCTGGAGAGAATTATTACATGGACCTGGTGGGCCTCGGGTGCCTTCCCTTTTTGTTGGAGGCCCAGGCCCCTTGTTACACACTGCTGGTCTCCGGCTCCCAGAGCAGAAGGGAGTGGGAAAGAGTGTAAGGCCTCAGGACTTTGACTTCCCAGAGAGCCCCATCCTAGCTTCTGATTCCTTATTCCGTGTCTGGAGTCTACCGCGAAGGTGGAGTATATCAGTCCATTGACTTCTCTTTGTTTCTGGAGTCCTTTAAATCTACAAATGTATATGCTTTATTTTATATTATTATTTATTATGTACATATGCCTCTACTGTTAGTACATTGTCTGTGACTAAGATATTTCCTAGAGCCCCTCATCCATGGAGCCTAGGCTTCTGTTGTCCCTTAAAGTGGGTGAGAAGGCAGTGGTTTTGTTTTTGTCATAAAGAGGTTGGCGCTCTTACGTAGACCCTGGCATCCCTGGCCCCTTTCATCGGGCCCGCCACTACTCCTGATGGACTAGTGTCTGGGATGAGGATGGAGACAGGTCTCCTACCTTATGACAGGGCTCCCGAGTACCTCCATGAAATACTTCCGAGGTTGTCTCCTGGTGACTAGGGCTATTCTGTACGCACTGGTATAGCATGGCTGTGAGACCAGAGCCTCCCTCCTCACTCCCACCCTCCCAAACCAGGTTGGCAAACTGGCCATTTCCCACCTTGGATTGCAGAATCCATCTCTCTGGACCATGGAAGCTGCCTGCCCATCTGGGCTTCTAATATGCCTTTTCTTGGTTTTGAGGCCCAACGCCAGCATTGCCTTGGCCCTCAAGTAAGACCCTGCTTTGTGTCTGATTTTCATCCTCCTCAGCCTTTACTGTGTCATAGTGTACATTTCATGCTTTTCAGCAGTGACGTTTCCCGAGCACAGTATTCAGAGCTGTGTACATAAGCCTAAAGAAGCACAAATGACATGTATAGGTTTCATGAGCTGATTGTCATAATGAATGCATTTTATAATTCAAATGATGTTGTAGATTTACAATCTCTCCTATTTATTTTGTACCAATTTATTTGTAAATTTTGTGATTGTTTTAAAAGGTTTTTGTTCATTTCTATTATTCTATTTAGATAAATGATGATTTTCTGTTCACCCTTCCAGCGGATGTGTGTTCCCTCTTTCCTCTTTCATCTATGCAACACCAACCTCGGTCCCCCGCCCAGTAGTAGCATGGCTGTCCTGGTGAGAAAGCTGGGACTGGTTTCACGGCAGGGCATTTCCGTTGGACACATACCACAAAGTCTTAGGTTAAAAGAGAGAGCTACCCGAACCGGGCCTCCACCTCTGCCTCTACCGTGGAGTCCGGTCCCACCTGTTCCAGGGGGTGGGGAAGTTCTCCTTTGCAAAGATTATAGTCTGTCCGCTGTCGATTCATTGTAGTTAAGGACACTAAGGGCATCCACTCAAATTGCCTGACATTTGCCACTCGGTCACGAACAACACGCTGTTCAGCTGGGCAAGTGTCCAAGCTGTTTTTTCCTAGACAAGACCAGAGGCCTCCTTCAAGCCTCTCGGCTGGCTCTTGAAGATGAAAACAGCTCTGTAGGTCTCTGCTCTGCGAAGCCTAGGAGAACGGTGGTAGCCTGCACAGATGGTTCACTCTCAAGTTAAAAACGTGGGGCCTGAGTGCAGGAGTCGCGTTCAGGTGCTCTTCAGGACGCGGTGGGCATCCACCTTCCCCAATAACCCAGTGTTGGGGCTCGTGTTCCTTTCATCACCACTGCTTTTCAAGTCTTCTGTATTCCTTCTTAATCCTCCTCCTCACTCAGACAAGACCAGACCCCGCAAGTCTTCCCGTCGAGGCTCATGGCCCCTCTGATTTATTCTTGGACCACATCTTTTTGGAATCCATTTTTCCTCCACTCCTAGCCTCCATTTATTTTACATTCCAAAGAGGATCATGCTTTGAGAATTGAGCCTGTTGGTGACTGGCCCGTTACTTGCACTTGCCCTGGGGACAGAGACCGTTCAGTGAAGGGCTGCTGGCAAGACCGGCTTTGGGACATGCCGGACCTAATTGCCATGCTCCCTTCCACAGTCATCGCCCACAATTTCTGCAAAGTAGAACGGGGTAGACCTATATTCTAGCAAAGTGTTACCTTCTTGGGAGCCTGTTTGCTTTCCTTAGAAGCGGAGAAGCAAGCAGTAAGGGGGCTGGGGAAGGAATTCTCTCTCCAAAATAGCAACTCCCACCTGGTTGTTTTGCGTAGTTTTTCCTGCTTTACTCACTTTGTCTAGAGGAGTCCTGAGCGCAAATCAGGAAATTCTCCAATGAAAGCAGAGGTGGTTTTCCTAAGCTTTCCCTTGGCATCCATGGGGCGCCTGTGTGTCAGTTCGTTATTAAGCTTTATCACAAAGCAAGCTCTGAGGTTGCTAGTTCATAAAACATGGTGCTCCCCAGCCTTTCTTCTCAACTTAGTACTTCTGAGGCAGAGGTCCGTGACCAGAGGGTCTTGTAGAGAAAGTGGTACAAACTGAATGACCTTTTCATTACCTGGAGCTGATTTCTGAAAACTTCTCTTGTACTTTGCAAAAGTAATTCAGCTTGATAGCGAGGATTCTTTATTAAAGCCAAAAGGTCGAATACTAGACGGCTAAGAAGTTCTTGCTTTCTAAGACTGTTCCATCCTTTTCCCTCCAGATCCTCCCATCTCTGCTCATACTGACATGTCCCAGAACAAACGAATGGTTTTGGGGGACCTTTCTCGGGGCCCTTCTGGGGGCATGCCATCTCCCCTGGTGGATGATTGTGAGGCCTGAGAGTGCAAGGGGGAATCAGCTGCTGGAGTTCTTCATGGAACTGCTTTTCCTGCTGAGGAAGCTCACCCAGCAGGCCAGCACGGGGCAGGAATATTTAGATTGAGCCAGCCTCCCTGCTGCGATTCTGCTACATCACTTGACTTGAGGACAACGGGTCCAAAAATGAAGTTACTTGCTTCAAAATACCCCCACCCACAAGTCAAAGATTACCTCTGGTGAGAACCCTCTCAAAAAAAAGATTGGACATTTAATAAGCAATTTTTTTTAGTGCTGAAGAGGTTTGCTTGGCAGATCTTTTCAAGTATCTCAGGAACTTGTGAGACTCAGGACTAGTGCAGCCTTTCACGGGTAGAAAGTGTGCTCAGCTGCTCGGGCTCCAGTGCCTGTGGCGAGGTTCATCTTGGCCCGGACTCCTCAGGCCTTGTCTGCGGTACTGGCCACACATGGCTTTAGGAAGAGCGTAATGAGAGAGCAGACCATTTGGAGATCTACTTGTACCTAACAGGTATAGTATATTATTAGAAAATATAAATTACTGCGGCACCCGGGTGGCTCAGTCTGTTAAGCATCTGACTTCGGCTCAGCATGGTTTGTGGGTCCCAGCCCTGCGTTGGGATCTCTGCTGTCAGTGCAGAGCCCACTTCAGATCCCACTTTGTGCCCCCCTCTTTTCCCCTACCCTGCTTTTGCGTGCACTCTCTCAAAAATAAACGTTAAAAAAAAATAGCAAATATAAACTAGATGTACAGAGTCAGCAAGCTTGAGATATAATGTGTTCAACTGGGCGTACTTTTTTGTGTTAAAGCTCTTCAGAGGAATTTTAAAATACCGCATATATTTTATTTTGGAAATTGCGTTATCTTCGCAAGATTGCTGTGGCTTTGGGATGAAGATCCTGTGTCTGACAACAGGGAAAAATGGTTGAGATTGCCAGGGAAAGCTGCCTTGTTCATTCTGTAAGTGAATGCGTTCTTTTTTTAGAGGATTTGCTTTCTATTTGTAGATCCTCAGCAGTAGGAAGTGTGTGAAATGCTGGTTCGTGTTAGTGGAGGTGGAGGATGGATGATGTGGGTTACTAGGAAGTCACCTGGCTCTGCTTCCCAGCTGCCGTGCGTGGCCTCTCTGCTGTTTGGTAGTCTATCATTTTTCTTCTATTTTTTTGGGCTGCTCACGTACCTCCATGATAGAAATTTCATCCTACAGGCCTCCCCAAGTTGTGCATCATTTGAAATTGTTCCATTTGAGGAAAAATTTTAAGACCCCTATGCTCTAGTCACCAAGAAAAAAAATGTCACGAGAAACCTAAATACTGAGGCATAAGCTTCAAAACCAAGTGAGGAATTGGGCCACTGTATGGCAATAGCTGGGCCACAGTTACCATTTTCCCACCACCAAAGAAAGGTTAAATAGTTTCCATAACACGGACTGTGTACAAGGCTCCCACCCTGAATGCAGACTTAAGATATGCACTTGTTTGTCTCAGGCTATTTGTGGGAGTAAGAGTATTTTTAAATGCTCCAGCAGCCTTGGAAAAATCGCAGGGCTTTAAAGTTGTTGACAAAATATTTCTTAAATAAATAAATCAGATTTAGAAATATCTAAACATGAACAAAGTACTTTTAAGTCTGACATGTCACCGCAAGTGGCTTTTTAAAGTAGTTGCTTAAAAACAATAATGGACTAAGGATTTGTAGCTCCCCTTGTAACTTGGAAAGGGTGGCTGGAAGGGCCTGCTGTCTTATTTTAGGTCTCAGCAGAGCTATGCTTACGGGAGGAGAAAATCTGAGGTCAGAACGGAACACTGGAGGGGAATGTAGGGAGCAAGCCCTCTTAAAAGGGAAGCCGCAGGGCTGCCGTGTGCTGTACCCACACCTGGCTTCTGCGTGTGCCACAGTCCCTGTCAACCTGACATTGAAAGTTCGGCCTGGCCCCCAAGAAGGGGTGTCTGGTGCTTTTCAAATACCCAGGGAAGAGATTTTGAAGAGCTGGGAGATCTGTGTTCTCACCATCTAAGGTGCCTCAGTTTAAAAAACACAAAAGCAAAAACAAAAACATTTAAGTTCAGCTTCCTTAACTGTTGGCAACAGAGAAACGCAAATTCATGTTTTAGCAAGCTTAATTCTAGCTCCCCTGAGTGCCTGCCCATGAACCACCTAAACACTGTGCTCTGGGTCTTAGACGCTGATGGAATCCTAGCTTTTCAAGATAGGTTTTGCTGGTCCTGAAGAGAACTCTGCCCAGCAGTGGAATTCTTCTTACAGTTGTGTTTTTTCCTCTTTGATCTTTGGACCCACTGTCAGATTATCTGGTTAAAAAGAAACTCCTACACAGGTAAGATCTCATGTGATAACAAAATACAAAAAGTGTGGTAAATGAAAGCAAAATGATCATGATGGTCCTTGCTCTAAAAGGGAAGCATATGTAAGTGTACTATTATAAGTTCTGCAGTTGTAGCCCCTTAAATATTATTTGGCTTTCAGCAAATATAAGACTGTGCCAAACCAGGCAAGAGCTCTCCTTGAATGAGAATAATTAATAGCTGGAGTGACGACAAACGTGCTCTCTAAATTTTTAAATGGGGACAGTATTTAACTGCTATTTGCAACAGCATTTGTAACCCGATTACTTATAAAGTAGCATATATTCCTAGATACCAGGTAGAAAGTTTCTTGGTGTGGCTTCATGTAAAGCCCATGTATCCTGACAGTGGTAAGATAATATGGTCTCGGCTATGTTACTGAACTGCATTCCCTACCTAGAAAATTTTTAGTAAGTTTCACCACCTAGTCCTGTACTAAAAAACTACTCAGGAAAAAGTTTTTAGGACTATTTAAGAGCTAAATATTTAGCCATCGATCATGCTGTACTATACCTTCTTGTAAAAGAATGTCGAGTTGATGTCACTAGCCAAACCTACACCCGAGGACCAACAGTTATTAGAGCTGTGCTACAGGAAGGGGTCAAAGTCAGTATTAGAAATATACTTTATTGAATTCTAGAGGAACTAATCTACCCTCTGTGTTCAGCAGGAAGAATGGAAGGAATACATAAAGATTAAAGTGAAAGTCTACACTACTATTCAAACTGCTGTAGCCACTCTGACTGTGATGGTGAGGCAGCCCGGTGCCCTCCAGGACATAGTAACCGTCCCTTCTGGTTCAAAACAAGTGATTTCTCTTGAGATTCTGAAGTGCATTTGTTCACACTGATTGTGCCCTCTGCTTTAGTAAGGCGACTTAAACAGCCCCGTTGCCATCCTCTCATGCTTGACTGCGGAATACAGTCCACCCCAGAGGACAGGGAAGGCCGGGCAGCACAAGTCACACTAGCCCACGCTACCGACTTCACTCAGTTATGCTCTTTCACGGGGCTTGCTCCTTTGTCCTCTTTCAGCTAAATTCCTTCTACAGACTCATCCCAGATGAGAAAAAGATCGTTTTTGGATAACAAGCATTTCTACTATCAAAAAAATGTTAAGATTAGATGAAGACTTTTACCTCAAGACACAATCACTGCAGCGCATACCAGGAGAGCCCTATAGCACAACAAACACTTGTGCGAGACCGCTGAAGCCTGCAGTCTGCCCACGGGCACTGAGGACACTTCAAAGCTTGTAAAAGGAACCTTGACCTTAACTGAAGACCACATTTGATAATGGAAACAATATATTTCTCCACAGACATACAATACTGTGTAATGCACTGAAAATTTCAGGATGAATTTTGGAATAAGAGCACAATTTGTAACATAACATCATTTTCAAATCACCTCTTCCCATCACCCTTGTTCCACTTGGATACTCTCCACTAGCCCTGGTGTACCCAATACAGACTGAGGAGGAAACCAGACAAGGAAACAGTGTCACAAGCCACAATGGAGCCTTCTGCATGCAGTTCAGCCCGGTTTTACCCTTGCTTTCTTCCAATACAGACTCCATTACAAGTGTGAACCATCTGCAGAGTGCAGACAAACAAAACTACTAAAAAGTATCTCTCTAGGATTAGAATACTTTAAGGTCTTCAGAAACTTTGCAGATGTACCTTTGATGGAGCTCCCCCCACCAGAACCCAAACAGGAATATCCTTTGCTCCTGTGAGTCCTGCGTTGCAAAGGGTGTTTAATGGATGCTCAGTTTTGGTTTTCCTCCTTATTCTTCTTCTTCCTCCTCCTCTTCATCATCATCTTCATCATGGCAGTGTGTAATTTCCTGGGGGGCCAGTGGGAAGAGGTTGGGGGGTTTAATCTCACTAATCGACCGGGTCAACTGGTGCCGCTTGTAATCGGTATCTTTGAAATCGACTGATGTGCGATTCCGGGTGGCAAGAGGTGACTCCATCTCATTAATATCTACGTGTGTGTGTTCCACCGTTGATTCATGAGGCATCTGGAACAAAGTCAGAGGGTCAGAAAACAGGTGGAGTAAAACAGTTTTCCAAATCCTATGCCCTTCTCCGCTGGGTGGCTGTGCAGAGACAGGTCTATAATGGATCGAAGGCCAAGCCAAATTAGATACTTCAGCATCTTCCTGGAACCACCTGAAGCTGCCTTCTTCCTCAAATCTTAAAACAGCCCATATCTCAATTATTACAGCCCAAAACTAGAAAAGACGGGGGAGAAAGAGTCTTATTTCACAGCCAAAAACAGTCCTGCTATATAGATCAGTATCGGAACACAGGAATATAAAAACTGTATTTCTCCTATTCAGTGCTCACAAAAGAGGAAAGTCTTCAGCACTCAACTTTTAATACGACAAATTTCAGAATACACTTATACCCTATACCATCCAATCTTGATCCTACCTTCTCAACGACCCCTTTTGGCACAAGCATGGAACCGGCTTAATGGGCTTTTGCACATTAGGAAAAAAAGGACCCAGGGGCTCCTGGGTGGCTCAAGACAGGATCTCTTACTTTGAAGGATCAAGCCCTGTGTTACTGAGCCCCATGTTGTGCTCTGTGCAGACAGCATGGACCCTGCTTGAAATGCTGTCTCCCTCTACTCAGCTCTCAAAATAAACATAGAAGAAAAAAAAGGACCCAAACTTTCCTGTGCCCTCCCACAAACCTGGTGGTGGCTCTCAGCCTTCAGTGTCTACCTTTATTATAAAGAGCAGCCTAAAACTGTGTCAACTCACCAAGACGTGGGCAGCTCTGAAGAGGTAGCTGAAGGGGTAATACAGCAGGTTGATGAAGGAGGCCGCGTAGAGGTCCGCGTAGCGCATCACCTGGCTGGCGAAGAGGGTCTGCCGCGAGCCGCTGCGAAACAGGCTCCCCATCATCCCGTAGCACATGTCCATGTCGTGCGTCACTTTCTGCAACAGACAAGGGACTGAATTCAAGTGGGTGCCGGCTGTGTGCTTACCCTTGTATCACAGGATAAAGACAAAAATCACAACTTTACTTTCCAAGATCCCTCCCAAATCCCATTTGGATACCTTAATACGTCTCTGGATGGAACTAATGTCAGGGCGCTCATTGCTGCTGCTGTCAAGGTGCCTGGAGGCAAAAAAAAAAAAAAAAAAAAAAAACTCCACTAAAAATCTCTAGAAAAGAGGTCTCTTACACCTAGGTGATTCTCAAAAAGGTAGATGGTTTTAGGGAAGAAATGTTTTAGAATCTGGAACTTACTTGTAGAGTTCAGCCAAGAAAATATCCAAGCTCTGAAGCTCTTCGAAAAGTGCTAAAATTTGGAAGGAAAAGAAAAATGTTTTAAATAAAAAGCACTCAGTTTTTAACTATTGCTGGAACTAAGAGGCTGCAGATAGGACTGAAAAGTGAGGCTATGGTGAGTGTACAAAAGGACTTTATTCTCTTGCTCCAGGAAAAGCCACTCCTGCCCTGCTTGGGATCTGACAGCAGATGAAAAGCTGGGATTTCTTCCACTTCAACACCACTGGCTACGACTCTCCTTTCCAAAGGGATGCTAAGTGCTAATTTGTATCCTACCTGAAGGATGTCAGCAAAACAAGTGTTAACAGTTCCATTTTCAGATCAAAGAATGAGGATTAGGTGACGTGTCCAGAGTCCCAAACCCAGGAAATAGAACCAAATCAACTAGATTTATAGAATTTCAGGGGTGGAAAGTTGAAAATGGGGATGAAGGACTAGCCAGAAAATCGCACCAAGGACAAGCAGCAGCCAGCATCTGTTGCCTGCTTTGTCGGGGTTCTGGCCTTTCTCAATCTGAGTTCCCCAAAGAGAAGCCCTAATGTATATACTGTTAATGTTTTTTAATCTGTGATTCAGATGAGGAGGCTAGGTTGTTACTTGTATCTTTATACACATATTAGTCAAGTCTCAACTTTATGAAGTAGGTATTACCCTCATTTTCATATTCAAGGAATATGAAATATCCTAAGGGCATGAAGATACTAGGGGATAGAGCTGGGGTAACTACCTGACACAGTCCCTCTCCCCACACGGCGGGTGATGCGAGCTAGGACTGGCTGGAGAACTTCATGTCTAACAGGTTTACATAACTAGACCTACAGCTCAAGTCCATATACAGTTCAGAGAATACAATTTGGCCTCATTCTCTACTTGTCAGAAGATCGAAAAAAGAAAAAGGGATGTAACTACCACTCAAAGCCATCAATGCCCCCAAATCACAGATAGAGGCCGGCGGCAGAGAGACCTGTCTGAACGTGAAAACCTCTATTTCCTCAAATTCTGGAGTTCTGTAAAATAACTGACTGGAGGAAAATATCCAAATATCTTGGACCACCTCTGCCCCACTCCTTGTCTCCCCACATACGAAGTGATGAGTTCATCCAAAAGGATTGATCCGCAGCGGGCCCTTAAGATATAAAACGAGAGTAATGGCTCCTTACAGCTCTTATCGGTCCAGACATGCAGCTCCTGGGCAAGTTCAGGAATCACCAAGAAAGTTCGCCACCCTTGTCGTTTCTTTGATTTTAAAATGTCCCCAAAAATGTGATCTCCAATATACAAAATGTCCTTGCCCTTAGCTCCCAACAGATCACAGATGGTATCAGATGAGCCTGAAACAAGGGAATGAACAATGGGAAAACAAAAATGTCTCCATATTAAAAACGAGCATTCTAAGCACCATAACCATTACATACTGTACTGATTAATTTTATTCTTCTGCAAGAAACAGACTAGAAAAAAGGCTCACCTTTAAGACCCTCCATTGTTTTTCTTTCATCATTCCTTTTATTGTTTGCAAGACAAGTCCTTCAGCTCCACTGTGCTAACCAGAGCTCTTGAGAACCAAATCCAAGAGCAACAAAACTACATGTCTCAGCTTTAGTAAATATAATTCTCCCAAAGCACCACCTGCCATTTCTCATCACAGATGGGACATTAATTTTGTTTTGTTCAACAGTTTCTCACTGCAACAAAATACCCATCAGTGTCCATAGGGGCCCCTTGAGGACCCCTTTGAGAAACACCTCAAATCATTCCAGGACACTGAGAAAAGGATGAGGAAAAACTGATCCTTTTAGTGAAAATCAAAGATTCAGTAGGACATACTAACAGCTTCTCAAACCTGTTCTCCCAGACTCCTACTGCATTAGCAGGTGACTGAGGAGCTACCTCCAGGAGACAGTAGCTTCAGAATACTGGAGTACATGTGGCACAATGCCAGGAGGCCACCAAAGCTTCCACAAGAAGTCTGATCAAAGACTGAACCTAAATGAAGGGAAATTTGTGACTCACCTCCGGAGTAGACGATGCCGTGCTGTAAGGGGCCTGTGTAGGTACCAATTTTCAGCTTGCCAGTTTTCTGTGAGAAGAGAAGACAGACTTTCTAATAATTTACTGTTCTATCACAATCTCCACCCAAATGGAATCTGGATAGGTATCTAAATGAATGGCACTTTTGAATTATATTCTTTTGAAATTACTGGGCTATCTCAACTATTCAAAAGAAAGATATGGATAATAAATTTAAAAATACCTGTTTCCTTAGAAAGAATTGAGTGGGGAAAGGAGAAATATGAAGGACAATGTGCTAGCAGACAGATCATCCTCTTGACTTACAGTATCCACCTGACGCAGGACTGTGCCTTCTCCAAAAAAGAGTGGCTTCCGCGCATCCACCAAGATCAGGTCAAAGTAGGACTGCCACGGCCGATGGGAGCTCCCAGGCTGATGAGGTTGAGAGACAGCAAAAGCCAAAACATCACTCCTAACCCTTGAGGCACTAATACTTAATCTCACTCAAATGTAAGGAATGGAGACCTATTAAGTACACACAGAAGAAAGATCCCACTATTTTATTAAAAACATTGTGTCTTATAGGCCAAATTCTTTTGGAAGCAGGCAAGGTGAAAATAAACACATTTTAAATCCTTTCCTCGACTAATATTTCACAGCAGTTTAACACATGAAGGAAAGTGTCCTCACACTCTGAAGTAGGCAAGAAAGGCTCAAAGGGGCGAAGGAAAGATGCAAATCAACATTCAAGAGGCAGATCAGCATCAGAACTTAAGTATACAAACCAACATCGAACTATTACTAGCAAATTTTACTGGTTATATTCTCTGAATAATGGCTTGAAGTACACATGAGCCTTGGTTCATACTGGAGGCTCATCACAGCACTAACAGAGAAGTTATGCCCATTAACATGATTTCTACCTTGAAGCAGAACCATGGTATCAAACTTTTAAGGTCAAGCTGTGACCTTGGGTGACCTCAGAACAGGGATTTACTGACATTTACTCAAAGAAGGACTAAATCCTGCAAGGATGTGACTAAGTCGCAATGAGTATTCCTTAAATTTAAGTGTAGCCACACTATGGGAATGAAGACCTCTCTGCTAAATATCAGGGTTAACTGTTCTAAAACTCAGCAATAACTAAGAGTAATATCTAGAAGCTGTCAAGAATATATGTATCTTCTGTTCTTTTAATCATATATCTTCAATGTGAAAATTCCTTTCTTTGCCATACAAATTTAACTCCACACAGAACTTCTTGGACACAATTATTCTGATCCCATCCTACTAAACAACACAAATATCTCCCTTTTATTTCTATGTTTTCAAATCTCCAGCAGTGTTAAACTATACTAGCTCCTACATCGCTTCTAAGTTTAATGAAGATTTCCAGCTGAGTTCTGACGATTCCTTACTCTGAGTATTCTAGGATCACTAAATGCATTCATTATCACTGAAAGCAATGGTCTGTTAAGTTACATATAGTACCTTGGGGCCATGTGGGAAATCAAACAGGTAAGTCATAATTTTCTGGAAAAAAAAAATCCAACATAAGGTTCATATACTACTTTTGCAAAAGATATGTAGCACCTAAAAGAATTAAAACCCAACCTTTTCATAAGATTTGTCTTTTTGAATATAGGATTCATCACATTCTTGTTTCTCCTAAGTTTATGAAATCATGACAAGGTAAAGCCAGAAATTAATGCTTCAACATAACAAACTAAAACTGACATTCTCAATAGGGTACAGGCTTCTTCTAGGACATAATTTTGTACACTTCATCCATATATCCCTACCCAATCCTGGTAGCGAACTGGAACACACGTTTGTTTCTGAGGTCAGGGAATCGACAAAAAGAATAACTTACATGGAAATAATATACCTTGGCCTCCTTACTATTTATTGTTTCTAGACTAACCAAGCCAATAAACCATCAGATTTGTTGGCTTTGTAAGGCTGCTTAGTCCAAATCACCAGATTTCTAAATCAAGATTTTACATACAGAACTGCAGAGCAGTGGGCTTCTGGCTAGTACTCTAAACCTGTAACTGTCTTAGCAAAAATAAGACGAGGCTAGGGAGTTAAACTGGCTTTTCCACACGCTTTAGTCCTGCCAAAGACATGTCTAAGTTAAAAGGTGGTAAATGTTGATGGCGAAGAGTCCAAACCTCTGCACCATCTATTGCTGTCTGGCTCCCGCGGCAGGGAGGGCAATTACACATATGCAGTAAATAAATGTGTGACCTCTCAAGTTTGTCTAAATGATGCACCAAAGAGACAGAGAAGCCTTTTTAAAATCAGCACAAATGTTTTAAACAACCTCCAAATTAAAACTTTCAAGTAATCAACTGTAATCAGGGAAAATTCAAAAGAAATATTTAAAAAATTTGAGAACCACTCCGATGTAGCCCTTCTGCTGTTTTTTGGGGTTTTTTTTTCACTCTGCTCTCAAAATGATTTGGCAAAAAACTACCCTCACTTAACGAGTGTCCTCATACCTTCATTCACAGTTTCTTAGGCCAAAATAATTTCTCTGTATAAATAAAGTATGAACATTAGGCACTTACATCTGTATATTTATAGTCACTGTTGGTGGCAAGAAACACTTTCCCTACTTCTTTCATTCGGCTCAGAAGCAAAGGCAGTTTTCCCTGAAATGTAATATGATGATGAGTGAAACACTAAAACATAAATACATAGTCTTCTTACACTTCGTTTGTCTACCTGAATAAAAATAGGGGATGCACTTTGAGGATTGGTTCATTTCAGAGTTTTACATTTGAAAGACCACATTATCACTATGCATGAAGTATTAAGCTATGTAGTATACATGATGTATATAAGTGTATAACACGATACATACGGATGATATGTTTATTAAATATATTATTAAATATGCTTATTAAAAACACCTTGGGGCATCTGGCTGGCTCAGTCAGAAAAGTATGCGACTCTTGATCTTAGCGTTGGGAGTTTGAGCCACACATTGGGTGTAGATATTACAACAAAAAACACAACAAACTTTAAAAAATAATAAAACCATCTCTACCTTCTTTATGTTTGCCTCAAGAAAGAGTTTAAGTTACCTTCTAATCTCTTAAAGTATATGATTGAGGTTTATTAAAGGGGAGGAGAAGCTGATTTTAAACATCACCAGCAAAATACTCCACACGGAGGGCATAAGCTTCCCCGTGTAGGCTTCTATCTTACAAAACACGTTGGAGAATGAAATGCCATGTGCAGGATGCAACCTAGAAATGTCAGACCCATCTGAAGATACATGAAGAAATTCTTACTGATGAGACTAGAAAGAAAAGCAGCTTTTCCTCCTCTCACAATAAATAGGTTCCTTCACTCAAATTCTCCTGGACCTCTCGTGAACCCCTCGGTGTTCTCTCTTGAACGAAGAGTGGAAGTAGGAGTGGAGGGGAAAATGGAAGTACAAAGACTGAAAACACTACGAAATCTGTACCAAAGTACTTCGAAAAAATGTTGTTTTCCACTACCTGCACTCTGTGAGAAAAGGCAGTATCTCATCTTGGAGCTGTTTCCCTCTTATACTAAAATAATTCCAAACTTTTGGGCTGTTGGTGGGAATGCAAATTGGTACAGCTGCTCTGGAAAATAGTACAGAGGGCACTCAAAAAGTTAAAAATAGAACTACCCTATGACCCAGAAATTGGACTACTATCCAAGAGATGTGAAAATGCTAATTCGACACTGGGGCACACATACCCCAATGTTCATAGCAGCACTATCGACAACAGCCAAATATGGAAAGAGCTCAAATGTCCATTGACAGGTGAATGGATATAGAAAATGTGATTGATACACATACACACACACACAGGAATATTACTTGGCAATCAAAAAGAATGAAATCTTGCCAAGTATTTGCACCAACATGAATAGAATTAGAAGGTAGTCTGCTAAATGAAATAAGTCAGAGAGAGAAGACAAATATCATTTGATTTCATTCATATGTGGACTTTAAGAAACAAAACATAAACATAGGGGAAGGGCAGGTAGGAGTATAAGGAGTACAGTTGTTGGGATAAGTACTGAGTATTAGATGTTAAGTGATGGATCACTAAATTCTACTCCTAAAACCAATATTATACTATATGTTAATTAAAGTAACCTAATTTTTTTCCTTTATATTCTTCATCTAGCTTCCCTTAATATTAAAGATCTTACATATCCATAGTACAGTGATCAAAACTAAGAAATTAACACTATAAACTATAGATTTTAACAATTTATAAACTTGGACAAGTTATGTAACTTCTCTATTCCTCAGGTTTTTTAAAATTAATTTTTTAGTTTTTGAGAGAGTGCAAGTGGGGGAGAGGCAGAGAAAGGGAGAGAATCTTTTTTTTTTAAGCATTTTTTAAATGAGAGAGACAGAGAGTGCAAGTGTAAGCAGGTAAGAGGCAGAGAGAGAGACAGAAAGAAAGAATCCCAAGCAGGCTCCATGCTATCAGCGCAGAGCCCAATGTGGAACTCAATCTCATGAACTGTGAAATCATGACCCGAGCCAAAATCAAGAGTCAGATGCTTAACCAACTGAGCCAACCAGGCACCCCAGAAGGAGAGAATCTTTAAAAAAAAAAAAATTATTTATTTTGAAAGAGAGAGAGCAAGTGTGAGCTGGGGAGGAGCAGAAAAAGAGAGGGACACAAAGGATCCGAAGAGGGCTCTGCACTGACCGCCGAGAGCCCAATGCGGGCCTCGAGCTCACAAACTGTGACATTGTGACCTGAGCAGAAACTGGACACTCAACTGACTGAGTCACCCAGGTGCCCCCAAAGGGAGAGAATCTTAAACACTTCCACACTCAGCACAGAGCCCAATGTGGGGCTTGATCTCACAACCATGAGATCATGACCTGAGCCGAAATCAATGATCAGACGTTTAACCAACTGAGCCACCCAGGTGCTCCCCTCAGTTTATCTATAAAGCAGAGGTAACGATACCTCACTCAGGGTTATAGGGAAGATTAAAGGGCATGTAATCACTTAGTACAGTGATGTGCACAAGTGAACTACCCTAGCTGCTAGTATTATCATTAGAGCTAAAAAAGACAAATGGTAACTGGATCTTCTTGCCTAGGAACAAACAGGAAAAACTATACTAATACCTATGTTCTGGCTGAAAATTCCTGGTGAATGTACTTGACACATATTATGTCAAGCCGCCTTGTCCATTTCATTATAAATAGGTTTGTCATTCATTTCCCTGATTTTCAGATCTATTTTCCCCTTTCTTACTTACATCTTTGACTACATACTTCTCAAGATTTTCAACTGTCTTTTCCTTAAGGGAGCCCTACAGGAAAAAAAAGAAAAATAAGAACAAAGTCAGTTTTAACAGTTTATAAGAAAATTTGTATCTACTATCAACCCAAATGCATTTTTTAAGTATTTACCAAAATGGAAAAGTAGATAAACTAACGAAGGCCATGATAAAGCAGCAGATGTGATTTGCTGCAACTCTGCCTCCAAAATATATTTAAAATATAACACTATGTTTATTTTAAACTAGAAATCAAAAGGTATTACATATTTTATTCAGGATAACTTATAGTAAGTGTAATTTTAATTAGACAGTGTCTTAGTCAAGCAGGAGGTATCTAGAAAAAACAAACGGACCATACATAATCATCCTCGAGGGTAGGGTAAGTATAATCTTACACTAAAATCTCTTCTAAGTTAGGGAAAGCAAACTGAACTAAGAGCTGGAAGCCAAGCAAGATCAAGGAAGAAAGATCATAACCTCGGTCGGTTGTCACTAGGGGGCAAATCCTGCCCTCCCCCCTTGTTTTTTTTAATGGAAGAAAAATTCTGCTCTATTTGCACTTGAAAGGTTAATGTCAGACCATAAAACACATGCCGCAGAGTGAACATGTGATGCAGCAGCTCCCAGGTACCTTGTAATGAACCCAGTCAACAGCATCTCTCACATCCTGGAACATACTCCGGTAAGACATGAAGAGGTCCCCGTCTTTAAATCCTGTTTCACAGCTATACAAAGATGAAAAGAACATGACAGGGAATCCAAAAGAAGGTAAATAAAATGAATATCAAACATTGCCCAGGGGACCCAAAGATTCCATGATCACATGGGGAAAGGCTGAGGCTAATTAGGAAAACAATTACTCCCTAATGAAAATCCATTTTGACAACCAGAAAGGGCTATAGTGTTCAATGGAATATAATAATTGTGAACAAATACAAAGTGATAGAACAATATATTGAGTGAAACCTAAAAGGTCCGTTCCAAAAATATCATGTTCTTTTATTCATCACTTTTCAGAAACAGGTTCCCATCAAAGAAACATTTAAAACTTAAAATTGGTAATTTAGGTGCTCTTCATCCTGACTTTTCTGATGTTGTCTCTAGGTACAAAGGTATTGCCTATTTTCTATTTAGCATAGTGACTTGGTGCTCCACCAGATTTAGTGCCTTGAAGCGGGTAAGGCCTGACGGGAGAAGTTAGCAAACTCTGACGCATGTGGCTGAGCTTTCAGCAGTGGTTATACGATTCGCCCTAAAAAGGAGAGGATAACTTGTTCAAGCCTTAAACAAAATTTTACTTCAGGGAGAACAAACCATATTTACTCCTCAACCAAATCTTGCTGGGCCTGGGAATGAAATTAAATTGCCATCACTGAATGGCTCCTGGGAGCTGCTGTGAAATGAGTTGGGGGGTTTTAGTGTAATTCTGCTTGGACAGATAATCATCACACAAACCTCCCACTCAGTTGTCACAATTAGCACCTCTGCTGGCCGTCTTCATTCCCAGGAGAAGCCAATCAGAAGTGGTCCCTTCCAAACATGGCTGCAGCACACTGGCAAGGAGAGGGGCCGTGTGGGAGGTGAGAGCCTGCATGGAGCTGCTGGTGCTGTCCCATCTCTCAGGCTGGCAATGTGGCATCTCTCACTAGCACTAAATTCACTTCAGAAAAGCAGAAAAGACCTACAATGGCCAGTTCTCTAAAACCCTGTACATTAATTTAAAAAAATCAATTGGAAAAAGAAAATTATACTATATACATACCTGGTATATCTAGGACAATTAGTAAAAAAATCTACTAGGCAGGCCAACAGGTAGGTCTCTGAAAAATGAAGAATAGATATTCATAAACATAAATGAAATAATTCAAACTTATGTCATTATCTCCCTTGAGCAAAGACAAATAAATGATCATGAAAAGAAGGGAAAGCATCTGTATAGATAAGCACAGAATGAGTCTACCTGGTAGGTTGAATAGTGTGTTCAAAATGTAAAATCTTTCGGTGTCATCTCGTTGGATAAATTTATTTGGATACTGCTCTCTAGTTTCTGGTCTGAAAGAAAAATTTTAAATTAAACGACAGTCAAAAAATGAACATTACAACCATGAGAAATACTCATCATTCAAAAATCCATTCAAATATTTTGTGGTTACATGCAAGGCAGGGTCTAAATATTACATGTGAGTAGCTATGAAGATAAGCAAGCTCAGGTTCCGGCCCTTCTTGGTCAGGTAAGGGAGGGGAGTCACATACACAAACAGTAATCCTGAAGTAAAAAATCACGAGTGCCACGAGAAAGGTGCAGAGAGCTATGAGAAAACTGAGGAAGAGGAGACCATTTCAACTTAAGGAGTAGAAAAAAGTGATGTGGGTGTGAGAAGAGGGAAATCGAGAGAGTCATGAAAAAGCTGGCAGAGAAGCTGGTCCTTAAAGGCTCAGGAGACCAATTCAAAAACTAGTCCAAACTGGGTAGAGACCAGGGAGCAGAGGAAAATAAAGCTGGAAAGATGAATTGAGGCAGATCTTGCTACTATCATCTTTCACTCAGGGGCAACAGAGTGCCTCTGACAGGTTTTTTGGTTTCTGGTGCTACTGATAGTTTTTAAACAAAGGGATAAAACCTTCAGAACTAATTTTTAAACAAAGGGATAAATCCCTCAGAGCTAAATTGTAGTAATACTCCATTAGTAACAGTAGGAACATAATTTGTTGCACGAATGGCTACAAATTCTTTCTATGCCTTTGTAATGTGTGACTTTGCAGTTCCTCCAGCTAAGAGGCTCAGTTTATCTCTCTATCCTCAAATAAAAGCTTGAACAGCAGCAACTAAGGATCCAGGCAGAAACTTTGAAAACATCTGCGTACTGGGGCTTGCCTACTCTTGCTCATTTGGACCTCTGAACTGTTGTGTAAACGAGGGAGATAATTACTAGAGGATAAAGGCTACATACAGAAATGAGGAACGCCTGCCACAGGCTGCCAACTGCCAGACATGTGAGTCAGGCCATTCCAGATCAGCTGAGCAAACCCAGAATTGCCCAGCTGACTCTCAGAATTTTAAACTAAATAAAATAATCATTGTTTTAAGCCACTAGGCTTTGAAGTAATTTATTACACAGAAAAACTAACGGACACAAAGGACTGGGAAATCAGTTAAGTGATTATTGCAGCAGCCTAGATGAGAGCGGGAAGGGCCTCTCCTAGAGTGATGGGACAGGAAATTAAAGGGAAGCATTAATCATGAAAGACTACCAAGGTAAAATGAATGAAGACCAGGTGACTGACTGGCTGTGGCAGATGAGGACATGAGAATCAAAGATGATGATGCTTACACGAGGGTGTCTCTGAGATGGTGGTGCTACCATTAACAGAAATATGAAAACTGAATAACAAGTAGGTGGAAGAGGAGTTTTATTTTGGATACAATAAGCTCAAAGTAAACGGATTTTTATAGGCAATTAGAAACAAGGTCAAAAACTTCAAACAGAGATTCAGACTTAAGAGAGAACTGGGATCATCTACACACAAGCAACAGATGAAGTCATGAAGACTCTTACAGTGGATGAGGCCCCTTACAGTGCAGAGGAAAAACAGAAAACTGAAAATAGACCCAAGGAGAACACTTAGGGTTAAAAGAAAAAAAAAAAACCAGCAAAACAGACAGACGTTGTCAGAGATGCTCAAGAACCTTGGAGAGTGAAATGAAACACTCCAAGAAGTGGAAGGGGAGAGCATTAATTAAAAAAAAAAAAAGTAAGGAGAAACCAAAAGGGAGGAAAACTAAAGTATAAAAATGCACAATTCTCGGGGCCCCTAGCTGGCTCAGATAGAGCATGCAACTCTAGATCTTGGCGGTTATGAGTTCGTGCCCCATCATGGGTGTTGACATTGCTTAAAAATAAAATATTTATTTAAAAACTGCACAGTTCTCACAATGAATATATAGAGATAACTAACCTAAATAAAGGACATCAAATTTAAAGGTGTACTCAGAGTAACCGGGGTAATTCCTGCTTGGGTCTATTAACTACCAATGGCATATACTCTAGTTAGGAATAGAAAATCACATTAGCTCCCTGTCTTAGTCATTCTTCTGAAGTCAGAGTTCCCAGTAAGGAATAACTTTGTAGAATATCTCATTTTTCAGCCTTCTAAGATTTTCTGTAATGAAAATTAAGGTGGAAGGGAATAGTAATGATATGCTTTCCTTAGTCGGCTTTAGTAAGATGACACTGTCTCCTTAAATATACTTTCCTATTCTCTCCATCATTAAAAAGTAATTCCTTTACATAAGGATAGTTAATGACTATTTATTAGGCAACAAGAACCCAAATGACTTATAAATATAGTTACCAATTATATTCTGTTTAAATTAAGTGTCCGGCGTCTGGTTGGCTCAGTCAGTTAAGCATCTGACTGACTTCAGCTCAGGTCATGACCTCATGGTTCGTGAGTTCAAAACCCCACCCGCGTTGGGTGAGCACAAGCCCCCCTTCAGGTAAAACATAAGTCCTGCTTTGAGTGAGCCCCATTTATCTCTTTCTCTCTTCCTCTCTCTGCCCTTTGCTCACTTGTACCCTCTTAATTAACTGTCAAATCAGGCTAGCATATATTCAAAATAAAAATTAATTAGGGGCAGATAATGTATCCTAGAAGAAGGCAGGCTAGACTTGGGAGCTGGGAGGAAAACCATTATGGACTACTGCTGACTTTCTGTGACTTGCAGAATAAATATTTAATCTCAGTATTACCCTACTCTAAAACTTTAAAGGCCTTTGCCCCTGTCCAAAAAAAGAGGCCCCAACTCATTGGCAAGGTGTGTAAGGCAATGCCTGATGGAGCCCTAACCCTCCTGCCAGCCAGCCTCATCCACCAGTATGCTTCAATAGCTCGTTGTTTCCCTCTCTCCATCCTCAGCCCCTCCTTCTCCATAGGCTTTTCTTTTGATTCTAAAGATTACACAGTGTTAAGTGCTGTTAGAATGATTCTGCAGTAGTCGTATATGACTTATTTTTGAAACGACTAAAAAATACTTCCAAAGGAGCTATTTGGAAACTTTACTAGTTTATTTGGGGAAAGAAAGAAGGTTTGTGGATGCTGAGTTAGTAAAACTAACTGCAGTACTAATTTATAGAACTCCCTTTCTTCTTCCTGACTACCCCTCCCCATAACACAAAAATCCCTTTTCACACGTTAATAAATAGAACCTTGGTTCATTCACTGAGATTTTGAATTACGGTATAATATCCATATATAAAATAGCTTAGGTTGCGAGCACTATTTGCAATCACTTCACTTCACATTCTAAATCCTGTCTCCTGATACTCACGATCTTGGAAAAACTCCTCATGAGAGGAACATGAAAGAAAGATAATTAATCACTGGCCTGCCCAGATGTGTCAAGGTGGGTGTTTACTTCACACTGTTCTCACTATGTCTATGTGGAAACCTTTAAGCCTGTGTAATTCCAGCTGAAAAGTCTTGTATCAGATGCTTCAATCCCAAATAGGGTATTGCTGTGATCTCAGGTTTAAAGGACACTCTGGTACAGTTTCAGTTACTTTGTGCCTCTTATCATGAAAAATATTTACCAAAAAGATACTCTCTCTTTAAAAATTTCAATGTAGACTGTGTGGTTTTTACTACTTTGCCTTTGAAAATAATGTACAGAAAAGTTGATACAAGAGATGGACGGTTAATCTATTTTGGTCTTAAGTGTTGCTCCGTGCCTAATGCAGTATCAGTAGTAAATTAGATAGTATAATTGTGGAGGAAAAAAAATTGTAAAGCTATGAGGGCGGAAAATGTCAAATTGTGGTACTGTGATTTTTACAGAAAAAAATGGGATGTTTCACCAAAAAATAGCAGACCAAAACATTGTAGACAGTAAATTTTATCTACTATTTACTAAGGTGGAAAGTCCAAATTAGTGAGAATAGTGGAACTATTCTGATTATGAAAATAAAGCTTACTCTAGTTTTAAATATTATCGCCCTGCTTTCATTTTTAAACTATGTTTTTAAAAAATTTTAACCACATGATCAAGTATCTGAAGCTATTCATTAGAATATTAAAAAATCATATCTTAGCTGTTAAAAATCTTAATTTACACTGTTGTAATTTTAAATTTTTCAAAGCACTTTTATATACATACCTCTTCTGAGCAGCTACCTGAGAACTGTATTAAAAAGGAGAAAATAAAAATCTTAGAATTTCGAATAAGTCAAAGCCACTACAATTCTTTTTGGGCAAGTTTCAAGATTAGCTTTGTTGGATGCTATAGAATTAGAAACCACTTAATTTA
This sequence comes from Paguma larvata, assembly GCA_030068075.1. NCBI lineage: Eukaryota > Metazoa > Chordata > Mammalia > Carnivora > Viverridae > Paguma > Paguma larvata. The sequence goes on along the minus strand of CM057837.1, from coordinate 40,119,123 downwards.
CACAAAATGTAACTGCTAACTATATAAGTCCATTTGAGTCCTAACTGCCCAATAAATAGTTGGTAAGTATCCTTATGTAAAGAAATTGTTCTTTAATGATGAGGTAACAGGCAGGAAAGTGTATTATATCTGGGGAGACCAGTGATCTTCATATTTTTTCACTATAAATACTCCAGACAGAGGCTAAAGGTTCTATGTACTCACCCTCTTATGAAGTTAAATCCATGTGCACAGACCAAGAGGTTTCCATAGGCATCAACTTTCAAAAGATTTCCATACAGTGTATCAAAGACAAGTCCCCTATGTGTAAATGAGGACATCATCAACAATACAGGCAACGATCTTAGGTAGTATTACTCAATCATCAGAAACCAATGCCATCTTATTTGATCTTTATCAAGACTCAAGCATGTCTGTCCCCAAACAATATAATCCTGGAGGATGAAGTGAATAAAATCTTAAAAACTAAACCCAGGGCAACTAAAAAATATTTACTCTGTCCAGATAAATAATCACAACTGTTTTCTGTAAGGAGTAAGAGCTTAAACAAGGTATGAACTATAATTCCTTTTACTACAGTAGATCCATTCTAAAAAAGTCTTAATTTCTTTGGAGAAAGGAGCTGGCTTATATTTCCCTCTAACAGATGCTACATATGGAACATATATGATGGCATCTCAAACACCATCTTTCTTAATCTTAAATCTTCTCTATCAAATCCAAACCACCAAGAAGGCTCCTGCTGACCAAGTCAAGTGTATCAGTAAAACATGTAACTGTTCTCCAACGTGAGTTATCTGTGATTACTGCCCATAAGTTTTAATAATCTTTTTTCTTTCCCATAAAGAGATCTTCTTCAGTAACAATAAACTAAACTCAATTCAAGAACACAAAAGATACAGTGTACATGAAAGGTCCTTAATTTCAGAATCCACAGCAACCAAAAACACAAAATCAGAAACAAACCAAAGAATCTTTTCTGGTTCTTTTCTTTGATGGTGGGCAGGGTCAGAGATGCATTTGGAATTATTAATTTGGGGGATAGAGGAAAAGGTCTTAATCCAAAAAAATCCTGAAAATTTACCTGGTAGGGAATGTAGAATCGTAAGCAAAGCTGAGCAGCTCCTGAGGGTAGCCAATAGAAACTAATCTCTCCACAGTAAGCTCAAAGCCAAGAGACTCATACTCTGGGGACTTGTACACTGCACAGAGAGGAGGTTCTCGTTATAATAATAGTCAATGAAAACAAAAGGCGAATGAGTGAATGTCTACTCTTTCCCAACTCCTCCCTCCTCCTAAATAGGCCATTTTCGTTTTTGCCCTCAAACTCCATGTTCTGTACTGTCCCAAGTAATCACAGAACTCCATTGTTAGTCTGTGGAAACAGGTTATATTTTTGTAGGAGCGAGAATGACAAGATGAATTATCAAACATTTGAGAATAATTCTTTCATTCTTCAGAAACTTAAACTTTTTTCCTTTATCAGTTCTTTCATGCCCATAATCTAAAGGTAGAAAAAGAAACTAATAAGCACAACAGCTGTGATATAAACCATGAGAATGTAAGTAAATAGAAATTCAGGCAGAGAGGTCTATATACATTGAAGGCTTCACTGATCTGTATAATTGGTGTAGGAATCCTTCAAAATGAGCTTTTTATAAAAAACTTATTTTTACAATTCCTATTTGGCAATTATTTGGTAGTTGCTTTATATTCCTTCTACAATCAGCATAATTCTATTTGTCAGGATTAACTTGCTTTCTTATCAGCCCGAACAATATTATAAAGCCATCAAAATTGCATTTTACAAGTTATTTGTTGCAATATCAACCATAAAAAGACATGTCTGAGACAATTACGGAAATCTGAATGTGGACTGGGAATCAGATATTAAAGAATTATGACTAGGGGTCGGGGCAAGAATTGGAGAAAAGTGGTCAAAAGGTACAAACTTCCAGTTATATAATAAATAGGTACTAGAGATATAACGGACAACATTGAGGACTTTAGCTAACACCACTGTATGATATACAGGAAAGCTGGTAAGAGAGTGAATCATAAGAGTTCTAATCACAAGGAGAAAAATTTTTTTCCTTTATTCCTTCTTTTCTTTTTATTGTATCTATATGAGAAAACAAGTATTAGTTGAACCTTCTATGATAATTGTTTCACAAATATATAAATCAAACCATCATGCTGTATGCCTTGGGTTTATACAGTGATATATGTCTCTCTCTCAGTAAGACTGAAAATACACATTAAAAAGAGAATAAGGACTCATTTTATGAGATATAATTATGGAAGGATGAGTATGTGTATGTATAAAAAAATAAATAATATATATATATAATCTTATCTGCCAAAGAAGCCTACTGAGTTTGTTACAGGTGAAATAAGATGGATTTTAGAATATGGGAGTTTCTCCCTACTATTATCTATGTCTGAAATCTTATTCTATAGTGAAAATACTTTTTTTAGAATCATCATTGCAGTTCAGCATAAAGAAAATGTTGCTCTTTTAAATAGGTTTCCTCCAAATGCAATATTTAAGTAAGCATCCTCCCATCAGTCTCTAGGACTTGCTAAATGCCAAATGAGGCAAAAAAAAAAATCTAGTTTTATCTCATAATAATGCTATTATTATTATTAGATTATTATTGTTCTACCCACGATTAATATACAGCCTATGGCTCAAACTGATTTTTCACTGCAATTATTAGTCTACCAAATCAAATTAGTGCTAATATCTAATGAGTACTATTCAACTTTTCCTTGCCAAAATCAATCTTTTAGAATATTTCTGGAACTACATAGAAGAAACCAGTAATACCCATTACTTCCCCAGAAGGGAACTGAGTGGCTAAGATATGGGGGAAAAAGTATACTTTCACGTACGTACCTTCTGTACTTTTTAAAAATTTGTAACATACTAATGTATATATCTATTATTTTTAAATTAAGTTGAAATGTAAAAAAAAAAAAAAGCAGGTGAGCTTTCAAAATCCTTTAATAAACATCTGTCATATTTAAAAAGCCTAAAAGTTTTAAGGCTCTTTAGGAAAAGGAGGCCCTTGAGAGTCTCATCTCATCAGAACAATGCCAAAGGAAACTGTTGTTTCTTTTGTTGTTTTAGGGGTAAAAATAATTTAATGCTAAGGCTAATACTAATAGTCTCAAGACTAGCTATGTAATTTCCTCTGTTCAACTCCAGCCCCCTCATCACCTTCCCCCACCAAAAACAAAAAAATAAAAAACAAAAAAACAAACCCTTTTGGAATCCTTGAAGGTGGAATTCTTAAATCTAGATGATGTACACTGTGGTGAAGGAAGTGCTTATGTATTCATATACACTAAAAGGGTAAGAGCTGGTGTACTATAATAAAACCAGAAAAGTAGTATTGACTGAAGTCAATTTGAATTATTTTGAGAATATAGTATCTCTCACCCGACACTGTGCTTCCACCCCAACTGAGAGTAAATCTCATTTTAACAAAATTTCCATAAAACAAAAACTGTTTCTCAATCCTAACAAAGCCTCACTTACTTCAAACAATATTTAATGAAACAAAATTCCAGTATAGCTAAGTAATTTGGATAATCCACCGACATTCATTCTTATAGGATTTGGCCCATATAAAATATTTTCAATTATTAATTTTTTCAGAAGGATAATTTGTTGGCTATGCCTTAAGAATGGGAGGGGGGAAAAACCTTAATCACCTCCATTCATGCTCACCCCTAAATGAGATATTTTTCCCTAGTTAGACATAGGTAATTATAGACCGCGGGAGTAATGGTGATTACTGTGTTAAAACCTGTGTTTGGGAGACACTTTGGATCAAAACCCAAATCCATTTTTTCAGAATTTTTAGTGAAGGAAAAAAGATACGGGGGAGAGGGAAGGGAGGAGGGAGTTATCTCAAATCCCCATTTTGCAGCACAAACCCTAGAACAGCAGATAATAAAACACTACACACTTGCCACACTTATGTTTATTCCAGGGCAGAACTTTCCAAGTGTTCAACTGAGGTGACTTTCTAGTAATTCCACCTGCAGAAACAAATACTTCAAATTTCCTTTCACTCAGTGAGTTTAGGGTGCTTTCCAAAAATACAATGTATTTTCCCCATTTGCTGACCTGAAGTTACATACATAGCAAGTACAAATATAAGCTTAAGTCTCCCTGATTCTCATCCAAAGTTCTTTGTGGCGAGGTATACTACCACTGTTAAAAATGAATTTCTAGATTACATAGGCCATCAAAACTTAAGCCTAGGTGTTGAAACACACTATCCTCCCTCCGATTTCTTTCACCTAGTCCAAAATAAACCCCTCTAGTCACAGGTGGGAATGGATTTACCAAAGAGAGTTCAAGTTCCACTTTGACAACACTATCTATTTCACTAAGCTCTATATTAATCAGTAAGACCTACAAGCTATTGACATTTTCTCATAAGCTTCCCGGATAATCATTTCAGTAACACGCATTCCAGGTCATTAAATCATCCACTAGAGCACTATATAGTACAACCAGGGTTGGAGAAGCAGACCGTAGCTGCACAGAGCAAAAGTTTAGATGCTTTGCTCTAAGTGTCTCTTGGGAATAATCACAATTTGTTCTGACCTGGTAGCAAAAATGACTAGTCCTAAAGCCTGCAAAGTATCACCATTCCTTGAAAAGTAAGTAAATAGAAGCGAAATTCCTTTTTGAGGACAATGCCCTTTGAAGTCAGCCTTGATATCTATGGGGAACCATATATATCACCTCACACCTTGTAGCTGTATGCCTCTCCTCAGCTCTAACTTCAATTTCTCTCCCAAAACTGGCGAGTAAGTGATGTATAGCTTCAAGCTCAATTCTTACAACTGACTTTGAAAATGCTGCCTACAGATGCAGAGTAAACATAACCTCACACATTCACTGCTTATTTCCTCTTCAAGAAAGTCCTCAGGTCTATCCTAATTTACCCAATGTTCAAAGACAAAGGACGAAGTTCTTTCAAGGGCCAGAGTCCAAAAAAGAGGACCGCCTGAGCCACTAGGGCAGCACATGGTGTTCTCAGGTTATGTAACTAGACTATAAAGAGAACAACCAAAGCTTTGAAAGCTGAAGCTACTGAGCGCATTCGCATTTAAAGATTCTTTACTCCGTGGTCTGTAAGGAAAAAACAGTTCTCCAAAAAATATCAATGGCATGTTGTGGGGATGAAAGTTATGGGCTCTGTTTTGAGGAAATGTTGTTCATACAAGATAGAACCTATGTTAGAGGAGACCGTTTCTTTGAAAGGAGCCAAAATCTTTCTGCAAGGAAGTCTAAAATTTTCATGCACTTTTTATCTTTGCCACCAAGACACACTGTGTATAGTAGTTTACAGATTTTAGAAAAAGGAAGGGCAAACCTCTAGAGAGGTTCCAGCCTAGCAGAGTGCTGCTGCCAAAATGAGAACTCACACGAGGCAGATGCAGATGTAGAGTGTCACTCCAGTCTTGAAGGAGTTACACTGGCTTTCCTGTTAAAAAACAAAACAAAGCAACAAAACAAAACAAAAACAAAAACAAAAACTGGTTTTAAAACTGTTGCGATGGGCTGGAACAGAGAGACACCATTTGGATACTGGTATTTACAGGAGTTACTGCCCTCCTATTTAGAAGCCTCTGACCATCACTCAAATTAGTCTAAATGTCCATAACAAAAGGAGGACTGAAGATAAGCCTAAATATTGTGCATTACTTAACTTTTCTGACACCCTGAGCCTGGAATACCAAGTCTGATCCTGAAATGTTAAGTTAAAAGATAAACAGAAAAAATAAATTTATTTTGTTTTAGTTTATTTTCTTTAGCACATTTCAGGTTTGATAGAAACTAAATGCAGCTGGTAAACTGTTTAAAATTGAACTACAGTAAGTGAAATAAGCTAAATGAGGAAACAATAAACCAGAGCAGTCTCACCTTGCTGTTAAGTACCTAAAGTAAGTCTACCTGAACCTAACTACCTACTTTTCTACCCTTCCAACACCTACACTTGCCATCTTAATATAGACAAGAACCAACATCGCACTGCTAAAAATCTAACTAGATGTCTAAATGTGAGATAGAAGGAAAACTTTATTTTGATTCTCTCAGTGGATATTTGCCATCAGTAAGCAAAGTCATATTATTCTACTTTCATAAAGTCAGAGAAACTACCTAGTCTAGTCAAATTAATGACTTCAAGATACATACAAGATACTGACACTTTTAAGATATGCATTATCTTTAACTTTATAGGGAGTCATTTTCCCTGGAGACATTTACATATGATTTGACTCCTCCCAACCTTTTTGGGAAAGGAAGATGGTACTAAATAAAACAGCAAAAATGACCAAATATAATGTCTAAAAGTCTTAAAAACATTAAAACTAAGAGAAACCACCACCACCAATCACTGTGAAAAACAAATATTCAACCCAACCACCCAAGAATAGTTACTTGCTTTTATGCCGTAAATGTGATTAATAGCAACATTCTCTATTTAGGCTATGCAATGTTGGTTCTCTGAGACTGTAACTAGAAAAGGCAAATTAATTCACATTTTCATCAGGAAATTTTAAATAAAACGTTTCCAAATTTCATATAAACATCAGAGGACTTCCACTTCGCAAAACTATTTGAAAACCCTAACGTAATAAAATAGACATAGAAAAAATTTCTATCTCTAATCCAGGAGATCACAAATGATCTTTAAAAGAGATTGAAAATTTCTAAAAATGATCTCCATTTTAATTTACTTAAAATACAAAAGCTAGGCACCATGCAACGTTTTTAGTAACAGAAAATGAAACCAACTCCCAAATAGCTAAATATGTAAATAAACACACAAACGGAGTTTGGAAGCCTGCCAATTTCAAGCCACTGCAAAAGTAAAATTAAAGATTTATTTAAAAAATTTTTAAGAGTATTAGAAGAATGTTTGTTTTAAAACAAAATGAAAAAATTCCCTAATTCCATTTTTTTTCCCTCTAAAAGCTTGTTCACTTAGCAGGAAAGTGTATTCTTTTCTCTAATTTTTATTGAAGTATAATTGACATATAATGTTATGTCAGTGTCGGGTGCACAACATGCACATTATGCAGTGCTCACCATGACAAATGTAGTTACCAACCGGAAAGTACAGTTTTCAATTTAAAACAAAAACTGAAAATTTGAGATAATAACCTTAAAAACCCTCCTTAACCAAAGGAGCTGCTTATAATTTTAAAACTGAAACAGTTATGACATAATTTTTCCCCAAAATAAGAACAGTTCATCACACTCAAACCCCTTTACTAAAACTAAACAAAAACACCTGTACTAAAGTTACAGTAACGTAACAAACATTTGGATGCCTACTGCGTACCAGGTACTAGATGCTAAAAACAAAAAACAGCTCATAGTCCTTGGCCTGAAGGAGCTCAGAGTGAATACAGGGATATACAGTTAGGTACTTATAATTAATTTAAGAAGATCAATACCATAACGTGGCTAGGAAGGTAAAAAGGGACAGAGAAGGGGTAATTAACCCAACCCAGGAAGTCTTCTTAAAACTTTGTGTGACTTATTCAGGCTTAAACAGACACTTCATTTTTTTTTTTTATAACTAATATCTCCAGGTACTATAAAGCTCACCAAACTTTCCAAGGCTCAGATTTAGGTATCTTTGGATATCTGTCTGTATCATCATCAGATATATCACCTATATCAGTGTTCAACTACTGTGAAAAATGGGCTAAGTGTTGGTGCATGTCTTGCCTAAAGGGCAAATTAGCTACTTAGCTACTCATACTCAGCCAAATGTTCCCAATTCTGTGATAACAAACAGCCTGAATTTTTACTTCTCTCAATTTTTAACTACTGACTCAATTAAAAAAAACAACAAACTCTATTTGAGCCAACTATGGTCTGAGGTCTGAAATTGGGTCCATGGGACAACAGTGTGCAAAGTCTAGCATATACTTTAGGTCAAACACTTCCAAATAAGTTCTCCCACCTAACTGAAATGTTTTGACTGTCCTCTTCAGAGTCTCGAAGTAAAGAGAATTTAGGTACTTACTGAATTGTAAATCCAGATGGAAATAAATTCATTCTTCAATAACCACAGAGTATCCTAGATAATCCTGTTATTCTATTCATCTCAAAGAAAAATTGAGAGGGTGGATAAAAACCTTAGGAAATAAAGGAAACTTTAGGCACTTACTTTGGTCTCTATCACAGTGCCGTAACAATTATGCCAGAACAACTGTAATTACCTGAATTTGATTCCTTCCCAGGCTGTCAAACAAAACAAATGTTCCCAATGACTGAAAGAATCACAATCACCTCATGATCTGCCTAGGTAACCCCCACTATTAGAGTTCTCGGACCCAGCAGGTTTTTATCCACAAGGCTTAATTAAGCTTAAATCTTCATTACATAGCTTGAGTCTATTATCATCTGTTCTTCTTCTTCTTCTTTTTTTTTTTTGTTTATTTATTTTTGAGAGACACAGAGGCACAGCGTGAACAGGGGAAGGGCAGAGAGAGAGGGAGACACAGAATCGGAAGCAGGCTCCAGGCTCTGAGCCATCAGCACAGAGCCCGATGCGGGGCTCGAACTCAGAGACTGCGAGATCTGACCTGAGCCGAAGTCGGCCGCCCAACCGACTGAGCCACCCAGGCGCCCCTATCATCTGTTCTTCTTCTCAGTGACCATAACCCCATGATAAAGCAAACATTAGAGACTGTATATGCAGAAAAGAGTTGAATCAAAAGTTAACTATATTAAGACTCCTTTTAAATTAAAAAAATTTTTTTAATGTTTTTTATTTTGAGAGAGAGAGAGAGGGAGAGAGAGAGAGAAAGAGAGAGAGGTCAGCACAGAGCCTGACACAGGGCTCAAACCTAGAGATCATGACCTGAGCCGAAGTTGGATGCTTAACCAACTAGGCCACCAGGCTCCCCTCCTTTTAAATGTTTTAAAAATTTTAATTCCAGTGTAGTTAATGTTGACTCTTCAAACAAGTTTATCCTTGTTGAACACAGCAGGCAATACTTTTTTATTTAAGATTTTAGTAATTTTACAGATGCAATTAATATATGACACTCCAAAAAATAATCTGGTTTACATTTGAATGCTTCTATGACTGGCAATGAAAAGATCATAAACACTGAGAAGTGATTATTTCTCTCACTCACCTCGTAATGGAGAAGATGGAATTGGATTTTATTAAATAATCTTTTAAATCTCCTAATGACCTGGAACCAACCACATATTATTGCAACTCAGAGAGATTAATTTAAAATTAGTGAAAACATGGGGCACCTGGGTAGCTTAGTTGGTTAAACATACAACTTCATCTTAGGTCATGATCTCATTTTGTGGGCTTGAGCCCAGCATCAGACTCTGTGCTGCCAGCTCAGAGCCTGAAGCCTTCTTCAGATTCTGTGTCTCCCTCTCTCTCTGCCCCTCCCCTGCTCCCTCTCTGTCTCTCTCTCTCAAAAATAAATAAACGTTAAAAAAAATTTTAAAAAAATCAGTGAAAACACTAATTGGGATAGTGAAATGACATAAAGGGAATCGAAGCTTGGATATTAAGTGTAAACTCATATATATAAAATAGGAATGCTTAAAAGTAATATATAAATCTAAAATAGGTAAGATATATAACTATGTATCTAAAAATAATAATCTTGAGTGTATTTAATCTCAACTAACACAAAGAGCTTTTATCTACAACTAAGATTATGCACTGGAGTTTTCTTTCTTTTTGTCTATCTCTTTCTCTCTCTCTTTCTCTTTTAAAGGATATTTATTTTGAGAGAGAGCAAGCAAGTGCATGGAGGAAGGACAGACAGAGAGGGGGAGGAGAATCCCGAGCAGGCTCCCAGCAGTGCAGAGACTGATGTGGGGCCTATCCTACAAACCGTAAGATCAAATAAAATAAAAACATTACAAAAAATAAAAAATAAATAAAAGTAAACATTAAAAAAAAAAAAGAAAAAGAAAAGCAGTAACGGGGCACCTAGGTGGCTCAGTTGGTTAAGTGTCTGACTCTTGGTTTCATCTCGGGTCATGATCTCCCCATTCATGAGTTCAAGCTCCAAGTAGAGCTCTGTGCTGACAGTGTGGTGTCTGCTTGGGATTCTCTGTCTTCCTCTCTCTCTGGCCTCGCCTGCTTGTGCTCTCTCTCTCTCAAAAATAAATAAACATTAAAAAAATAATAATAAAGTGGCATATTATAAAGAATATTTTTTAAATTACACACACAAAAAATACAGAGACTATTAAATGAGCTGCTTTAAAACCATCACCCAAGCTTTAACAATTATCAGTATTTTGGGTTCTTCATTTATCCTCCCTAATGTTTTCTCTTAACTTCTATCAGATCAAGTGTTTCTAAGCTAATTTTTCAAAGAATACTGAAAATGCACAAGTATTCAAAAGTTACATACATGTACATACAGAATTATTAACCAGTTTGGGTGAAATTTTAACTACTGCTTAAATGTCCTTCCCCCTTACAGGCCAGTGCGATGCCAGAACAGTCTTCTATCAGCAATAAGTTACAATAAGAGCTTCCCAAATTAAGGACTGCTCAGAAATATTTTAACTATACTAAGAGTTGTCAATCTTACAGTCTTGATGAGAAAACCTATTCTAATAAAAGCACTGCTCTTTTGGTGTGAAAGTACTGGTTTATTATTACCATATACGAGTACTCTTCGGAAATCAGAGTTAACACAAAGGATGAGATGTTGGGCCAAAGAAAATAGAAGTGTAAACATGTGAGAAAAATTCTAAATTGGGGGTGCCATCAATAAAAGCTTTGAAAAAATAGCTTAAGTTCAGTTAAAGAAACAGACTAATAAAGAAGACAAGTATTTTTACCTAAGGATAAGCAGATTTATTCCAAAATAAGTTCTAAGTTCTCTCTCTCTAAAAGACAACTACGCCAAAACAGAAACAAAAAAAAACAACTGTGAAATGAAAACAAACTACATTATGAGCTGTGACATAAAATAACGCCTTTTGTTTTTCCCAACCCCTCCCCAAATAATGCCTCTTAATAACAAACATAATAGAACTTATTCATCCAAACTAGCCTTCTCCCATTCAAAATAATCACTCAAGTCATTGTATACTTATTCCAATAATGCAATCATTACTCAGAAATTTTTCTTTCAAAACTACTTTCAGAGCCTATAGCATGTTGTTCTAGATATTCTCCCTGGTAGCACATTTTTCATCAATAGATGATGAACTGAATTTAAAGCGGGGTGTGGGTGGGGAGAGAGTTATTCAGAGCAACCAGTGAATAAAAGGGTAAATCAAACTGGGTTAAAAAACAGATGACTTCTTAATGAAGCAATAAGCAAGTTTTCTTGTATTTATAAACTGGATCTGAAAACAAATTTCTAAAGAATTCCTAAAACGGGGGCGCCTGGGTGGCTCAGTCGGTTGAGCGGCTGACTTCGGCTCAGGTCATGATCTCACAGTTCAAGGGTTCAAGCCCCGCGTCGGGCTCTGTGCTGACAGCTCAGAGCCTGGAGCCTGCTTCCGATTCTGTGTCTCCCTCTTTCTCTGCTCCTCCCCTGCTCATGTTCTCTCTCTCTCTCTCTCTCTCTCACTCTGTCTCTCTCAAAAATAAATAAACATTAAAAAAAAATTAAAAAAAAAAAAAAGAATTCCTAAAACGTCTAAGAAATGACAGTGAAGGCTCAGTCGATAGAGCATGCGATTCGATCTCGGAGTTGTGAGTTTGAGCCTCACACTCGAATTTTTAAGAGATTACTTAACAATATGGGGCGCCTGGGTGGTTCAGTCGGTTAAGCGTCTGACTTCAGCTCAGGTCATGATCTCGTAGTTTGTGAGTTCGAACCTCGCGTTGGGGTCTGTGCTGACAGCTTAGAGCCTGGAGCCTCCTTCAGGCTCTGTGCCTCCCCCATCTCTTTGCCCCTCCCATGCTCATGCTCTGTCTCTCTCTGTCTCTCAATAAATAAAAACATTAAAAAAAATTTTTAAAAAGATTACTTAAAAATAAAATCTTAGAAAAAAAGAGAAAGAAATGACAGCAATAATGGAATAAGTTTTTCCTAATCAGGTGATTATATGAAGGATATTTATTTGGAAGCATATTTTACTACAGTCTTTTATAAAAAGTAGTCTTTTAAAAAATGTTTCTTATTTATTTTTGAGAGAGACAGAGTAAGCAGGAGAGGCAGAGAGAGAGAGAGAGAGAGAGAGAGAGAGAGAGAGAGAGAGAGGAATCTGAAGCAGGCTCCAGGCTCTGAACTGTCAACACAGAATCTGATGCGGGCTCAGACTCATGAGCCATGAGATCAGGACCTGAGCTGAAGTCAGGTGCTTAACCCACTAAGCCACCCAGGTGACCCTATAAAAAGTAGTATTTTGGGGCACCTGGGTGGCTCAGTGGGTTGAGTGATTTTGATCTCAGCTCAGGTCTTGATCTCAGCATCATGAGTTCAAGTCATGTGCTAGGCTCTGCACTGGGAGTGAAGCCTACTTAAGAAAAAAGTCTTTCGACCCATTTTATATGTGTTTAATTTCGTAAGTCACCTCAAACTGCTTTTGGAGATTTACATAAAGTATATTTTATTGCTTTACAGTCAATAGTGTGAATAAAGAACCCTCCAGTTATGCAAACCCATTCAACCAGAGGCACCATCAAGTGCAGCTTATTCTGCATGGATCCTAGATACTAATCATTGATTGGACTCTAGTACTAAATTATCACTTTCCACCTTCAAAATTCTTCTTCTTCTTTTTTTTTAATGTTTATTTATTTTTGAGACAGAGAGAGACAGAGCATGAGTGGGGGAGGGGCAGAGAGAGAGGGAGACACAGAATGTGAAGCAGCTCCAGGCTCTGAGCCGTCAGCACAGAGCCCGATGCGGGGCTCAAACTCACAGACCGCAAGATCATGACCTGAGCCGAAGTCGGACGCTCAACCGACTGAGCCACCCAGGCGCCCCAAAATTCTTCTTTTTGAGTTGAGGACAAACATAATACAACTTACTCATCCAAATGAGCCTTCTCCCATTCAAATCATCACTCCCTAAGGCAAGACGGAGGCAAGATGCACTGCATGATATATACTGATTAGATTTTTATTTTGTTTGTGGATATTTTCCAATTTATTTTTGTTAATAATTTTATGAACCACAATCCTAGTTTTTTCTTTTTGGAAAGGGATCATTTGTTTCTGGAAGTTTTTCTTCTTTTTGTCTATTACCCTATTTTTTCTGTTCAAACACTCAACCCCTTAGTCTGTTGTTTCAGAAAAACAAAACCTCATTTAAAAGTTGTTTTAGAAAAAAAAAAAATCACACCTATTTTTATACTCCTTTAATTTTCAACTGTATACATCTGATCCATTCACAAACTGTTAAACCCCTCAAGAATAAGTCAGATGATATAAACTTACAGGTGCTCGTTCATTAACACAAAACACTCTTGCATGGAGACAATCTGTTTGGGAGAATGTGGAGTAAGGGAATATGCAGGTTCTACATTTTCAAATTGTAAGACGGTTGCCCTAGGTATTCTCTCCTGACTTTGGACAGTGAAAATTCCTCGGCTTTTCTAAGATAGGTTATCTTCCTTAGTTTGTACCAAAAACTTTTAAGAAAACTTGACAGTGCTGTCACACTAAGAACCTCAACAGGTGCATCCAGTTTACACCCTAGCCACAGTTGGTTCTACTCGGCTAATGTTCCATTATTAATTTAATTCAGTACTATTACAAGGAGTCTCGACTTTCTCTAAGAAGAAATGCTGAAGCACAGCATTTAACTCATTCCTTGTTCAACTGTACCTTATTCCACATACAAAAATTAACTCAAAGTGGATCAAAGACCTAAACATAGGGCTAAAACTATATAACTCTTCGAAGAAAAGAGAGGAGAAAATCTTTGTTATACTGATTTTGGCAACGATTTCTTGACGTGACAGCAAAATCACAGACAAGAGGAGAAAAGAAAACAAAAATGTACTGGACTTCATCAAAATTAAAAACTTTTCTGCATGGGATGCCTGGGTGGCTCAGTCAGTTAAGCGCCCGACTTCGGCTTAGGTCACAATGTCACAGTCTGTGAGTTTCAGCCCTGTGTCGGGCTCTGTGGTGACAGCTCATAGTCTAGAGTCTGCTTTGGATTCTGTGTCATCTTCTCTCTCTGCCCCTCCCCTGCTCAAGCACTGTCTCTCTCTCAAAAATAAATAAACTTAAAAAAAAAAACAAAAACAACTTTTCTGCATCAAGACACTATAAGACAGTAAAAAGGCAACACAGAATGAGAAACAATATTTGCCAATTATATACCTAAGAGATTAATGTCCAAAATATTTAAAGATATTTTGTCTACAACTCAACAACAAACCAAACAATCCAATTAAGAAATGGGCAAAGGACTAAGATAAGACATTTCTCCAAATAAGATATACCTACAAATGGCTGATAAAGGTGCTCAACATCGCCAGCCCTTAGGGAAATGTACAAGGGCTGTACATTTCAAAACCACAAGGAGAGGGGTGCCTGAGTGGCTCAGCTGGTTGAGCACTGGACTTGAGCGGCTGACTCTGGCTCAAGTCATGATCTCAGGGTTTGTGGGTTTGAGCCCTGCATGGGGCTCCCTGCTGTCAGCACAGATACCACGTCAGATCCTCTGACTCTCTTTCTCTGTCCTTCCCCCACTCACACGCTATTAAAAAAAATTTTTTAACCACAATGAGATATAACCTCACACCCATTAAAGTGATTATTATCAAAATAACAACAACAAAAATCTCAAAATAACAAGCATTGTCAAGGATGTAGACAAATTAGAATCCTCATGCATTGCTGGTGGAATGTAAAATGGTGCAGCCACTGTGGAAAACAATTCAGGACTTTCTCAAAAAAGTTAAACATGTAATTACTATATGATTCACCAGTTCCATTCCAGGGTATATATCCAGAAGAACTGAGAGCAAAGACTAAAATACATACTTGTATACCAATGTTCCTAGTAGCATTACTCACAAAAGTCAAAAGTTGGAAGCAACCCAAATGTCCACTGATGGACGATGGATAAACAAAATGTGGGATGTACATATAATGGAATATTACTCAGCCTTAACGAGGAATGAAATTCTGATATATGCTACAACATAAACAAACATGTAAACATGTTAAGAGACACAAGCAAGACCCATGGAATCATAAGATTCCACTTATACGAAACATCTAGAATAGGTAAATTCACTGACAAAAAGTAGATTTGAAGTTACAGGCACTGAGGTGAAAAGGTGATGGGAAGTTAATGAGTTTCTGTTTGGGATAATGAAAAAGTTGTGGCAATGGGTAATGGTGAGGGTTGCACAATATTATAGATTTACTTAAAGCCACTAATTATACATTTAAACCGATAAAATAGTAAATTTCAGGTGTATTTAACCACAATAAAAAAAAAGGAGGAGGAGGAAAAGGTTCTCTACCTTGAGATGTCTTCGGTGACAGCACACCAATAATATAGAATATATAATACTTCTTACTTTAGATGGTTTCTTCTCTTACTTTAAATGCCACTAATGCCAGGAGCTCCAGGGTGGCTCAGTCGGTTAAGCTTCCGACTTCGCTCAGGTCATGATCTCACGGTTTGTGAGTTCAAGCCCTGTGTCGAGCTCTGTGCTGACAGCTTGAAGCCTGGATTCTGCTTCAGATTCTGTGTCTCCCTCTCTCTCTGTTCCTCCCCTGTTCGTGCTCTCTCTCTCAGAAATAAATAAACATTAAAAAAAAAATTTAATGAAGAGAGCACTGTTGCTCTGTCTCTCAAAATAAATAAACTTTAAAAAAAGAAAAAGTAAGAAAGGAAAAGCAGTAAGACGGGGCACCTAGGTGGCTCAGTTGGTTAAGTGTAAAACTCTTGATTTTGGCTCAGTCATGATCTCACAGTTTTGAAACTGAGCCCAGCATCGGGCTCCACACTGGGTGTAGGGCCTGCTTGGGATTCTCCCTCCCTCTCCCCCTTCCCAGCTCACACCT
Source organism: Paguma larvata (assembly GCA_030068075.1). NCBI lineage: Eukaryota > Metazoa > Chordata > Mammalia > Carnivora > Viverridae > Paguma > Paguma larvata. The sequence goes on along the minus strand of CM057837.1, from coordinate 40,103,089 downwards.
GCGCACACTCACTCTAAGAAAGAAAAGGAAAGAAAGAGAGAAAAAGCAGTATGAATACCTAAAATAAAAAGTATATATCGAATGGAAATAAAAAACCTTTACATTCAAACGCCTTAAAAAAAAAATCACTTCATTGGCATTTTGTCAGTTTCCTCTACCTAGTCTTTTAATTCAACTTTATTAAGAATATTTTTTAGGGGCACTTGGGTGGCTCAGTTGGTTAGGCTCAGGTCATGATCTCAGGTTCTTGAGTACGAGCCCTGCGTCAGGCTCTGTGCCGACAGCTCAGAGCCTAGAGCCTACTTCAGATTCTGTGTCTCTTCTCTCTCTGCCCTTCCCCTGTTCATGCTCTGTCTCTCTCTCTCTCTCTCAAAAATAAACATTAAAAAAATTTTTTTTTAATTCCACTAATGCCAGTAGGTTTGATGAGGATATACAATAGCTGACATAAAAATGATCTGAGTGCCCTGGACTTAAGTCCAGGTAAATACACCATGCAAAAAAAAAAATGTTCATTTAAATGTCAAGTGAGATGAGTCAATTCCAAAAACAATAAAAGAAGATCATTGAGTGCATCTGCTCTGCATGACAGGGTAAGAAGACAGATCAAAGGTCCTGAGATATTTCTGCTAGAGACAGAATAATCCTCTAATTTAGCAAGAACTAGTTTCTCTTAATTTCTTCTCTGGTACTTTTAATAGCTTTATTCTATCTTCTCTCTCTGCTTTAGGTTTGTTACTGCAAAATGCGTAGGTTTGAGATAATTGGATTTCATCCCTGGTGGTTAATAATATAGCCTAGAGAGGAGAGGAGGGCAGAAAAATTCAAAAGTGAAGTCTAACATATTCTTAATTCCTCCCCAAGATTTAAAATGCATAATTTTAGAATTCAAACAATATCTAGAACAGAGTATTTATGCAGTACTCTTGAGGCTTCATACCCTTATACTTACTCCTAAAAATTAAAAGAAAAACTGTGTAAAACTATCTGTATTCTAAGGATGAGGATTATATTCAAATACAGACAAAGATGCATTTGTCCTAGAGAAGATTTCAATTTTTGGGAAAAAAAACCAAAAGATGATTTTTTTTGTTTATCAGCGTTTTACTCTGATTTCTCATTGAGAGATTAGTAAATAATTTCTGTCCCTGTGATAGCTAGGAGCAGCATAAGAAACAGAACTCACCTGGGTTTACATTCTAGCTGTGAATCTTAAGTCAATTACTATGTACAATTTCTTTCACCTCTTGACTTGATGAACTATTTGTAAAATGGAGGCAATAATCCCCACCTCAGGGGGCTGTTGTGAAGAGTAAAGGATACACTGTGCAGAGGTGCCAGGGTGGCTCAGTCGGTTCAGTGTCCAACTCTGGATTTCAGCTCAGGTCATGGTCTTATGGTTCAGGAGTTCAAGCCCCTCATCAGGTTCTGCTCTGAGAATGCAGAGCCTGCTTGGGATTCTCGCTCTTTCTCCTTCTCTCTCTGCCCTTCCCGCGTATGTGCTCTCTCCCTCAAAATAAACTTTTTTAAAAAAAGGTACACTATACATAAATTACATTTTCTAGCACATAGACTACATGCCTAATAAATGTTCTCTTCCTCCTGACAATTTCTCAGAAAAATGGGAAGCACTGGACACTGACCATAACATCTGCTAGTACTGAAATGGTAACAACAGCGTTTGCTTGGGCAGCACATATACTCAAACGGTAACAGTAAATTAGGAACTTATTGTTGGACTCATCAAAATGGCTCAGGTGTTGGAGCTGGAAAAAAAATATAATGTGTCTCTTTTTGGATCTCTGAGTTCAACAGGGGCAATAAAAAGAAAGAAAAATAAGAAAGAGATAAAGCGGACATCTTGACTGAAAAAAATCAAGATGATTTAAATGAACCATAGAGGGGTGCCTGGCTGGCTCAGTTGGCGGAGCATGCTACTCTTGATCTCTGGGTTGTTAAGTTTGAGCCCCACATTGGGTGTGAAGCCTAGTTACAAAACAAAACAATAAATGAACCAATTTAGAAATAATACATTTTCATAATCATAAACCAAGAGTCATTTTGTACTTGTGAAGAGCAGTAAGTAAATATTAATAAATCCTCCCCTGACACATATACTCTCCCTTAGGGTAAAGACTTCTGAAAATTATACAGACATAATTTTGATGTTAACTCCATGAAACTTATTGCATGTTAAAAGTCTTCCATGCAACTGCAAAGGTCAACTACTTCTTTTCATTAAAAGAGCTTTTGTTGTTTCAAAAAAGCAAATAATTTCTCTTGCAATTATTAGAAGCATTATCAGTGATACCTTTATCATAAAAGAAAAATTTAAAATTTAAATAAGGAACCTTTCTCAGAAATCCATTCCTTCACCATGATCCTACTAAGAAATAACCCTTCACTAAAAACAGTGCTTAATTTCTATGTAAACATATTCTGATGCCAAATACTTGACATCAGAAACCTATTCAGAAAAGAACTTCAACTTTCTATTAAGTTCATGATCATCTGTAATACTTAAAAAGAAAATTCAAAAATGAGAGTGATTAAATATTCCACTGCTATCTGCCCAGCATTCCAGGTTTTTCCACAATATATAGGAATATAAATGAGTTTAAGGTTGATATTCTTCTCCTTATTCCTTAGATTTTCCTGTATAGCTTGAGATTGGTATATCAATACTTTGGTAACACCAGTCAGAGCAAGAGAACTACTTTCAGTGCATTTATCATTTTATGTAAATTATTCCATTTAAACTTTATAGCAATAGTTTACCTCTCCCCCTCCCAAACACACACACTTTTGGGGGGGGGGTGGATTAAATGACTAAGGTCAATCACACTCAAAGGTTTCTGCTTTTTTTTACCACCTCACAGTCTCTAAGGAAAGATAAAAGAATACGCCTAAACTTTGAATGAGTGAGACAAAGCCTTCAAAACAGAAATAGGATTATTCTGGCTTTTTTTTTTTTTTCCAATCACTTTTTACATCTAGATTACTCTAACTTAATAGCTATTGGCTAATATTTGCTTGTAAAAGAAACCACACTTTGCAGATGAGCAGTCTGTCAGATAGTGAACTACAATCGTAAGGATGTGACAGCAGTACTTTAACTCACTCATTGAATCAGAAAAGAATTTCTCATTTGCAACCTCAGCAATACATTTTTGAATATAATATTATAAAACTAAGTAACAGAATACTAAGAGTAATAGAAACCACAGGTCCGTTTATGCCTATTTGCCACTTGAAAAATAAACAAGCAATAAACAACCTAAAAAAAGTCAACTCTCCCTTTGTTTTCCATTTTCACTCTACTGTCCACTATTAATAACAAATTCAGCAATATAACATTTTTAGCAGACTTCTATACAAACAAAAACAAAGAAACAAAATTCACAATTAGTATAGCTTACTCCCTTCATTCTATGGAGGGGAAGCAGCTAGGTTAAAAACAACTTTCTTGCTCTTTCATAAGTCCAAAGACCTAAATCTTAGGTCAACTTTCAAGATCTTTTTTGGTGTCATTTGTCCTGGGAAATCCAATCATCATTCTGATCCATCTGCCTGAAACATTTAAGCAAAAAAAGGCTAAAAGACTGCTCTCAGATAAAGATCACAAACACAAAATCTGTCATCTAGAAAGTACCCACTTTAAACCAACTTAATAAAATAGAAAACCAAAGCAACCAGCAGGTCTAATTAAGGAAAAAAAAGCCTCAAGAGAAGGGAAAAGAAAAACACGTATCTGCAGAGGAAGACAAAAATATGCAAAGGACCAGATTCTGATACACATCATGTGCATTTTTTTCATGTGCATTTTTTATCAAAAAATATAGTCCACTGTTGGACAACAGCAAAGCTAATATAAAAGACTCAGTATTATCTAGAATCTAAACAATGACTTTCATATATATATAACTCATCTGTACTTGGTATACAAACTGGTTAAAGCATAATTAATGTACATACTCCTCTAAGAGAAATAAAATGTTAATCTACAGTTTAGAGAGATAAGGGGCTAAATACCAATATTGACATTAATTTTATAGGCAGAATTCAAGATTAAAATTAATTTAGGTCCATGACAATCAGGAAAAATTAGTTTATGTCAACAGATAAGTTCTTTATATAAAAATGCCAATCTTACATAGAAATTCTACAAATAAACTAATAAAAACATTAAAAATGTATAGCTCACTTTAATTACAAAGATAGCTGAAGATAAAGGAGATCTTCTCTGAAAACTTGCATTCAGATGAGATGAAGATAATGAGGTTCCCATTAGAATGGATTATGCTACTGAACACTCTGAAACACTTCATTCAAGGAAATAAATGTACCAAACAGTGAACAAAATTATAAAATTTTTAAAAAGTAATACAAGTCAGGCAATTATTTCTCTTTAAACAAACAAACGAACAAACAAACAACCTGGGGCACCTGGGTGGCTCAGTCAGTTAAGTGTCCAACATTGGCTCAGGTCATGATCTCACAGTTCATGAGTTCGAGCCCTGAGTCAGGCTCTGTTCTGTGCTGACAGCTCAGAGCCTGGAGCCTGCTTCTACTCTGGGTCTCCCTATTTCCCGCTCACACTGTCTTTCTCTCTCCCCCTCTGTGAAAAATAAGTAAACATTAAAAAAATTTCTTTTAAAAACACAAACAACCCAATAATCCCTCAACTTAACTTCATTCTACCTGAAAGTCTATATAGTACACTTTTGGAAAATTACAATGTTTTTAGAGTCCATGTATGTATTCTTGCCTTAATTATCCTCTTATTTATTAGTGACAAATCAAATTTTTACTCATGCCAAGGCTATCAATCCCAATATTTGACACGAAGAACAGCATTTTTAATTTTCTTAAATTTTTTATTTTAGAGAGAGAGGGAGAGCAAGCAGGGGAGAGAGGCAGAAAATGTGAGAGAATCTTAGGCAGGCTCCACACCCAGTGTGGAATCTAATGCAGGGCTCAATCCCATGACACAAGATCATGACCTGAGCCGAAATCAAGAGTCTGATCCTTAAATGACTAAGTCACCGCGATGCCCCAAGAACAGCATTTTTAAAACATCGGATTATTCAAAACAAATTTTCTTATCAGTATGAACTATTAAAAAAAGATAAATAATCAAAACCAAACAAAACCATCACACCCTTCCACCAAAGAAGGTCTGCTACAGCCATTTTCTAGAAAATCAAAGACGGAGCTTTATCCTTACAAAAAAAATCCTTAAATCTCCAAAATTAATCCCATCTCCTACACGTTCCATGAAAAAGTCATATACATTTCCCACACTGGAAAACAAGGAAAAAGAAAACACTTACCTATGTAGCTGTTTTCTCAGAACAAATTTTGGCAAAGTTTTACACAGTGTAATAAGGTAGGCCCTAAGCCAACAACTACCTTTTTCTCAACAAATGTACCATTCTAAAATGTGACTGCCATCTGAGATGTGATATTCTATCCAGGCACTTCAGAAGCATCAATCCTAGCCTCACTAACAATTTGACTACATTCTATTTCTGAAAACTAGTAATCCATCTACACTGTAAAGGGTAGCTCCATATCACTCGAAATATTTTTTGCCTGAATAGCCAATTCACAGATTATGCTAGATAGCAGTTTTATAGCATATCTAATAATTTCATTTCAGATAAAATTAACACTTTTATTGGGTGATTCCTTACTGCAATAAAAAAATCAAATACAGAACCACAAAAGACCCTGAATAGCCAAAGAAATTCTGAAGAATAAAACCAAAGTGGGAGGCATCACAATGCCAGATTTTAACCTCTACTACAAAGCGGCAGTCATCGAGACAGCATGGTATTGGCACAAGAACAGACACATAGACCAATGAATAGAATAGAGAACCCAGAGATGGACCCACAAGCATATGGCCATCTAATCTTTGACAAAGCAGGAAAGAGTATCCAATGGAAAAAAGACAGCCTCTTTAACAAATGGTGCTGGGAGAACTGGACAGCAACATGCAGAAGAATGAAACTAGACCACTTCCTTACACCACTCACAAAAATAAACTCTAAATGGATGAAGGATCTGAATGTGAGACAGGAAACCATCAAAATCCTAGAGGAGAAAGCAGGAAAAAACCTCTTTGACCTGAGCCGCAGCAATTTCCTATGTGACACATCTCCAAAGGCGAGGGAATTGAAAGCAAAAATGAACTATTGGGACCTCATCAAGATAAAAAGCTTCTGCACGGCAAAAGAAATAACCAACAAAACTAATAGACGACCAACGGAATGGGAAAGGATAATTGCAAATGACATATCAGATAAAGGACTAATATCTAAAATCTTTAAAGAACTTACCAAACTCCACACCCAAAAAACAAATAATCCAGTGAAGAAATGGGCGGAAGATATGAATAGACACTTCTCCAAAGAGGACATTCAGATGGCCAACAGACACATGAAACGATGCTCAATGTCATTCATCATCAGGGAAATACAAATCAAAACCACACTGAGATACCACTTCACACCGGTTAGAGTGGCTAAAATGAAGAAATCAGGAAACTATAGATGCTGGCGAGGATGTGGAGAAGCAGGCACCCTCCTACACTGTTGGTGGGAATGCAAAATGGTGCAGCCACTCTGGAAAACGGTGTGGAGGTTCCTCAAAACAATGAAAATAGAGCTACCCTATGACCCAGCAATAGCACTGCTAGGAATCTACCCAAGAGACACAGGAATGCTGATGCATAGGAGCACGTGTACCCCAATGTTCATAGCAGCACTTTGGACAATAGCCAAATCATGGAAAGAGACCAAGTGCCCATCAAGTGATGAATGGATAAAGAAGATGTGGCACATATATACAATGGACTACTACGTGGCAATGAGAAAAAATGAAATCTGGCCATGTGTAGCAACATGGATGGAACTGGAAGGTATTCTGTTAAGTGAAATAAGTCAGACAGAAAAAGGCAGATACCACATATTTCCACGCATAGGTGGACTTTGTGAGACTAAGCAAAAACCAGGGGAAGGGGAAGAGGAGAAAGGAAAAAAAGACACAGAGAGGGAGGGAGATAAAACAGAGGAGACTCTCAAAGACTAAGAACAAACTGAGGGTGAGGGAGGGGGGAGAGGGGATGACGGGCATTAAAGAGGGCACGTGTTGAGATGAACACTGGGTGTTATATGTAAACCAATCTGAAAATAAACTATTATAAAAAAATCAAATACATATATTAAATTGTTTCCCTACACTGGAAATAAGAGTATACAAAGAAGACAGCTTTCTAATTAGCTTAGGTGCTTGTTAAGCATCTAATATATGAGCTAATTCTTAAAAAAAATTAAGAAACAAATTCTTCTCTATATCCTTCAAATTCTAAAGTCAAAATATATGGGGGGGAATAAAAGAAAGTATACTGTGCCACATTTCATTCTGCACAGAATATTGGAATTTTCCATAAACACTTGAACCAAGAAAGTAGGTCAACAATATAATGATATTAAGAGGCAGGACACAGAAAGAAAACAAACCTAAAAATTATAATCAGAAATAAAAGTGGTTATTAAAACCATGGCCTATATTAAAAATATAAAACAAATAAAGATAATGGTGCCCAGACTATTTGGATAATCCTTTAATTTTATAAGAAGTTACTTTTTTTATAGTCAGCAATTATCATAAAAGTGGGCTGTAACTTCATACTTATAAATAATTCCTTTAAGGGATGCCTGGGTGGCTCAGTTAATTGCCCAACTCCTGGTTTCAGCTCAGGTCATGATCTCATGGTTTATGAGTTTGAGCCCCAATTGTGCTCTGTGCTGATGGTGTGGTGCCCATTTGGGATTCTCTCATTGCCCCTCCCCTTTTGCTCCCTTGCTCTCTCTCAAAATAAATAAATAAACTTAAAACAACTTTTTAATGATAATAATTCCTTTAAAATCACCTTTAAATTTAAATCTCCCTCATTCTCCTGCATTCACTAAAACCAAAAGCTGATTCTTAGCAGGGGAAAAAAGAAATCAATAAAACTGATAAACCTCTTGTTAGACTGATGAAAAAAAAAGACACAAATTATCAATATCAGGAATGGAAAAGAGAACAGTACTACAGATCTTACAGATATCAAAAGAATAAAAATATTATGAATATTATGCCAATAAACTTAAAACTCAGTGAAATGGACACAAATTATCAAAACCAATATAAGAAACAGAAATCTGACTAGCCCTTGTTTAAAAGTTGAATGCATAACTGAAAACCTTCCCACAAAGATAACTCCTGGCCCGGACAGCTTTAGTAGTTAATTCTATCAAACACTTAAGAAAAAAACAATACCAATTCTACTCAAATTTTCAGAAAATAGGAAAGGGGAACAATTCCCAAACTCATTTTATGAGACCAGCATTATGTTAAAACCAAAATTCAAGAGATATTACAAGACAACTATAAACCAATGCTCATGAACAAAATGCAAAAATTCTCAACAGAATAGCAGCAAATCAAATTTGTCAATATATAGAAAGAACAGTACTTAAGCAAGTGTTATTTACTCCAGGAATGCGAAGTTGGTTTAACATTCAGAAATCATTCGATGTAATTCATCCTCTGAACAGAGAAAGAAAAACCATATGGATCATCTCAACAGAGCCAGAAAAACATTTGATGAAATTCAGCAACCATTCGTGTTAAAAGAAAATTAAGAATAAAGGGAAACTTTCCAACCTGATAAAAAGCATTTACAAAAAACTTAAAACTAATATCATACTTAACAGTGAAAAACTGAACATTCTCTCTCCCTAAGTTCAAGAATACAGTGAAAAGGTCCATTCTCGACATCAGTATTCAACATAGTACTAAGGTTTTAGGGCGAGAAGGCAAAAAAAATTTTTTTAATGAGATAAAAAGATATATAAAGATTAGAAAGAAAAAAGTGATTTGCAGATAATCTGATTATATATGTAGATAACTCTAAGAAGTCTATAAAAGAGCTACTAGAACTAATAACTGAATTTAGAAAGCCACAGGATTCAAGGACAACATACAAAAATGAGCTATTATATCTAAATGCTAGCAACAAGATAATAGAAAATGAACTTTCAAACACCATTTACAACTACATAAAAATAGGAAATACTTAACAGATAAATGTAACAAAATATATGTAAGACCTTTACACCAAAAAAGACAACACATTGCTGAGAGCTACTAAGGAAGATTAGGTAAATGGTACAAGGTATCATGTTCCTGGACTGGAAGACTCAATGCAGTTAAGGTGTCAAACTGATTCAGAAATCACCCTAGAGAGGCTGAGTGGCTCAGTCAGTTAAGCATCTGACTGTTGATTCTGGCTCAGGTCATGATCTCACAATTTGTGAGTTTGAGCCCCACATCAAGCTCTGTACTGACAGTGTGGAGTCTGCTTAAGATTCTCTCTTTCTCTCTCTCTCTCTCTCTGCCCCTCCCCTGCTGCACGAGTTCACTCGCTCTCAAAAATAAATATATAAACTTAAAAAAAAAAAAAGAACTTCTACAACTCAACAATAAAAAACAAACAACCTGGGGCACCTGAGTGGCTCAGTCAGTTGTGTCCGACTCTGGATTTCGACTCAGGTCATGATCTCATGGTTTGTGGGTTTGACCCCGGCATTGGGTTCTGCACTGACAGTGTGGAGCCTGCTTGAGATTCTCTCTCTCCCCACCTTTCTCTCTGCCCCTCCCCCACTGGCATGTGCATGCTCTTTCTCCCTCTCTCAAAATAAATAAACTTGAAAAAAACAGACTGCCTTTAAAAAGTGTAAATAATTTTAAAAGGACAAACAACCCAATTAAAATATAGGCATTTGAACAAGCACTTCACAAAAGAAATATAACCAGCCAATAACCACATGAAGATTTTCGCCATCACTAGTTATCAGGAAATACAGAGTAAAATCACAATGATAACACTACACGTTTACTTGAATGGTTAAAATTCAAATGACAGACAATATCAAGCACAGGTAAGGACTGGAGCAAGCAGAATCCTCAGGTTTGCTGGGTGGGACTTTAAAATGGGGGGCGCCTGGGTGGCTCAGTCAGTTAAGCGACTAACTTTGGCTCAGGTCATGATCTCACAGTTTGCGAGTTTAAGCTCTGTATCAGGCTCTGTGCTGATGGCTCGGAGCCTAGAGCCTACTTCAGATTCTGTGCCTCCCTCTCTTTCTGCCCATCCCCTGCTCATGCTCTCTCTCTCTCTCAAAAATAAATAAACATTAAAAAAATTAAAAATAAATTTTTTAAATGGTACGACTACTTAAAAAACCCATTTATTTGTTTCCTATGAGGTAGACGTATAATGTAGCCATTGTACTCCTAGGTCTTTATCCAGAGGAAATAAAAACATACATCTACAAAAAGACTTGTAGTATACAACTGTTCATAGCAGTTTTATTCATAATAGTCCAAAATGAAACAACTCAAATGTCTATCAAAAGATAAATGAATAAACAAATTGGGATATATAGGTATCCCTTACTTTTTGAAAGTTCAAGTTATGCCACTTAACTTTGACGAAGGATCTACATTAGTACCTGTTTTTGCCAACTGAAATAAATCTGAAGAGGATTTTTGCTTTTATGAAAAAAAGTGAAAAGCAAAAATGGCAGTCAGCATTTGTTCTGTAGCCAGCCCTTGTAGAGGTAGTGCGCATCACAAGTACCAAGAGTGGCCCCGTCACACTCCTTCCCTGGGACTTAATATCTTAGCATCAAGCCACCATAGCTTTGAATTGTATCTGTAAGCTACTGTGCTTTATATCTTATTTTGTGTATCCATTAGCAAGATGTGTTTTACAGTATCAGAAAAGCCTAAGAACTATTATTTTGAGGATCTGGAAAAGCCCCCGATTTTTTTCCATATAAACTAAGGGTAATCGTTTCTTGGCTTTATGACATTTCAGCTTACAAATAGTTTCACAGAACACTCTACTTTCAGAGAGTAGGGAAAACCTGTATGCCTACAATGGACCACTACTTGGCCTCCCCCTCCAAAAAAAGTAAAGTTTAAAGAAAAAGGATAATTTTATAATGTTGACCGGTTAAAATCACTAGTAATAAGACTACTGGTGTTATGGTCTGAGAAGAGTACACCAATTCTGTAATATTCTTCACAAATATGCATAATACTTCATCATGTGAAAAAACATCAGACAAACTCAAATTGTAGAAGTTTCTACAAAGATATCTAACCAAAAGTGTCAAAGTAATGAAAGATGGGACTGTCACAGAAGACACTAACGAAATATGACAACCAAATGCAATGTGGGATCCAAGACCAGGATAAAGAATATTAGTGGGAAATTTTTTAATAACTGAATAAAAAGGTGTAGTTCAATTAGTAGTATTGTACTAACGCTAATTTCTTAGTTCTTATCATTGTACTGTGGTCAACTATATTAAGTAAGAGGTCACCATTAGAAGAGAATAGAGGCTGAGGAGTCTGGATGGCTCAGTAAGTTGAGCATCCAACTTCAGCCCAGGTCATGACCTAATGGTTCGTGGCTTTGAGCCCCATGCTGAGCTTTGTGCTGAAGTGCAGAGCCCGCTTTGCATTCTCTGTCTCCCTCTCTCTCTCAAATAAAAAGCATTAAAAAAAAAGAAGAAGAAGAAGAAGAGGGGTGCCTGGGTGGCTCAGTTGGTTAAGCGTCTGACTTTGGCTCAGGTCATGATCTCACGGTTATAGGTTTGAGACTCATGCCCAGCTCTGTGCTGATCGCTAGAGCCTGAAGCCTGCTTCGGATTCTGTGTCTCCCTCTCTCTCGCTGCCCCTCCCCTGCCTGTGCACTCTCTCTCAAAAGTAAACTATAAAAAATCATTTTTACAAGAAGAGAATAGAAGTCAGCTATTATTTTTTCAGCTCTTCCATAAGTCTAAAATTATTTCAAGATAAAGTTTTAAAATGTTGAGGGTAAGAAAAAAGAAAGAATGAACTATTTACTGACAGACAGAACATCATCAATGAATCACAAAATATTATGCTAAGCAAAAAGCAAAAGACATAAGAGTATATACTGTATGACTCCATTTATATGAAATTCTGAAAAGGGCAAAATTAATTTCCAATGATAAAAAGCCCTGCGGCAAATGGTGGGGTAGAAGGGAGAACTGACTTCAAAGAGGCAATGAGGGAACTTTTTGGAGTAATGGAAATATTCTTTATCCTAATTATGGTGGTAGTTACACACGTACACATTTTGTCGAACTAAATCTATAGACTTCAAATGCACGTGCTTTATTGTATGTAACTCAGTATTATTTTAAAATTAAAAAGTTCATATTTGAAAGCATTCTACTTGGTCTTTCTTTCCACAATGCGCAGCAGCAAGATGGTGGTGCAAATTTCCAAGAGGAAGTTTGTCGCTGACGGCATCTTCAAAGCTGAACTGAACGAGTTTCTCACTCGGGAGCTGGCTGAAGATGGCTACTCTGTGACTGAGGTCAGAGTTGCACCAACCAGGACAGAAATATTATCTTAGCCACCAGGACGCAGAATGTTCTGGGTGAGAGGGGCCGGCGGATCCAAGAATTGACTGCAGTGGTTCAGAAGAGACTTGGTCTCCCTGAGGGCAATGTAGAGCTTTATGCTGAAAAAGTGGCCACAAGAGATCTATGTGCTATCGCCCAGGCAGAGTTCGCATTACAAACTCCTAGGAGGCCTCCCTCCTAGGTGCGGAGGGCCTGCTATGGTGTGCTGTGATTCATCACGGAGAGTGGGGCCAAACGCTGTGAGGTTGTGGTGTCTGGGAAACTCTGAGGACAGAGGGCTAATCCATGAAGTTTGTGGATGACCTGATGATTCGCAGTGGGGACCCTGTTAACTACCACCTTGACACAGCTATGTGCCATGTGCTGCTCAAACAAGGTGTGCTGGGCATCAAAGTGAAGATCATGTTTCACTGGGCCCCAACTGGTAAAACTGGCCCTAAGAAGCCCCTGCCCCTCATCATAACAAGTGCAATCCCTAATCCCCAACCCCTAATTTACCCATCCCTTCCTTCATCCTCCTCCCCTCTGGTTACCATCAGTTTGTTCTCTAAAGTTAAAAGTCTGTTTCTTGGTTGGTGTCTTTTTTTTCCCTTTGCTCATTTGTTTCTTAAATTCCATCTATGAGTGAAATCCTATGGTATTTGTCTTTCTCTGACTTATTTCACTTAGCATTATATGCTCTAGCTCTATCCATATCATTGCAAATGGCAAGACTTCATTCTTTATGATGGCTGAATAATATTCCTCTCTCTCTTTGTGTGTGTGTGTGTGTGTGTGTGTGTGTGTGTGTGTGTGTACACCACATCTTCTTTATCCATTCATCAGTCTATGGACACTTGGGCTGTTTTCCATAATTTGGCTATTATAAATAAGGCTTCTATAAACATAGAGGTGCATGTATCCCTTTGAATTAGTGTTTTTGTATTCTTTGGGTAAATACTTAGTAAATATTAGTGCAATTCCTGGATCATAGGATGGTTGTATTTTTAAGTCTGAGGAACCTTCATACTGTTTTCTACACTGGCTGCACAGGTTTGTATCGCACCAGTGCACAAGGGATCCTTTTTCTCCACATCCTCACCAACACCTGTTGTTTCTGTGTTTTTTATTTTAGCCATTCTCACAGGTGTGAGGTGATATGTCATTGTAGTTTTGATTTCCATATCCTTGGTGATGGGCCTTCTCATGTGCCTGTTGGCTAACTGTATGTCTTCTTTGGAGAAATGGTTGCTCATGTCTTCTGCCAATTTTTAATTGGATTATTTGTGCTTTAAACATTGAGTTTTAGAAGTTCCTTATATATTTTGGATACTAACCCTTTATCGGATGTCATTTGCAAATATCTTCTCCCATCCAGTAGTCTGCCTTTTAGTTTTGTTGACAGTTTTCTTTGCTATGCAGCTTTTTATTTTGATGTAATCCCCACAGTATATTTTTCCTTTCGTTTCCCTTGCCTCAAGGGACCTATCTAGAAAACTGTTGCTAAAGTCAATGTCAGAGAAATTACTGCCTGTGCTGTTTTCTAGGATTTTTATGGTTTCAGATCTCACATTTAGGTCTTTTTTTTTAACAGTGTTTTAAGTTTTTATTTTACTAAAGTATAGTGATTGATTCTTAAACTGACATATTAAAACTTATGTACCCAAATTGTTCATTCAACATATATTTTTACTGGGCACCTACTACATGCCAGGTTTGGCAACACATAGGATATAAACATGAAAAACAAAGTCCTTGCCCTTGAAGAACTCACAGGCCAATGGGGAGACAGGCAAGTAAACAAGAGCTGCAAGCAATATATAAACTGCGCTTAGGAAATGATGTATCAAAGGTGTCAGGACTACAGAGAAGACAATGTCTCAGCCAAGGCTTCAGAAAGAATACAGACCCTTTCCAGGAACTTATCCTGTGAAGCTATTACACTTATTCCAGGGATTTCTATCCCAATATACTCAAAGCTTTCAAAAAACACTTCTTCTAGTCTTGTCTCCACACTTTATGGCACATTTTTCTGGTGAAAAGTTCTTAGCACCTTAAGGGTGTGGGGTTTGTTTTTTAAATAACAAGTTATTCTCAGATAAATTTAATGTATACCATTCTGGAAAACAGGGAACAGTACAAAGCAAATAAACTTGTTTTCCTATGTGCTTTATGAAGGCAGTACCATAAGAAGACTTACAGTGTTTTCCATCCAACATTGAACTGCTGAAATAATGTATGGTCTCTCAAGGGGGACTAGTTTAAAGTAGTTCTTTTGAGTGCTTAATTCCTCATTTGTTTGTTTAAGGGAAGGAGTTTAGCACTTTGAAATTATACCTCACTATAAATTGTCATTATTTAAAATGATAATTTAAGCTTATCATATACATATATACATGTGAGTGTATACTCACTCCTACATATAAATGTATGCTTAGATTTAAATCTCAGTTCAGCGATATCACAGCTAAACTTCCTTGGACAAAGCCCTTAATGTCTTATCATCTATAAAATGAAGACAATAGCAGTACCTGCCTCGTAAGGTTTTTATAAATATTAAGTAAATGATGTGAATGAGATAATCCATGTATTAGGTGAGATAATCTACATAAAACACTTAGAACAGGACTCGGCACATAATAAGCACTTAATAATTGTTAACAATTCCTATTATTTTTATATATAAGTATATTAGTGCCTACACTAAGAGTAAGCATTAAAATATAAATTGAGATTACAAAAAAACAAAAAAGTAAAAATAAAAAGAAGAAATCAAAGGTATCTTTAAAGTTTAGAGGCTAAGATTCAGTAACTTTTTCATTAAACAAGAAAATTCATTTCTTCATTATTCTGTGGGAATAACTATATTATCTCAATACTCAGTAATAAAATATGCCTAGAACTTACAGGTTTTTAATAAACACTAATCAAACTATTTCAATATAACGAGACTGTCTTAATAACCAAGGGGAAAAAAATCTGTCACTTTTGACCCCATTACTTCTATTTCTTTTTTAGGTAATATCTCATCATTCCTTTCCCTTGAAAGGCAAAATTCTAGAAAGGGGAGAGATTGTAGGATTTTCTCCCAATTTGGACAGAAAGATCTACCCTGAGAAAGTCAAGTGTTTCCACCTGCTTTCTGACAAGTGCTCCAAAAAATGTCTGTGTCTAATTAGAAAAATATAAAATAATACAAATGTTGCAAAAACAACTGTAAGGCAACAGAAAACCAAATAAATAACAAGAACTATAAAGAAAAGAAAGGAAAATTCAAACAAAGTCAGTGTATATTTTTAATATATAAGTTGTTTGGTAGATGTCATGGCCACATCTATGGGACAATTACCTATAAACGTCATGCATTCATTTTTGCATTATTATAACATATATTTATTATTATTCATTTACCAGCCTAAACTGAACATCAAATTGAGATCTAATTTGAGATGAAACTCAGTTTTCTAATACTGTTATATAAAAGGTTTCTGAAGATAAGTGAATTTATACATTTTTACATTTTTGTGTAAAGACAGTATTTTTTAGAAAAAATTTTTGAAAGATTCTTTTCCAAGTGTCATGGCAGTACACACATGTATGCACATACATACATGAACATGAAATCAACTCAGTCCTCCTCCCCTACTACTTCTTTAACGATATTTTCAGCAGACTGCAAGTATTTCAATAAAAACATCGTTAAGTTCTGAGAAGATCTTGCAACTAATAACTAATACATTGATTATTTTAAATATATCTCATAGGCAGGAAGGGAAAAAGGGTACAGTGCTGTGTTTAAAGTCTATCTGATAACAAATAAAACGAATAGCTCTAATTTTAAAAAAGTCTTTACACAGTATATTTGCAACCCATTTGTCTTAAGAATAACACTAAAAATTTTAACTGATAAGAGACTTCCTTGGGTAGAGTAAAAGATATGAAATTCCATCCTTGAAGAACAGCTTAACAAAGTAAAAGCCAAAAGTGCCCTAATATACACATCAATGTATAATTTCACTGTATTATTTCTTACCAGGGTCTCTAAAATAATTTAGCACTTGGTCTACTTATCCTTACTATCTAAATCTCAATGATAACTGGTAATTTCAATACTCATAAATATCAATGGAAGAAGCTTTGATAACAAGAGCTTCTGGTAGCTAAATATATGATTAAATCAACATGAGCTCATTAACTGCCTACTATAGATCCACTGTGTTATATCTAAACCAGTAGTTCTTAAGCAATCAAAAAGTGCTACTCACCAGCAAGTGTGTAATCCATATCAAAACCAAAACACTTTATTTTTTCCATGGCTAAACTTCGGTTCACAAACACCCTAAAACAAGGAGCAAAAAATATTATCTCAATTAATACTGAGACAAATAAAAAAAATCCTAATTTAATGGAATTATCTGGCTATCTTTTTAGATTTTTTCATTTAAATACAAACATTTAGATACAAACATTTCATTATATGAAAAAAATGTATATTTTCTTATTGTGTCTTTGTATTAATAATGCCACGTGCTAAAGATTTCAGAGAAGATTTCTCCTTTTCTAAGTCTGACCCACCAAATAAGTTGATGCTTGTGATTTTATAATACATTCACTCATTCATTTGTAATTTATTTAATAAGTAGAGATTCATTTAAAGCCTACCATGTGCCAGATACTAAAGATATAAATACATATAGATTCATTCAAACGCTGAGTGACTACTATATCCCAAACAAGGTACACGACAGAGCAGTGAACAAAAGAGTACCTGCCCTCATGGAACTTCTATTTTAATTTGCAATCTCTATCCTTGAGGAAATTCAGCCTAGCAGGAAGAAGACTTATACACAAATAATTTTAGCAATTCAATAATTGCAATACAATAAGACTGAGGAGAGAACACCAGTTCTTTGGGGACTAGAAGAGATGTCTGAGCTGAATCTTAAGCAATCAGTAGAAGTCTTCCAATTGGACAAAGCAAGAAAGGCAATCCAGGCAGAATAACCAAGCCAGGATAAGGGTTACAGTGAACTATATACAACATTTACAGGGGCTGGAGGTGAGGAAGTTTGCTTTGGATTTGCTTTTCTGTTTGTTTTTGCAAAAGGAGGTTTTCTAGAAGGGCAGGGGTAGGAGGAAAGGGCAATAAAAGTTATGAAGCTAGGGGCACCTGGATGGCAAGGCGGTTAAGTATCAGACTCTTGATTTCGGCTCAAGTCAAGATCTTGTGGCTGATGAGACTGAGTCACACATCGGGCTCAGCACTGGCCCTGTGGAATACACTTTGGATTCTCCCTCTCCCTCTGCCCTTCCCCCGCTCTTGCTATCTCAAAATAACTACATAAATATTAAAAAAAAAAAAAAAAGCTAAAAGGTTAGGAGTCAAAATCATGAAGATTCTGTATACCACATTAGAGTATGGACTTTATTGAGCAGGCAAGGACAAATTATCAAATTTTGAGGAAATGAAACAACCAGTTTCAAATTTCAGAAGTCATGTTTGAACACACAGGGAAAAATAAAAATATAATGGCATGGTAAATCATCACTGTGATGATATTGTGGGGTAAGTAAGTTTTAACCATTTCTGAAAATAAAAATACCCTTTCCATCTGATCCCCAGCTTGATAGTCAAAAGCACTTAACAGTTCATCCTCTAATTATCAAACCTTTTCTTTGCCTTCATTTTATAAGCAACTGTGAGAAATGAGAATGCTACAAATCACCTAGAAAACTTGTTAAAAATAAAGATGCCTGGTCTGAGCTCCCCTATTAATGATGTATAGGTTAATAACCTCCAAAGAGGAGAGACTGTACCAGGGGAAACAGAAGACTCCGCTGGGCACAAAAGAATTCTAGGTCTTCTACTGATACTTATTTCATCACTTAAAAATGTTGAATTTATGTATGTTTTCTACTATATATAAATAAGGACAAGAGTACACAAAGGGATGAATGTTCTACATTTTAACTAATGGGATATTGAAGAGTTTGGGAACCAGTGACTTAGGTAATGATTTTTTTAAAAGTGTTTTTTAAGTTTATTTATTTTGAGAGAGACAGAGATAGCATAAGTGGAAGAGGGGCAGAAAGAGAAGGAGAGTAAGAGAATCCCAAGTAGGCTCTATGCTGCCAGCACAGAGCCTGATGCGGGTCTCAAACCCGCAAAACTGTGAGATCATGACCTGAGCCAAAACCAAGAGTCAGACGCTTAACCGGCTGAGTCACCCGTTTGCCTCATGATTTTTTTTTTACTCTTCAGCAACTCATATATTACTATTTTAAATTTTAACATACATTTTAAATGCAGACCAAAAAAGTCAAGTATGTGCTTAGAAATATTTTAATCAGGGGCGCCTGGGTGGCTCAGTTGGTTAAGCATCCGACTTTGGCTCAGGTCATGATCTCACAGTGTGTGAGTTCAAGCCCCACATCAGCTCAGAGCCTGGGGCCTGCTTTGGATTCTGTATCTCCCTCTCTCTCTGCCCCTTCCCCGCACACGCTCTCTTAAAATGAATAAACATTTTAAAAAAATTTTTTTTAAGAAATATTTTAATCAAGGACTTAAAATCAATAGGCCCCTGAATTAAGAACTGGTAATCTTCTGAAAAATATGAAAATTGTTACTTATCTTCATGTGCTATGCACACTAGATTAGCTCTATAAAACCCTTAGTTCCTGAGAACTAAATCCTGAGAATTAATGCCAGTATTGGTATTTAGCTCCTTATCTCTCTAATGCTGTAGATTAACACTTTATTTCTCTAATGGGATTATGTACATCAATTATGCTTTAACTAGTTTATCTACTAAGTACAGATGAGTTGTATATGAAAGTCACTGTTCAGCATCTAGGTAATACTGAGTCTTGTATATTAGTTTTGCCAATGACCAATGGTGAATCATATTTTAGATAAAAAGTATCTATCAGGCCTATTTATAATTCCTCTCTTACCCTAAATTATTCTAACAATGTTCTTTGCACATGATGTATGTCTAAAATTAGTCCTTTGCATTTTTGGCTTCCACTGCAGATATGTATTTTTCTTTTCCCTTTTCTTGGGGCTTCTTTTTTCCTTAATTAGACCTGTTCGGTGCTCTGGCTTCCTATTTTAAGTTGCCCTAACATAGGTCCTTTCTTATGGATAGGACGGGGGATAGAAGATTAGTGGGTAGCTGAAAGATACAAGGAACTACAAGATAAATGACACCCACCCAAATTTTTTAAACACCCCCACAACCACAAATATATCACCATAACCCTTCTACCACTTCCATCAGATTTCACCCTGCTTTTACTAATAAAAGGATCTACTTTATCATCACCTTTTCTCACATACATGAATCTTTCTGAAGGCACAAGAGGGAGAAGACACAAAGTAATGGTTCTAACTCTGGAAACCAAATGTTGCCAATGAAGCTTAAGCTTTTCAAACACACTCTCAATTCAGGCTAGAGGCCAACTGGATCAAATCCTTGATCAGAGCCCAAACAGCTGACATGCCTAAAATATTCTATGGGAATTCAGGCAGGAACGGACTGGGAAGATTATTCTTCCTTGTGATACAACCCAGGAGGGATATACGTTGGGGGCACATATTAAAAAAAAAAACCAACAGCTTTGTTTCTGATAGAAGAATGATGTGAGCTGGTTTCAGACACAGTTAAAATCACAGGGAAAAAAATAGACTTTGCTAATATCATTCAGTCAGTGTTAAAGGTAAAAAGAAACTATCAACCGAAGCAGCAAGATAGCTTTCCAAAGCTTCTTTCTTGGTCAGAAGAAAAATTAAGCCTGTACTCCTCATCACATTATTCTAAGGACATGAAGATCACCATGCTTCATAAGCATTATCCATACAAACTCTGGGAATCACATATATTGGGAATATGAACACCTATTGTTTTTCCCAAATAATCGCTGCTAAAAATATCCATCAAATCGCACTCTTTCCTCATTGATTAACTTACTGCTTTATTCAATCAGCCCATTTTGTTGAAAGCCTGGTACAAAGCTGGTACCACTTTGTGACATACTCCCAAAGCTGTTCTTTAGGGAGCAGCCTGAGTGAGGAATGACTTTTTAGATGCCTAATCTTAGGAAACAGGATGTCCTATGAAGATCTTCCACGAAATACCACTTATCTTTTCTTTTTCATTCAAAATAAGGTAACCTCATTCACAGAAGCAATTCCTGAATTTAAGAAACAATCACTTCTGTCTTTCCTTCTCATTTCTATTACGAAACAAAAGAAAAACTTCACATAGATTTTCATCTCTTCTTTCCCTAATTTATGCTATAAAACATGAGAGGAAATGGCAATAGGAATTAAATCTAATTCATGTGCAAATATCTAAAGTGTATAAAGTAAAGCTATAATGATGAAAGGGAACAGCTGGATCATAGAGAACTGTATTAATATATATGCTAAGATTTACAAAGATAACAAACATCCAAATGCTGAAAGTATGCACTGACTTCAGAAGAGAGGCAGCCTGCAGCCAGAAATATCATGTCTCCAGGATACAGTCTTCAAGAGAAACAATCTCTTGGCCTCAAACTAATCATTATTCTTTACTATTATAACAAAAGAAAGCATTAGATACTGTACCACTTAAAAGACTGGGTCACTGTCCCACCATACATTTAAAACAAAAAGACAGTATCTGCTTAGAGAATTCAAAAATTTCCATTGGTCCCAGGGACACTGACTCTGTCTTTGCCAATGCCAATTTACTTGTGTCACTTTTCTAAATTATTAACCAGTGGAACACACTCCATGCTGAGCTCCACTTCAAGAATGTGAATACAGTTGTGAAATTAACTTTCCAAAGCTTACTTTAAATAAAACACAAAGTCTCCACCCTAGAAAGCACGACTGACCTAAGCATCCAACCTTAAAATGCAATTATCAGCCAGAAATTCCTACATATTAGGTATTTGCAAGATACAGACTTGAGCACTAACAAGAGAAATGATCTTTAGAACAGAAGACATAGAAGCACTATAAAACCAGGCACAGATTTCAAAACAAAGATAAATAACTGCTTTTATTATCATATCCCACTACAATAAGGCATGAAACTAAAGAAATTCTATCCAAGTAAATATAGATATTAACCATAGGATATAAGACTAGTTGCTTTAAGAACAGAGATTTAATATCCTCATACTTAAGGAACATGAACATGCAATTTACTAAAACTGGAATTTTATAAATAGCAAACTTTTAGTGGTTTTGAGATTTAACCCATAATTCAAAGCAGCATTACCTCATCTGTCACTGGTTGCCGTTCTGCAATGTGTGAAACTAGGAGTCAATTAGTTCTTGAAGTCACATAACAAAATTCTTCTTCAAGTCCCTAGTACAATTTATTTTTGTGTAACCTGAGCCTAACTTCAAAAAAAACGGTTTTAGTCTGAACCTAGCCCCTCCAACAACATGTATCTTCTGAGACAGTGTTGGAGAAAACTCTTCTGTGTCTAATTTAACTTGTCATTGGATATCACTGTTGCTCCACACAAATCCATTTGGAATAGAGTTTCTTTGGCGATGGTGAACTTTATCCCTAGCTCCTCCCCCTGCCTACGAGTCACAATTTCCTGGCCAAGGGCCCAACAACAGTTAGGGCAACAACAAATGAGACTAAAGATACGAGCATAAAATCTTGGGTAAATTTTGGTTATGGGTTTGTGTAATAATATACTCAAAGTCTGTTGCAATCAAAGAAAAGAAGTTACAAGCGCATTTTGAGAGTGCAAATTTAGATTATGAACCAAACAATGTCTCTCTGTGTATGTTTACTTAATAAAAATACGCTATAATGTGGATTTCTGTTGAAAATCCAATTTAGTGCCTTTCTCCCCAAATTAGTTTCTATTTCTGCTTTTGGCACTCTCATTTTACCACTTAAGCCTAAAATCTAGTTAATGGCTTTTAACTCTTTCCTCTCCATCAAATCCGTATTATCTCATGTGCCTTAATTTAAAATTTCAAATGTCTATGGAATCCAGATCATCCATTTCACACCGCTAACAATTTGTCCAGGTCCTTGTTAACTCATTAACTCTTAGCAATCACCTACGAATTGCTCTACCTGCACACTAATGGCCAAATTGACTGCTTTCAAGTAGTGCTACTCAAAGTGTGGTACCAGTGCTGGCCTGTGAACAGTTGTTACTAATCCATGACATGACGTATACAGAAATTACAAGTATTTAGAAACTTTTATAAAAACTGTGAAAATTTTACATTTGTTGAATGCAGTAATAAATGTAGGGGTGGGGTGCCTGGGTGGCTCAGTCATTTAGAAATCTCATGCTCTCTCTCAAAAAATGAACATTAAAAAAAAAAGGAAATTTACATTTACTAGTAATTCGTTTTTATTACATTTTATAAATGTATCAATTTGACAAGATTGGAATTAAAACAAAAAAACTGGTCACTGATAATTTAAGAAGCACTGCCCTAAAGCTCAAACTCCTAAAGCCCATGTGGATTTCCTACTTAATAACCTCTAGACGTTTCTCACTGCCTACGCAAACTAATACGTTTCTGTACATCCCAGGAGTTCAAAGCTGTTTACTACCTTTACAAAATCAGTTTTTTCTCAGGTTGCTCCACATCATGCAGCTTTGCCTCTAATAACCAAAATGAATTACTTGCTATTTCCCGAAGGTGCCCTCGGGCTTTGTTTATGCTGTGGCCTATACCTCAAACATCCTCCTCAGTTATCCCTAATTTTTCAGGTGATTTCTTCAGAAACTATTCCAGCTATGCCACAGAACTATCTGACAGTGATGTCTCTGGGTCTCAGATTACTTTTCTAATACTTAATGAAAGAGATTATAAAGTTGTGATCCATGTAAGAGGTTTGAATATTCAAATAATATTTTGGCAAGTAGAATATTTTGTCACATATATAAAATATATGGGCAGTTCTCTTATTCTTCACTAGATTATAACCTTTGATGCCAAGATTTACTACCTTCCCAAACCCTAGCATAGGGCCTTGTAAAGAGCAGAGACAATATTTAACTGAGTACTGGGTTTCTTTGGGGGTAATAAAAGTGTTCTAAAATTAGACAGTAGTATTGGTTGCACAACTCTGAATACACTAAAACCACTGAATTGTGCACTTTAAAAGGTTGAACTGAATGGTATGTGAAACATTCTATAAAGCTGTTATTTAAAAAACATAATGGCAAGACCTCAGTCTGCCTTTGTCTCTATCTTTCAGCAAAAAGTATGCTTGGTGATGCAAAATATATGTAAGTAAGAATCTTCAAATTTATGAAATGGAGTCCTAAAAATTGATATTCAAATATCATGGATATACAAACACAACAAAAAATTGGGGAACTAGATTTTACAAAAGCAAAAATCATTTAAGTAATATTATTTTTTGTTTTCATAAACTTCAGCCATTAATTTACTAATTTATCTGAATATTTTCTCTGAGGCATGCCCTCAGGAGGGATACATTTTATTTATCACACTGTGCCAGGAGAACGGCACCCTGTGCTTTAAAAGTTTGAACAACAAGGGCACCTGGGTGGCTCAGTTGGTTAAGCAATCGACTTCCACCCAGGTCATGATCTCGCAGTTCATGAGTTCGAGCCCCAAGTCGGGCTCTCTGCTGACAGCTCAGAGCCTGGAACCTGCTTCAGATCTGTGTCTCCATCTCTCTCTCTCTGCCCTCTCCCACTCACTCAGTCTCTCTCTCGCTAATAAATAAACATTAAAAAAAATTACAAACAACAAGGGGCGCCTGGGTGGCTCAGTTGGTTAAGCATCTGACCTCGGCTGAGGTCATGATCTCATGGTTTGTGTGTTCAAGTCCAACATCCAGCTATGCACTGACAGTGTGGAGCCTGCCTGGGATTCTATCTCCCTCTCTACCCCTCCCCCAGTTAGATGCATGAGCTCTCTCTCTCACTCTAAATACATAAATAAGCTTAAAAAAAAAAAAGGCTGAACAACAAGCATATATAATTTCTAAAAGTAAAACATGAATTATAATATTCATTTTTCAGAGTGCCTGGGTGGCTCAGTTGGTTAAGCGTCTGACTCTGGCTCAGGTCATGATCTCACAGTTCACGACTTCAAACCCCACACATCAGGCTCTGTGCTGACAGTTCATAGCCTGGAGCCTGCTTTGGATTCTGTGTCTCCCTCTCTCTCTCTGCCCTTCCCCTGCTAGTACTCTGTCTCTCTCTCTCTCAAAAATAAATAAAACATTAAAAAATATTTTTAATATTCACTTTTCTTACTCAAATACTCAATATAAAAATGTTCCAGGGAAAAGAAGTGACTATGGTGGCATGCACAGAACAAAATTAAAGATGACTAAAATTTAAGATGTCATCAGTTGTAAAACTCACCTATATTATATGCCACTAAAAGCAGAATGTGGGAGTGGGTGGAAGGGATGCCCAGAAAAGTTAAAGCCTCATAAAGCTATGATATTACAGGGCTACACCCTTAATATAAGGAAAAAGAAGAAATATATCTACAGCACTGAAGAAACACACATGAAAATTTGCACATCTCAGCTCTGACACAGTCTAGGATGGGGGGGGCGGGGAACCTCTCCTTGAGAATTTGAACAATCATGTAGTAGGTTTTGTGGTCTGAATTTACACTGCTAGGATGGTTAACATTTCCCTTAGGTGACTGAAAGAAATGAAATCATCTGGAAGAACTCAATTTAATTCTAGGTGGTATATTGCTAGATGCAGCCTAATTTCAGAGATGTTTAGATGTGAAAAGATGTGTATAAAATACTAAGAGTACTTACTGGTCATACTATCCACTAAAGCTTTCAAAGCACACTTTAAGGAGATTCTCTTTAAAGAAGAGACATTAAAATTCCTTTCACCTTCTTTCCGAAATGAAGGAACTGCAGTAATGAGAGCAGATGGTGGGGAATAAAAGAGAAGACTAGCAAATGAAGACTATACAAATTAAGAGAGAAACTAGAGACAATATTAGTACTTCTGAATATAAATTTACTGTTCTTGAACCTCAGTCTAAATGAATACAAGTTTTTCCAATCCCTTTTTTCCTATTTTCCTCTAAATTCCTTTTCATTTTTTTCGCCACAAATTTTTAAAGCAAAGACCAATATATAGACGATAATTTATAAAACGCAGCAAAATACAAAGGTTAAATTTTTTAAATTTTTTTATGTTTATTTATTTTTGAGAGACATAGAGGCACAGCATGAACAGGGGAAGGGGCAGAGAGAGAGGGAGACACAGAATCAGAAGCAGGCTCCAGGCTCTGAGCTGTTAGCACAGAGCCCGAAGTGGGGCTCGAACTCACAGACCGCGAGATCATGACCTGAGCTGAAGTCGGCCGCCCAATCGACTGAGCCACCCAGGCGCCCCCAAAGGCTAAATTTTTAGAAAAATAAGAAATATGATTATCCAAAGTCATTAGGCCAACTTAACAATTGTACTCACTGTACCTATAATGGAAAAGAGAGGTCAAAATCTAGAAGTTAAAATAAAAGCACAAGATAAAACTCATTTTCGTTGGGATGAGCACTGGGTGTTATATGGAAACCAACTTTACAATAAATTAAAAAAAAGAGAGAGAAAACTCATTTTGGCCTCTTACCAAATAGAAAGCAGCACTAGTAATAAAAGGCATTCCAACAACTCTAAAGGATCAGGGAGCAATCACAACACTAAGAGAGTGCATTTTCCCTGCATAACACATCCTAAAACATTTGTATTCCCCAAGTACATTCTCTTACAGAAGAATAAACAGTAACCTTTTTACTTACATAATTTTAAATGAGAAAGTTGAGGAGCTTCTCAAGCCTCATCCCCCAGCAACTTAATTGACGTATAATTTACTTAAGATAAAATTCACCCATTTTAAAGTTTGGTGCATTTTGGCAATCATCCACACTTAGGTAACAACTACCGCAATCAACCCCAAATAGTCCTTCATGTCTCTCTCTTTTTTTAATTTTATTTTTAAGTAATCTCTACACCCAAGATAGGGCTTGAACTCAAAACCCCAAGATCAAGACTCACATGCTCCACCAACTGAGCCAGCCAGACACTGCTCCCTCGTGTCCTTTTGCAATATCATCTGCAACTTCTGCCCCAAGCTACCACTGATCTATACTTTCTGTCATTACGGTTTTCATATAAATGGAATCAAATAATCTATAGTTTGTGCCTGACCTCTTATTTCTTAGCACATTTCTGATATTCATTCATGTTGTTACATGTATCAAAATTATTTTATTCCTGAGCAATAGTACATATTATGGATATACCACAATTTGTCTATCCATTAAGTTAGTAGATACTTTGGGCAATTCCCAGTTTTCTACTATTATAAATAATTGTTGCTATAAAAAATCTGTGTGGAGATATGCTTTCTTTTCTCTTGAGTAAATACCTATAAGTAGAATTACTAGGTCATGTTTAACATTATAGTTGTGGGCTTTTTTTTTTTTAACGTTTATTCATTTTTGAGACAGAAAGCATGAGTGGAGGAGGGGCAGACAGAAGATCTGAAGTGGTCTCTGCACTGACAGCAACGAGCCCCATGTGGGGTTCAAACTCACAAGCTGTGAGATCATGACCTGAGCTGAAGTCAGACGCTCAACCAACTGAGCCACCCAGGCACCCCAATAATGTCTAACTTTAAAAGGCATTGCCCAAACGGTTTTCTCTTTTGCATTCTCATCAGCAATGCATTAGAGTTCCAGATGCTCCATATTGTGTTTTTTATTTTTTTAATGTTTATTTATTTTCAGAGAGAGAGACAGAACATGAAGAGGGGAGGGACAGAGGAAGAGGGAGACACAGAATATGAGCAGGTTCCAATCTCTAAGCTGTCAGCACAGAGCCCCACATGGGGCTCAAACTCCCAAACAATGAGATCATGACCTGAGCTTAAGTCAGACACTTAACCGACTGAGCCACCCAGGTGCCCCTACAGTGTTTTTAATTTTAGTCATTCTAGTGGGTCTGCAGTGGTATCTCATTGTATTTTTAATTCATATTTCCATAATGACTAATGCTGTAGAGCATCTTTTCAAGTGCCTACTGGCCATTTCTTTTTCTGTATGAAATACCTATTCAAATCTTTTCCCCATTTTTAAACTGGGTTTGTCTTATTGTTGTATTATGAGAATTCTTCATACATTTTGGATATAAGTACTTTATTAGATATATATGTATTGAGAATATCTTCTCCCAGTCTGGCTTGCCTTTTCATTTTCTTAATGGTGTCTTTTAAATAGCAGAGTTTTGTTTCGTTTTTTTAATTTTGATGAACACCAAATGATCAGTTTTGACTTTGTCTTTATGTATTTTATCCAAGAAATTTTCAGCTAATTCAAAGTCACGAAGATTTTCACCAACACTTTACTTTTTACTTCTATATTCAGGTCTAGGATCTATTTTGTGTTATTTTTTATATATGGTTTGAGATAAAGGTCGAGGTTCTTTTTTTCTATATGAACGTTCATTGTTCCAATCATTGAATTACCGTGGCCTCACTGCTGAAAATCAATTGACTATGTATGTGAGGGTCTAGGAAGTCACTTCTAGGTTTCATCATCTGTGTATGTCTATCGTTACACTAATACCACAGTATCTCCAATGTCATGGGTTCACATAAGGCTCAAGTAAAGATTTTGGGGATTTAACTGTAATAACAATCCTTTCCTATTACTATTGGGAAAATATTTCATTGGTATCAAATGATATTTTTGTCTAAATATCACAAATATAAAAACTGTGAATATTAGAATTCTTTTCATACCAAAATACAAAATTTATCCATTTATTTCTAAAGACAGCAAAGGAGAATAAATTCTAACTGATTTCATTTATATTATCCATGCATTTCAAATGACCTTGCTCAGGGGAGCATAGCTGGCTTAGTTGCTAGAGTATGGTTCAGCATCCGGAGTTCAACCCCCACACTGGGCACAGAGCTTACTTTTAAAAAATAAGAAATAAATACATGAGCAACTATAAAAGTTAATCTTTAAAAAAACAAAGTGAACTTGCTCATTACCTATTCAGACAGTATGGGAAATGCCCCAGGGGCTCCTAGAAGTAAACCTAAAAGAACATCTCAACCCGTATGGTGTCCTTTGGTTTATACAGATTTCTTTCTAACTAATTCTAACATATACTTTACCATAGGGACAAAATTAGTACTAATTACTTTCTAAGAATTTTAACTGCACCTAGAAATAAAGTTCTTTTTCTAAACTGATTTTTTAATGTTTATTTATTTAGAGAAAAAGAGTTGAAGAGGGGCAGAGAAAGGTGGAGAGAGAAAGAATCCCAAGCAGGCTCCATGCTGTCAGTGCAAAGCTGGATGTGGAGGTCAGACTCACAAACTGTAAAATCAGAACCCGAGCTGAAATCGAGAGTTGGATGCTTAATCGACTGAACAACCCAGGTGCCCCTAGAAATATAGAAATATAATTCTTCTTAAATCTACAAATAAGCTTTATAAACCATGTGCACAAGACTGACAAATATTATCAGCATCTGTGATAATCTTTACCATAAAAAATTATTTAACAACTACAAGTTTATAGCTGGTGCTAGAAAGAAAGAAAATATACTAACCTTAAAGAGACAGTCCTTTTTAATTTTCACATTTAAAGAAACCTCAAATCTAGTGATGTCATGAGAGGTCTAAAAATAATACAGAATTATTATGCCCACGGTTGTTCTCTTTATTCAATAATGAGGTTTCAAACAGCACTAAAGTGGGCCAATTTTATTTCGCTCAAAATCAACACAAGATTAGATTTTTAAAAAACTGTAAATGTAGAGTCCTGAAAGTACTTCAAAATTTCTAATAGAACAAAGAACTATAAAAAGAATTAAGAGCTTCCAGAAAAATCAAAATTAAAATTTTACTGTATTTAAAAAAAAACTTTGTAGGAGATCTACATCCTACTGAATCAGAGAATGTCTCTGAAATTAACTAGGTCTAGTTACGCTTGAAGGTTGTGAATAAAATAATTAGTATGCAATCATTAACTTACATGTCACCTATTATAGTGGTAACAGAAAGAGTATCAGTAGCAATTCAAACTCTGAGGCATAAAAGACAATAATATAAAAACAATGAAAACCCTAACACAGAACTATTATATATTGCAAAGTAAAAAGGCACAGGGCAGTCTACTCAAAATTTCTTTTTGTCTACACTTCCCAAAAAGACACAAAATCACAAGCCGCCTTTCACTGAATCTTTCACAACATTTTCCAAAGGCACAAATTATTTGCAAATGCCTCTGAGCTTTTAAACTTCACTCATGTCTACGTAAAATTCTTTAGTAAGACATCCCTATTATTTCCAATCTTCACAAACACTTTCTGCGGAAAAACAAAATGAGTTTACCACAGAGAAAACAGGGTGCTTACAGCTCACTAATGTCCTACGGAGAGTATCCCTCCTCAATGCTGTCTTTCAAAATAGCAAAAGTAAAACTTTATAGTAGATTACATGTGAAGCATTAACAATGTAAGCTTTCAGCTGAATTTCTTTCGATCTCTCTCTCTACCTTCCCTGTCGAGTTGGTAACACTGCTTATTAATCTTCCAAATCACAGATGACTAGAACATTTTTTCACTGAGAAAAATGAAGAATAATAAACTCACTTACCCTTCCTTAGACATTCTCAAAGATCTACTTCCTCTGGATGAGAATACAGGATCAACAAACAAGCTTCACTGATCTTTTGAGAACTGTAGCTCATTTGTTAAAGCACAGAGAACTCCGGCCCTGAGAGGCCCAACAAATTCGGGCACAATGCCGAACCCTAACCAGGCAATATCTCAGTGACCAATAGCCTCAGCTTTAAATACTCGAAAACCTAAGAATAATAGAAAAAAATTGGAGGGCAGAAAAAATAACTAATAGTCTGAATTGTTTAAGACTGGCCAGTTTAGGCAAATGGCAAGTTCCCCTAAGAGACAGGAATCATTAGTGGCAAACACACAGAAAAAGCAAATTTACCCCCTAATGAGGCCTGCCAATAGTACGCAAACAATGAGTTTCACAGAATGGAGTGGCCCTAGTCAGTCCAAATCATTTTTAGTTTACTCTGGGAGAAAAAAAAAAAATCAATAGGATAAATAACACTATGTTTTAATTCTCAATTTAGTTATTTCCTCCCTTAGAAAATGAACATTGTGAATTACAGAGGAAGGAAGTATTTATATGCCAACCATATTTCAGAAGGAATATAAAGTATTTCCACTGAGGTCTGTTTTTCTGATCATAAACTGCTTTTAAAGAAAACATCTGTGTTCACAAATATTTTACTCAATCACCTGAAAAGTTCAGCTCATGCAGGAAGAAATTTACCGATCTTTGGCATATGGGGAATAAATCCAGAACATTCTAAAGGTTAATTACAAATTTCAGAGCTGAAGTCTGAAAGAAAAAATGTCCTGCCTCATGACCAATATAATGCATAGGGATTATGCAACAAGGGGAGGAATAAACAAGTGTGTGAAAATCTAAGAAAACTGAGATGTCAAGTATATCCTTCTATTGGTGATTCAAATTAAAAATAAAATTACATACCTTCAAGAACTACTACATGAATTAAAACTTAAAAATAATTTATCTCTTTTTTTTAAGAACTGATTTTATTTTATTTTTAATATTTATTCACTTCTGAGAGAGAGAGAAAGACAGACTCTGAGTGGAGAGAAGCAGAGAGAGACACACACACACAGAATCCCAAGCAGGCTCCAAGCTCTGAGCTGTCAGCAGAGAGCCCGATGTGGAGCTTAAACCCATGGACTATGAGACCATGACCTGAGCTGAAGTCAGATGTTTAACTAACTGAGCCACCCAGGCACCCCAATTTATCTCTTTAAATATTACCTAAATATCTTAGGTATAAAGGTTTCTATTAGTTATTTAAATGTTTAGTCACCAGTAACTAAAAGCACTATGCCTGAAACTAAAATAACACTGTATGTTAAGTACACTTGAATAAAATTTTTAAAAAAGCATCATTAAATACTATAAATTCAAACTAAAATTGTTTTCAGTTTATTTAGAAAAGCAGTATGGTGTAATGGAAAGAGAATGAGCACTGGAGCAACTAGATTTAAATTCTAGTTTCTCCACTTTCCAGCTCTAGAACCTTGAGTAAGTTACATGTTCTAACCTCAGATGTTTTATCTATAGAAGACAAATTAACATCTGGTAGGGTTACCGCCTGGCCTGTCGTTTGTAAGCACTCGAGGCACTATCATAGATAGCCCCGAGTGCTGGGCTCGGCAAAGCGACTGGGTTGCTTGTCAAGCATTATCTCACCAAAACTTATCTCTTGGGACATACTTTTTTTTAAACTGATTTTCAAATTGTACACGAATATAAACAACTTTCACTGCTAGCCTCAAACCAAATTCCATAAATACAAGAATACAAACTGAATATGGAAAAATGATCTAATCCTTAAAACTGCCAATTTCCCATGGCTTCCCTGGATTTTCAGTTTCAGGCATCATAGCTGAGTGTGGTGAAAAGAAATGAAATTACTAGCTTAAGCCTTTACTACTTGCAAAGAGAAAGGAACACAAAAATTCTCACTTGGACAAAGGGTATACACACTTACATGAGTTTCCTGTGCAAATGCTACTGCATTGTCCGAAGATGATTAGCTCTTCCAAACTTCATATGTATAGTCAAGAAATATTATTGAATCTCTGTGTGCCTGGTATCCATGATACAAAGACAAACATGGCAGTCCTTGATTTTAAGGAGTTCAAAGTCTAATGGAGGAGACCCACTTATAAAGCTTAAAAGTAGTGTGTAACTATAGTATTAGAGATACGCACAAGAAGAGATGCATCTATATTCTCTTGCCTGAGTCTTACTGAAAGACAAAATGCCCAAGTTATTGTTTTTTAAACTGGTATTCTACTAAACACTTTATATTATTTCATTTAATCTCAAATAACTCTGAGGTACATATTATTCCAATTTCACAGGTGACAAAACAAGACTATAGAAGTTAAATACTGTGATTCTAAAGAACTTAAATGAAATAATGCAAAATGCTAACCTAAGGCCCAGCCTCTTAATCATCATGATAAAAGGATTAGATTAGCAGGTGTTAATCAGGCTAAACGAGTGAGTGGAGAACATTTCAACAGAAGAGAAACTATGAATGAAAAGCAACTTAACGGACATTATGATGTGTGAAAAAAAACCCTAGACTCAGTTCAGAATTAATGGCATAGAGAGTTTGATGAAGGGAACTGCTCAAAATGAAAGCGAAAACTGTCAGTCTTACAGGACCTTAAATGTTATGTTAAGGGGTTTAGACTTCATCCCATCGTACAGAGGACGTGAGGCCACTGTATGTTTTAAGCAGAGTGATAATACGATTTTAAAAACAGGTTTTCATGGGGCACCTGGGTGGCTCAGTCGGTTAAGGAGCCGACTTCAGCTCAGGTCATGATCACATGGTCTGTGAGTTTGAGCCCCGCGTCAGGCTCTGTGCTGATGGCTCATCAGAGCCTGGAGCTTGCTTCAGTTTCTGTATCTCCCTCTCTCTCTGCCCTTCCCCTGCTCACGCTCTGTCTCTATGTCTCTCAAAAATAAATAAAGGTTATAAATAAATAAATAAATAAACAAATAAATAAGAAAAAATAAAATAAAAACAGGTTTTTAGCTATGAAAAAAGAATGAAATCTTGTCGTATGCAACCACATGGATAGAGCTAGAGAGTATCATGCTAAGCAAAGTAAGCCAGTCAGAGAAAGACAAATACCATTTGACTTCAGTCCTATGTAGAATTTAGGAAACAAACCAAAAAACCACCAAAAAAAAATGTATTTGAAGAGAACAAGGCAAAGAGATCTATTGGGGTTACTGCAGTAATCCAGGACAATGAGGACCAGAGCCTGGACTAGTGTCATCAGGAATTAAAAGGCCAGAATCTATCAATGACTAGGTTCATATTAAAGCACACATATGCATGTATTCTAAATGTATGGAAAAGGGACTACAAAGATGACCTCCAAACTACTAACAGTGCTCACCTATGAGAAAGAGGAGTGAGGATGAAAGGGAAAGTGAAGGGGAACATTCACATTTCACTCAGCATTTCTGTACTCCTGAATATTGTACAGTAAGAATTTACTTGTGCAGAGCCTGGAGCCTGCTTTGGATGCGCGCGCACGCGCTCTCTCTCTCTCTCTCTCTCTCTCTCTCTCTCGGCCCTCCCCCCCTCACACTCTCTCTCTCTCTCAAAAATAAATGAACGTTAAAAAAAAAAAAGAATTTACTTGGGAGTGCCTGGATCGCTCAATCGGTTAAGTGTCTGACTTCGGTTCAGGTCACAATGTCACGGTTTTGGAGTTTGAGTCCCTCACTGGGCACTGTGCTGACAGCTCAGAGCCTGCTTGGATCCTCTGTCTCCCTCTCTCTCTGCCCCCCGCCCGACCCCGTGCTCTCTCTCTTGCTCTCTTTCTCCTCAAAAATAGATAAACATCAAAAAAAGAAAAAAAAGAATTTACTTGCACATCACCTAAATAATTTTAAACACTGTTAAAAAAAAGAAATAATAAATTAAAATTGGGGGGAGGGAGCACCTGGGTGGCTAAGTTAGTTAAGCATCTGACTTCAGCTCAGGTCATGACTTCACAGTTTGTGAGTCAAGCCTGCATCGGACTCTGTGCTGACAGCTCAGAGCCTGGAGCCTGCTTCAGATTCTGTGTCTTCCTCTCTCTCTGTCCCTCCCAGGCTAGTGCTTTGTCTCTCTGTCTATCAAAAATTAAAGTTAAAACATAAATAAGTAAAGAGATTAAAATTTGGGATTGATTATTGTTTAAATTCTGAAATAGTTTAACTTCTAAATGGATATATTAACAATTAAAATTTTCTTTTTATTATTTTTTTATTTTAGGGAGAGAAAGTGAGAGCACAAGTGGGGAAAGGGGCATAGAGGGGAGGAGGAGAGGGAGGGAGAGAGAGAGAGAGAGAGAGAGAGAGAGAGAGAGGGAGGGAGGGAGGGAGGGAGGGAGGGGAGAAGGGGGGAGAGAAAGAGAGAGAGAATCCCAAACAAGTTCCATGCTCAGTGCAGAGCCAGATATGGGGTTCGATCCCACAACCCTGGGATCATGACCTGAGCCGAAGTTAAAAGTCAGATGCTCAACCAACTGGGCCACCCAAGTGCCCCTAAAATTCTCATTTAGAAAGACTTGAGGGGCCCCTCGGTGGCTTAGTCGGTTAAGCATCCGACTTTGGCTCAGGTCATGATCTTGCAGTTGGTGAGTTCCGGCGGCCCTGCATCAGACTCTGGGCTGACAGCACAGATTCTGTGTCTCCCTCTCTCTCTCTGCCCCTCCCCCAATCATTCTCTCAATCTCTCTCTCAAAAATAAACATTAAAAAATTTTTAATAAAAATAAATAAAAAGCCTTGAAAGGAAGTGGTTGAAAATAGAGCCAGAAATGTACTTCAGGTCTTTTGGTTCTTAAACCAAAGTTCTTTAAGGTTTAAATGTTTACTGTAGAACTGGAAACTATAAAAAGTAACACAGCATACTTGATACAAGATTCCAAAATGAAACTATGAAACTATCAAAAATTATAAAAACCAGAATTTCAAATGTGACAGATTCAGGTCAGATCCAATTAAAAAGAGAATTAGTGGGGGCACCTGAGAGGCTCAGTCGGTTGAGCATCCGACTTCGGCTCAGGTCATGATCTCGCGGTTTGTGAGTTCAAGCCCCACGTCGGGTTCTGTGCTGACAGCTCAGAGCCTGGAGCCTGCTTCGGATTCTGTGTCTCCCTCTCTCTCTGCCCTTCTCCTGCTCACGCTCTGTCTCTATGTCTCGAAAATAAATAATTGCTAAAAAAATTTTAAAAAATTAAAATTAAAATTAAAAAAAAAATAAAAAGAGAACCGAAAGGTAGGTCAGGAAAAACCTTCCAGAACGTAACATGGAGAGAAAAAAGGATGGAAAATACAGGAGAAAGAAAGAGAGAAGAGAAGACACAGCACTAAAGTCTAACATATGTTTATCAGAGTTCAGAAGAAGAGGATAAGGACAATAGAGTAGGGACAATATATGAAAAGATAATGACAGAGAATTTAGAAAGCCAATTAAAGACAAGCATAGAATCAAGAATTCCAACGAACCCCAAGCAAGATAAAGAAAATAAATCCAAAGTTAATGAGAAGGAATATGTGTGAAAAGTGACACTTCTGATATGCCTTTTGCACAATTTTAACTTTGAAAGCTCAGTACTAGTATACTGAATAACATATATGAGAACGTTATGAAACAGGATGTATTATTATATAATGTTATATATTAAATGATAAGTACAATTAAATTAGTAAGAATGGAAAGAAGGAAAAAATACAACTAAAAAGTAAACTAACAAATGAAACTAATTACACTGCATACAACTACCCTAACCACACTGTATAGAAAAATAGCAAGAAAGAACTAATTCAAATAACTTAAAAAAAAAAAACAGCATTTGATTATATACTGTTAGTCACTGGCAGGGTAGAGTAAGAAAGCAGAAGTACTGCAAACAAATTCTGAACTTTTTATTTTTTTATTATTTTTAATTTTTTTTGTTTATTTATTTTGAGACAGAGAGAGGGGGAAAAACAGCAAACCACAAGCAGGCTCCACACTGATATTGCGGAACCCAAAGTGGGGCTCAAATTCACAAACTGTGAGCTGAAATTAAGAGTCAAACACTTAACTGACTGAGTCACCCAGGTGCCCCAAATTTTGAACTTTTTAAAAGTTTGTTTGTTATGGTATGAGCAAATCAATTATTAAACTATTTTAGATGTATTGTTAGAATAAGCAAATGAGTAAAGATGTTGATGTTGTGAAGAGTCAGGGTTCTCACTACAGAACAACAGTTATTTTCATGAAATCAAAGTAAACACAGGGGCACCTGGCTGGCTCAGTCAGTAGAGCGTGTAACTCCTGATCTCAGGGTTGCAGGTCCAAGCCCTATGTTGGGTGTAGAGATTACGTAAAAATAATATCTTTAAAAAAAGTAAACAGGAAAGAACCTTCTTGGGAAAAACTGGAGTAATAGTGTGAACTCATAATTTCAAAAATATGTGTAAGAATGTGTACTCAGTGAAAATAACTCTGACAAATAAAGGTAGACATCTCTAGAATACTCCACCCAAAACAAGCAGAACATGCTTTCTTGTCAAGTACATATAGGAGATTATGTAAGATAGTCCGTATGGTAGCCCATAAACCAAACCTCAGTACACTTAAGAGAACTGAGTCATACAAATCTGTTCTCCAACTACAAGGGAATGAGGTACAATATCAATAGCAAAAAGCATGAAGGATATTCACAAATATGTGGAAATTCAACAACATATTCCTAAATAGCCAATGTGTCACAAAGAAATCACAAGAGAACATAGAAAATACTTAGAGATCATACTCAAAAAAAAAAGAAAAGAAAAGAAAAAACACAACATATCAAAATCTAGGGGATACAGTGAAAGCTGTACTGAGAGGTAAATTTATAGCTTTTTAAAATGCATTTATTAAAAAAGAGAAAACATCTCAAAGCAATGACCTAAGCTTCTACCTTAAGAAATTAGAAAAGGAAGAGCAAATTATACTCAAAACAAGCAGAAGGAAGGAAATAAAGATCAGAGCAGAAATAAACAAAACAAAATAGAAAAACACTGGAGAAAAGTAAATGAAACCAAACATTGGTTTCAACAATATAACAACATTTAGCTAGAATGATGAAGAAAAAAAGGGTCAAATTACTAGAGTCAGAAATAAAAGCAGACACATTACTACTGACCTTAAAGAAATAAAAACAAATATAAGAGAATATTATAAACAATTGTATGCCAACATAATATGTAACAGAGATGAAATGGACAAATACCCAGCAATGTGCAAACTACCAACACTAACTCAAGAAGAAATAGAAAATCTGAATAAACCAATAAAGAGATTAGTCAGTAATAATAATAAAAAAATCTTCCAACAGCCCAGGCAACCTTAATCCAGGGCTGAAACAGTATAAAGGCACAAGTAGCCCTGGCTACATTTGACAGACAGAAGCACTTTGTATTTTAGCAAGCTGGAGGGGAGGGTGACAGAGGAAGTATGAGGGAAGGAGAATTGAACGTGAAATTATGCACATTGTCTTGATGCTGTATATGGATGCTGGTATATCCAAATACTGACATAGTTCATGTGATTTGCAATTTAAGAAAAGGAATTTGCAAAATCTTCTCTTGGTTGTATAAACTGGTTATATTCATGACCTTGTACGTATTTCATAAAGTGAATATCAATAAATACTGTTTAAAGTAAAAATAAAAAATCTCCCAACAAAGCTGAATTGACATTTCACTGGTGAACTCTATCAAATGTTCAAATAAGAATTAACACCAATCTTTCTCAAACTCTTCCAAAAAATGGCTTCTATGAAGCCAGTATTATATCTCGATACCAAAGCCAGGTAAGACATTACAGGAAAAAGAAAATACAGAACAATATCCCTTGTGTAGATACAAAAATCCTCAAGAAAATACCGGCAAACCAAATCCAACAAAGTACAAAAACCACATGATCATTTCAATAGACACAAAAAAGCATGTAACAAAATCCAACACCCTTTCATGATAAAAACAACAAACCAGGACTAAAAAGGAACCTCAAACTAGGAATAAAAAGGAATTTCCATAACCTGATAAAGCACAGCTGTGATTAACCTGCAGCTAATATAATACTTAATGATGAAAGACTGCAAGATTTCTTCCTAAGGTAAGGCAAAAGGATGTCTACTCTCACTAGTCCTATACAGCACTGTATTTGACATTACAGCCAAAATTAGGCAAGAACAAAGTCCTCCAAATTGGAAAACAGGAAGTAAATGTATCCTTAATTGCAGATGACATGATCTTATATGTAGAATCACTAAAAAATCTACAAACAAAAAACTGTTAGAGCTCATAGCTATCGTGTTTTTATCCCATCCATATATCCTCTGTAGTAAAGAATCAATCTTTTGCCCATTTCTTTATTGGGTTGAATTTTTAAGTTCTCTATGTATTGTGGAAAGAAGTCTTTAATAGATGCATGATTTACAAATATTTTCTCAGTCTGTAGCAGCCTTATACTTAATAGCTAAAAACCAAAAAACCCCTAAGGCCCATAAACAGAAAATAGATGAACAAACTGTGGTATACTGATACAACAGAATGCAACATAGTAACAAAAAAGAACAAATGACACAAAAATATGGATGAAATTTATCTCAGGCATTACTTTGAGTAAAAGAAGTCATACACAAGAGTCCTTGAAGGTGAAATATGCTATCTATATATGAGTAACATTTCCTCAAGTGGAGTTTCTTTTTATGGATTTCATTAAATCAAAGATCTGCTATCTCTTATTCTCTCTTCCTTGCCGCTGCCACCACCACTTTCTTACGTAGGTTTTTGGAAGAAGCATAAACGGAATGGTGGCAGAGAAACAAATTGAGTGTTTTAGGATCCAGTATCTTCTTTTGAACAATACACATTATGAAGAGTACTTATATCTAGAAGAGACCAGGATACCTATGATGTAAAAAAAAAAGGTATGTCACTGAAATTTTTTAAAGTTTTCATGTTGAGATAATTCTAGATTCACACACAGTAGTAAGAAATAATACAGAAAGATTCCCATTCCCCTATACCGTTCACCTAATTTCCACCAAGGAGAAGATCCTGCATAAATACAGTACGATATCACAACCAGGGAACTGACATTGATACAATTCACCAACTTTATCCGGATTTCACCAGCTGTACGTGCACTCATATGTGTGTAGCTTCATGTAATCATCAGTAGGGTCAAGACAAAAACAGCTCCAATCATAGAAAGATTGCTCTTCCTTTTCTAATAGATTCCCTGTGCCACTGCTTTACAGCTACACCCACCTCCTTCCACCTACCCCAATCCCTAACCCCTTGGAACCACTACTCTGTTCTCAATCTCCATTGTTTTGTCATT
This sequence comes from Paguma larvata, assembly GCA_030068075.1. NCBI lineage: Eukaryota > Metazoa > Chordata > Mammalia > Carnivora > Viverridae > Paguma > Paguma larvata. Next base: position 40,063,540 of record CM057837.1, on the reverse strand, counting down.
TCAAGAATGTTATAGACACAAAATCATATACTAGGTAAACTTTTGAGATTAGCTTTATTAACTCAGCATAATTTTCTTGATTTAGCAAAGTTGTGTGTATTGATAGTTCATTCCTTTTTATTGTTGAATAGGATTCTACAGATCTAATATTTTAGGCAAAAAAAAAAAAATAGGGTTAAAAAAACTCTTCCCAGGGCCTGAATCTTTATCTGCCATTCCCTACGAATATGAAACACTATTCAAAGCATTAGAATGATATACCCAGGGGCGCTGGGTAGCTCAGTTGGTTAAGCACCCCAACTACAGCTCACATCATGAACTCACGGTTTGTCAGTTCGAGCCCCACATCGGGCTCTGTGCTGACAGCTTGGAGCCTGGAACCTGCTTTGGATTCTGTGTCTCCCTCTCTCTCTCTCTCTGCCTCTCCCCTGCTCACTCTCTGTCTCTCTCTCTCAAAAATAAGTAAACATTAAAAAAAAATTTTTAAGAAGAATGATATACTAATAAAAAGTTTAACAAATTCTGATAACTCTACCTCACTCTTCTTATTCTGATAAGATGTATGCCATCTGTATATTATTTAAGGAACACAGCTCCTTGACATTTCTGAGGACCTATCTCTTCCATGTGATTTTCAATTTGTAAGAGGGCTATTGAAATCTTAACAACTTATTCATTTGAATATTAAAACCCACACTAAAATGACTGGTTAATTCCATTTAATCAACGATACAACTAAAAAGCTCAATGACATTCATGTGATATTCCCAAGAGCTTAAGTGAGAAAGAAATTAAAATTTATCAACCTGGCAGTCTCTCTCTGTATAAAACCTAATGCTTGCTTTTAACTTGAGTTAAAAAAAAAAATCATAAACACTTCTAATTCTATTAGTGTGCCAAGCTACAGGTACTACAAAATAATGTTATATAGGTACACAAATACCTTTTTATTCCTTAAACACATATAATAATTTAACTTTGATTAGAGAAGAAATTAGAGAGGTTTAAATAAGCACTGGCATGGCTTTGGAGGCCCAAATTTCAATTTAAAAAATCACTTTGGAAAAATATATAAAGAACTTAAAGAAAAAGTGACCGCAATGTCTTTTAAAATAAGGCAAAAGATTGCTTAAACAAAAATTCACAGGCCCAATTATTTACCAGACTTCAGATCAACATGATAAAACCACTGCTGAATTCATAAGCTGTATTCATAAAGAACCAACTTACTTACAGAAATTCTTCTGTACTATAATCATCCAAATTTAAAAGGAAAAAAAAAATACCTGACTTCAGCATCCTGGGCACAGTCAACGTGGAGAGAAGATAAGAAATCTAATTGTTCCATTCTTGGATTTGATAGATAAAACTTGTGATCTATGCTGAGCACAGATTCCAGGTGTTAAAGAACTACTTAGTTGTCTAACTTGACTCCTTCAAGTCACTGTGACATCTGAGCTACTCAGCCTATCTTCTGACCATACAGCAAAACTATTTCAACGAAGGGTTTGGCCTGATAATTATCTCCAGCCTAGAAGACTCAATAACCATAATAAGGAAGTGAAGGACGTACAATAGTCATACATTCTAAAGGCCAGTTTCTTAAAAATGACTCATGACCATCATTTTTAAGACTAATATTGGCAAGAAAAAAGCCTGAAGTTAATGTCTCTTACTTGACTAAAAATATTTAGCTTCTTCTAAAGAAGGGAAATCTAAAGCATCACATACAGGGACGCCTGGGTGGCTCGGTCGGTTAAGCAGCCGACTTCGGCTCAGGTCATGATCTCACGGTCTGTGAGTTCGAGCCCCACGTCGGGCTCTGTGCTGACGGCTCAGAGCCTGGAGCCTGCTTCGGATTCTGTGTCTCCCTCTCTCTGCCCTACTCCTGCTCATACTCTGTCTCTATGTCTCTCAAAAATAAATAAACGTTAAAAAAATAATAATAAAAAATAAAAAAAAATAAAAATAAAAATAAAGCATCACATACAGTGTAGAGTTTATGATAAATGATCATCAGAGTCTACCTAATTTAACCAATGATAAATTACCAACTCCAATAAATGTCTTTAATAAAAAGCCCTAGAAAAAGAATATTCTACAAACTGACTTAACTAAAAAATGAAAATAAATTCATTTTAAATGACTTCTATTAAAAATTTTTTAATTAACAAATGCAAATACTTGCAAGAATTCAAGAACCCAAAGTTTACATTAAAAGGAAAATCTGCAACATGCTGCAACATGGGTAAACCTTGAGAGCACTATGCTAGCTGAAGTAAGACGGTCACGAAAAGACATAAAGTATGATTGTACTCACATGAGTACTTAAGCACTGAGAGTAGTCAAAATTATAAAGACAGACAGTATATAATGGTGGTTGCCAGGGGCTACAGGAGGGGAGAATGGGGAGTTATTGTTTAATAGGTATAGTATCAATTTAACAAAATGAAGTTATGGGGATGGACACTGGTGATGGCTGCACAACAGTGTGAATGTACTTAAAACCAGTGAACTATATGCTTATAACAATTAAGATGGAAAATATATGATATGTACACTTTCCCACAATAAAAAGAAAAAAGGAAAAATGTTTTAAATGATCTAAAAATTCAAATCCTTGAAGATGTTTTTTTCTCCTGTTTCTATTATTTCAGACTGTATTCGACTATATGAAGACTACAGGGTGCAGAGTCAAACTACAATCTTACAGGAAATATCATTCTAAATGAGTCAGAAGCACTCAGGCTATGTATGACATATTACATACAATTAGGACATGTGATATTTACTGGATGATCTCTCTTCATTGCACAATTCTAGCCCTTGTCTCTACTGACAAACATATTACATCATAACCAAATGTATGCAGCATAAAGACTAAGCAAATGAATGAATAAGTATAAAACACCTACATATTTCCTCTTTGCAGCAGCCTAGAAACAAATGAGTAATTATGAGTTGTTGTAGGTTCCTGGAGTTTCCATGCAAGTTTTTAGCACTGCCAGTACACCAGCATTTCTACTTCTACTTTGCTTACCCAAGATGGGAAGCCAGATAGTTCTAGTAGGGACCAGGTCTTTCTATCCTATTAATTTATGGAAAATGTAAACTTCTAATTTCTATCTAAAAACAAATGATTTGGGGCGCCTGGGTGGCTCAGTCGGTGGAGTGTCCGACTTCGGCTCAGGTCATGATCTCGCAGTCTGTGAGTTCGAGCCCCGCGTCGGGCTCTGTGCTGACAGCTCAGAGCCTGGAGCCTGCTTCAGATTCTGTGTTTCCCTCTCTCTCTGCCCCTCCCCCACTCATGCTCTGTCTCTCTCTGTCTCAAAAATAAATAAACATTAAAAAAAAAAAATTAAAAAACAAATGATTTCTAAATGCATTACTTCTATGTATCTTAGTTACTGAAAATTTAGGCAGAAACAGCCATTTAATTGAATCTATTAAAAGTGGTATATAAAAATATTTACATTTTTAACTTTAAAAGGATTTTCAAAGGGTTTGGAGAAAATATTAATGTCTCAAGAAAATGTTGCTAATACTCAGCATTACCACATTCAATCTAATACACAGTAGCCATTAGATACAACTTAAAAAAATCTATTTAAAAACTATAATCGGTTTGTGACAAATGTCAAATAAGAATTTCATTCTAATTTTTAATTTTTTTTTTTTTTTGAGAGAGAGCGAGCGAGCGAGCGAGCGAGCATGGATGCAAGTAAGAAAGGGGCAAAGAGGGGACAGAGAATCCAAAGTGGGCTCCACACTCAAAGCAGAGAGCCCAATACAGGGCTCGAACTCACTGTGAGATCATGACCTGAGCCAAAGTTGGAGGCTCAACCAACTAAACCACGCAGGCACCCTAAGAATTTCATTCTTATTAAAGTAAGGTACAGAGTCCCTGGGTGGCTCAGGCACTTGGCTGAGCATCTGACATCAGCTCAGGTCATGATGTCACTCACAGTTCATGGTTTTGAGCCCCATGAACGGCTCTGTGCTGACAGCCTGGAGCCTGGAGCCTGCTTCAGATTCTGTGTCTCCCTCTCTACCCACACCCACGCACGTGCTCTCTTTCTCTCTCTCTCGCTCTCAAAAATAAATTTAAAAACGTTAACTGAGGTACAATTGTCTAGCAGCTGAAGACGTTCTTCACTTAAGGACTTTTATTAGTAGATATAAGAAAAAGCAAGAAATTTCCTTTTAAAACACAGCAGCAGCAGTATGGTGTACTAGTGCTTAAAAGTCTAGACTCTGGACTGGGTTTGAACCATGAACTAGCTATATAATCTATGTAAATTGCCTAACTTCTCTACACATTAATTTCATCATCTGTAAAATGAAGACAATATGTGCTCACTTTACAGAGCTGTTTTGAGGATCAAACAGACAAAATACTTACCGATGATAGGCTTCTCGCCGATACTTTTTCAGGGCATGCTTATCCATGTTAGCAGGCATATCTGCTGCATTCTGTAACCGGTCACTCCAGGAGGTTGACATTTTATTTCAATTGTATGCTGAATTCTAGAAAAGAAAATCAGTTCAGTAGCTTAATGTTGGTACCTCTTTACTATTATCTGATTTTTTTTAATTAGAAAAACTCTAGCTTGCAAATTATCTATTTAAATATACTGAATATGGGAAATATACTGAAAAATTATACTCATCCTTCTAAACTATGTCAATTTAGAAAAAATAATTTCACATGGTAATTTCTATCCAGAGAGATCATATATATCACTTCCAAACAATTAAGCATGACTGCCAATAAAAATTAACTTCAATCCTAGATTCTAGAAGAGACCTAGACAACAGATTTGCAAAAATATATTCATTTCAGTTAATATAGGTTTCAAAATATATAAGCAAGCAACTCTTTAATTCAAAATACAGCAGTAAGACAAACAATTATAAAACACAGGCAAAAGATTTGAACTGATGTTTCATCAATAAAGATAGACAGATGGCAACTGAGTACATGAAATGATGCTCAACATCATTTATCATCAGGGAAATGCAAATTACTACCACAATAATATTCCGCTATATGCCTATTAGAATGTTTAAAATTTTTAAAAGACTGACGATGCCAAATTTAGTAAGGAAATAGAGCAACTAGAACTCTAATACATTGAAGATGAAAATATAAAAATGATACAAGCACTTTGGAAAAGTTTTCCATTTCCTTAAAAGTTAAATATGTATCTACTATATGGCCCAATCTTTCTACTCTTTTTATTTATTTTTAATAATTTATCGTCAACTTGGTTTCCATACAACACCCAGTGCTCATCATCCCAACAAGTGCCCTCCTCTGTGCCTGTCACCCACTCTCCCACGCCATACCCCCTCACTCCTCAGTTTGTTCTTAGTCTTTCAGAGTCACTGATGTTTTGTCTCCCTCTCTCTCTCTGTCTTTTTTTCTTTTCCCTCTTCCCCTCCCCCATGGTTTTCTGCTAAGTCTCTCAAAATCCACTTATGCGTGGAAACATATGGTATCTTTCTCTGACTTATTTCACCTAGCATAATACCCTCCAGTTCCATCCACGTTGCTACGCATGGCCAGATTTCATTCTTCCTCACTGCCACATAGTATCCCATCGTATATATATACCACATCTTCTTTATCCATTCATCAGTTGATGGACACTTAGTCTCTCTCCATGATTTGGCTATTATCGAAAGTGCTGCTATGAACATTGGGGTACACGTGCCCCTATTAATCAGCACTCCTGTGTCTCTTGGGTAGATTCCTAACAGTGCTATTGCTGGGCCGTAGGGTAGTTCTATTTGCATTTTTTTGCCAACCTTTCTACTCTTAATTATCCAAAAGAAATGAAAGCACATATTCATGTAGAGACTTATACACAAATATTCATAGCAGCTTTGTTTGTAATAGCCATAAAGTAAAAACAACTCAAATATCTATGAGCAGGTTAATGGATAAACTATAGTCCATCCATACAATGGAATAATACTATGCAATTAAAAAATGAACTACTGGGGCGCCTGGGTGGCTCAGCTGTTTAGAGCCCAACTTTGGCTCAGGTCACAATCTCAGGGCTGGTGTGTTTCAGTCCCACACTGGGCTCCGCATTGGTCTGAAGCCTGCTTGGGATTCTCACGCTCTCCTCTCTCTGCCCCTCCACTCCTTGTGCTTTCTCTCTCAAAATAAACAAACTTAAAAAAAAAAAAAAGAAATGAACTACTGATATACCACATGAATAAATTTCAGAATTACGCTACATAAAAGCAGACAAACAAGACTGCGTACTGTATGATCCTATTTACACAAAATTGTAGAAAATGCAAACTAATCTATAGTAACAGAAATAAGATTAGTGGTTAAGTGAGGTGAAGGAGTAAGGCAAAGAGGACCCAGGGAAACTTTTGGGAGGGATATGTTCATTATCTTAATTATGTTTCATGTGTGTATACATACATCAAAACTTACTGTACACTCTAAATATGTGCAGTTTTTTGCATATATTTATACCTCAAAGTTTTTTTTTAAGTCAGGTTTTTTTTTTCTTTCCTTAAAAATTAGAGGTAGAGGAGTGCCTGGGTAGTGGCACAGTCAAGTTGATCATCCCACTCTTAATTTCAGCTCAGGTCATGATCTCCCAGTTCCTGGATTAGCCCACATGTGGCTCCTTGCTGAGTGCTGAGCCTGCTTGGGATTCTCTCTCTGCCCCTCCCCTACTCTCTCTCTCTCTCTCAGAATAAATAAACTTTAAAAAAAATTAGGGGTAGTAATTACACTAAGAAAGATTTCCCCCACAGATTTTAATTCTTTTATTCAAATTATTATAGGGAAAATTCAAAGCACTTTCTTGGGTCATTCATGGACTAAACAAAATATCTTTTCTTTTTTTAATTTTTTAATTTTTTTTTTTGAGAGCTGAGGGTGAGGGGCAGAGAGAGAGAGAGAGAGAATCTTAAGCAGGTTCCATGTTCAGCACAAGCCCAATGTGGGGCTCTATCCCATGACCCTGGGATCATGACGTGAGCCAAAATTAAGAGCAGGAGGGTCAGGGCACCTGGGGGGGCTCAGTCGGTTAAGGATCCAACTCTTGATTTGGCTCAGGTCATGATCTCACGGTTCATTAGATCAAGCCCTGTGTTGGGCTCCATGCCGATGGGACACAGCCTGCTTAAGATTCTCTCACTCTGTCTCTCTACTTTTCCCCTGCTTGCACGTACTCTCCCTCTCTCTCTCAAAATAGACAAAAAACGAATATTTAAAAAGAGTGGGACACTCAACTGACTAAGCCACACAGGTGCTCCAAAATAGATTTTCTTTTAAAAATTCAAATTACAGACTCTCAGCAAAGATAACATAAAACTTTAACTAAAATGTAAACATAAATTATTAAATAACCACATTATCACCAATATGGAATAAAATCTGCCATGAAGTCTACAGAGTTATGTGAAGGGGTAAGATTTTCTTAAATTATCATCTTCAAATAATTCCTCATATGACAATTTTACTATTATCTTATCGAACAGATCTTATCACTATATGATAGATTTTGAACTCTATCCAGAGTCAATCTAATGCTTAATTATTTTTCTTAGTAATATTAAAATTAAAGATGATGATGATGCATTATCAATTGGCCAAAAAAAAAAAAAAGATAAGAGTTCCAATAAATAGGTAAATATTTCATTTGTCACCTGTTTACAGTATCAGTCTTAAGAGGAGTTTTATTCAGTAAGGTACAGCAGTGACTAACACTGAATAAAAAGCTCAAATTGTAATTCCTTTCAAACTAGTGGTGCAGTTAGAAAATTCTTTGTTCCAACATAAAATATACAGCCTACAAAATACTTGTCCCTGAAGAGTAACAGCTGAAATGAACTTTCAAGCATTTTTAATCTTATAGTTCCACGTTTCAAAAATATTTCAACATACCCCATTCCTTTCACCACTAATGAAGTCACATTCCCCTACCCTTGCCCCACCCCCAAAAGGAAAAACAGCTGCCCCAACCGCTCCAAGCAACTAATGAAAACAGGAAGCAAAGAGTAACTGAAACTGTAGAGTAAACCTGGTTAGTAAAACCATTTTAAATGTTTCAGGTCATACCAGTAATTGATTTGGAAAGAAGTGAGCAGCAAGTAAACACATTATGTAGCACAAGTCTATCTAGCAAAGTGCTTAATGTACATGACATATTGAATCAAATACTCATTTTTCACCAGGTCAATCTAGGTCAATCTAGACAATAGGGTAATCATAACAGCAAGTAAATATGAACACTCAGGGTTTTACAAAACTTCACTGAAATTTATTTTGTGTTTAAATATAAAACTTGTTATTTCCAAGTTTTATAATCAACCATTCTAAGAACACTCAACACCGCTCTGAAACTTCAGTGAAAAGAATAATTTTGAATGATTTCTTCAAATTTTCTCACCAGCCTGAAATTTATTTTAATCTTCATAAATACAATTTTAACTGCATATTACATATATTAAACTAGTTTATGGAAAAAGAAGAGTTAAAGATAATCCTCCATCTCTATGGCCTGGTATTGAACTAAGTAAGTAGGCACATTGTATCTGTGTAAATGTGTGCATGAGTATGTGTAAACTAATAAAATTACTACAGTTGACTTTTTAAAAACATTTCCTTTGTTACGACACAAAGGATACACACAAAATATTTCATATAACCTTGTTTTCCTTATGTTCTGACAACTTGGTAACAGCTTTAAATACACAATCTATATAATTAATACAGGTTATATATGAACTCTAAGGTACGCTGAACCAGAATACTGACAATACTGCTGTGGACCATTTCTACAAAAGGAAAATGCACACCTATAGAGTCACTTTTCCCAGTTGGTCTAACAGTAAGGAAGAGGCTTCTTTCCTACTGCAAACCCTTGATAAGTCTCCACTCTGTGCATCTGTTTGATAGGCAGGCATATTTTACACATGGCCCTTGATAATGCTATTCCTTGACCAGTGAGCAAGTAAACAAGAAAGTATAGTGGTAAGTCAGTTGGTTTTAACATCATGTGTGGCTTAGGGTCCCCTCTGTAACATGACCACAAACAAACTTACAAATATATTCCCTAGAAAACAAGAGAAGTCAGATACAGGTTTAGATTAATTCAACTAACAATACGACTGAAAATCTAAATCATAGTATCTATAGTTAATGGTATAGGGGCCAAGGGCAGGCTGCCCCAAGATGGGCCACCTTGATATGAACAGTATTTTCTGTTAAAAGCAAACAAAACCTAGCAGATTCAGAAGCTCTTTACCAGTCCCACAACTGCCTGCTTCTATCAAGAAGACAGCTATTAATAGAAACTCCTCTAAGAAACTTATCTTCATAACAAGGCAATCTTTGTTTTCCAACCATCTCCTCTGACTTCCTGCTAAAGTTCTCTCTCTCCTTTGTATCTCCTCAAGCCGGGAGACCCCTCTCCTCAGCACATATAAGCATCATGTTGTCCATCTCTGAAATTTCCACGTCTATGTGGAGTCCCCTATGTATACTATTAAATTTGATTTTCTCCTGTTAATGTGATTCATGTTAATTCGATTCCTAGTCCAGCGAGGATTTTGAAGGCCAAAGAAAACTCTTCCCTCCTGACAACTGTGTCACCTCTAACTCAAAGAACAGTACTTTGAAACAAACCACAGCTTTGAAAGTACTTTTGTAACTTTTGCTACTTCTAATCATAAAATACATGAAGAAAATAATGACATAAAATATTTTGAGATGAAGTAATGTCAAATTTTCCCCAAAAGGGAGACTCCTTAAAACTGTCATACTATAAACTGTGTTAAATGTTTTGTTACATCTTATCTTCTAATAAACACGCATACATATTATTTGCTATTCTCATACCCTTTTTCTTTTTTTGCACATTAACACTTCTAGACAGAATATATTCTGACAGTCAGAGCCAGTCTCTTTCTCTAAACTGGAAGATCCATAAGGGTGTGATCTGTTTTGTTTTGCTGCTGTTTCCCAGTTCCTTTAACAGCGACTTGATACACACAGGCAGAAACAAATGGAGCTCCTGAACCGATACACTTGGGAGCTTTTTGCTCTTTAGAAGCTAATTCTTGTGTAAGCCTAAAAATGCAAGAATTGCACAAGTTCCTTTTATAGCTCTAAAGGAGCCTTTGTGAAATCTTACTTTTGGTTCAGAAACACGTAAGATTCTTGGCTTGATTAATGTAATATTTTGCTAACATTTCGACATCAGGCCTTGGAACAAAAGGTTCTTTGTTCTCTGATGGAAAATAACAAAACTGAGAAGACATCTTGTCAAGTGAGAAAGGCAGTACCTGTTGCCTTGACAATCTGTTTTTCCTCAAGCAATAATATGCTCCGATTTCTCGTCTGAAACTAACTGGAAAATACAACTTTACTTCACATGTTCCTAAAGTTCCTAAATATACAAGAGGGACCTGAATTTTGTTACGTTCTCCTAAACATCCTACTGGTGCTATTCCTGGAATTTTGTTACTTGATCCATATCCCACAGAATACTATATTTTTGTTCTACATCAACATATAAAAGTTACTTTCTAACTGAATGTTTTGAGTAATACCAGACCTTCAACAATAACATGGTTATTGACACAAAGAAAAGGCAAGCATGGAAAGAAAACATTTTAAATGAATGGGCTTGAGGATATGTAGTATGCCATCTATTTCTTTAAAAATTGCTATAATTAACTGTCTTTCAAAAGCATAAAGGTAACTAAGCCTAACAGTTTTTGCATTTAGCCAATATATAATACCTTGCACCTTTAGTAATAATTCTTGAATATTCTTTTAAAAAGGAGGTAAAAAAATGTTTGATTTCAAAAAGAGCTAATTATTTTACCAATGAGCTCCTGGCTCATCGTTCAACTTTGTTTTAGCTGTAATCTTAACTCTCTCTCACACACACACACAAACACACACACACACAAGGATAAAAATCAGAAAGGCAGAAATAATCACAGAATTTTCATTTTTTTGGTTTATAAATTCATTAATGGATTAGTCTGCTTATTTGGTGAAAAAATTCAGAGATCTGCATAAGTTCAATGCCTTAATAATGCTAACATAACAGCTAACATTTACTGAGCATTCACATTTTTTTCATGTATTATTCTAAGCACCATACATATTTCATCTGACTTCTCTCACAACAACCGTATGAGTTAGGTGCTATTATCTTCATTATACAAAGAAGAAAACAGCATTAGGAAGTTAAATAATTTCACCCAGGTCACAGAATTCTACTTTTGACGAAGAGTGTAGATTCTAGAGCCACAAAGTCTGGGTTCAAGCCCTGTCTCCAACATTAATTTAATTAGCTCTAGGACTGAGCAAATTATAGTCACTTCAGTTTCTTTCCTCCACTCCAAAATGGTCAGAGTTGGAACAAGGATTCAATACATTAATAAGTGAAAGGGGCTAAGAACACCAGGTGACACACACTGCTTAATAAAGTATTATTTATAATGCTAAGGCCTACAATTTTAATATCTGCAGCCTCTGCACAATGTAGTACAGTAGTCTCCCCTTATCAGTGGTTTTCCTTTCCGTGGTTTCAGTTACCCAGGGTTAACTGCGGCCTCCAGAAGCAGATAATCCTTCTCCTGCTTTAGTCAGAAGATCAATAGTAGCTTAAGGTTACCTCACAATGCCTATGTCATTCACTTCATCTCGTCTTGTGGCCATTTTATCATCTCATGTCATCACAAGAAGGGTGAGTACAGTAAAAGAAGATACTCTGAGAGAACACATTCACCTAACTTTTATTATAGCTTTGTTCTACAAAACAACTGGCCTGGACTCTTCAAATACATCGGTGTTATGAAAACAAACAAAAAGCTGCAAAAACTGCAGTGGATTAAAAATAGAGGAACATGGCAACTCAATGCAATTAATTCACAATCTTGGACTAGATCCGGGACCAATGGATTAGTTTGAAGAATAACTATAAAGGTCATTATTGGAACATCTCTGAAACTTTCTTTTCCTGTAAAACTTTTAATATGTGCCAGATATTAGATAATAATGTTACTTCCATGTTAAATGTGTAGTTTTACAGGACATCTTTTCTTTTAGAATATTCAAGTAGATCATTTGAGGAACGAAGTGTCATGATATCTGCAACTTACTTTTAAATGGTTCAGGGGGCACCTGGCTGTCTCACTTAGTTAAGCATCATGATCTCACAGTTTGTAAGATCAAGCCCCGCACTGGGCTCTACACTGACAGAGTAGAGCCTGCTTGGGATTCTCTCTCTCTCTCTCTCAAAATAAATAAATATTAAAAAACATAAAAGGTTCGGGGAAAAATGTATAAAGAAAAGCTAAATGTGGCTTAATGTTAACCGGTGAATCCAAATGAAAGACGAATTCATTGAACTATTACTGTACTCTTCTGTATTGAAATTTATTGCAAATAAAGAGTTGGAATAAAAATGTAAAACTTCTGGGGCGCCTGGGTGGCTCAGTTGGTTGACCATCTGACTTTGGCTCAGGTCATGATCCCGCAGTTTGTGGGTTCGAGCCCCACATTGGGCTCTGTGTTGACAGCTCAGAGCCTAGAGCCTGCTTCGGATTCTGTGTCTCCCTCTCTCTCTGCCCCTCCCCTGCTCGCGCTTTGTCTGTCTGTGTCTCTCAAAAATAAATAAACATATAAAAAAAAATGTAAAACTTCTGCACAAGAAGAGAGACTAAACACTGAGAAGATATTTGCAACACCATAAATGAAAAAGGGTTAGGAAATAAAGAGAGCTATGAACTAATGATGGAAAAGCAAAAGAGCCAAGAGAAAATCTATCAACAGCAATTTACAGAAAAGGAAACCTTATAATAAATGGATATAAAGAAACACAACCTCACTTATAATCAGGGAAAGGCAAATTAAAATGCAATTTGATTTTGTTTTAAAATTTAAAAGTCTAAACAATATCAGTGTAAGGATATTGCAAACTGGGAACTCTCACAATCTGCTGTTGAGGTTTTGGATTCAGTATTGTGGAAAATAATTTGGCATTATCTAATAAAGTTGAAGATCTTCGTACTCCACAACCTAAGATTTCCCTAAGCTTAGAATTCTCTCACATAAGTAAACAAGATGACAATTCAAGAATGTTTATGGTTCCTTAATAATAGCAAAAACATCTTAAATACAGAGAACAAACTAGACGTTGCTGGAGGGCTTCTGGGTGGGGAGATGGGCTAAATGGGAAAGGGGCATTAAGGAGGACACTTGTTGGGATGAAAAAACACTGAGTGTTAACATGTAAATGATGATGCACTAAATTCTACTCCTGAAATAATTATTACATTATATGTTAACTTGGATGTAAATTAAAAAATAAGTTAAAAAACACTAATTAATAAAAATAAATAAATATAGTATTTTACTGCTTTGCTATAAACTTTAGGTCCCATAGCTAGGTTCTTGCTTTATTCTGAATAGTAATCGAGATTTATTGTTCTAAAGTGATACTGCGTAGAAATTATGGATTTATTCCCTTGAAGAAACACCAAAGGTGATGGGTTCATGGTGGAATTCTCATACTTTCCAATTAAAAAGCTGTATTATATACCATTCGATAAAATTAAATTTCAACTTCAAAAATAATTATAGCAAAAAAAAATCAGAAATACCTAAAAATCCAGAAATTGGCTTATTCATATAATGCAATACTATACGGCACTTAAAATAGGGGCACCTGGGTGGCTCAGTTGGTTAAGCGGCCAACTTCAGCTCTGGTCATGATCTCACGGTCTGTGAGTTCGAGCCCTGCGTCGGGCTCTGTGCTGACGGCTCAGAGCCTGGAGCCTGCTTCGGATTCTGTATCTCCCCCTCTCTCTGCCCTTCCCCTGCTCATACTCTGTCTCTATGTCTCTCAAAAATAAATAAATGTTAAAAAAAATTTTTTTAATGAATGAACTAATAAAGATTTATGTATCAACATGCACACATATCAAAAACAATGCTGAATAAAAAAACCATGTTGCAAAATCATATACATAATATATTAAATAAGAGTATTTTGGACATACGCATATTAGTAAAAGTAAAAAATACGTAACAGAAATGATAATTACTGAATTCGTGACCATGTGCACCTCTAGAAGTGGGCAAGAGGGAAATAGGATCAACAAGGATACATACAGGTCTGGGCTGTATCTGTAGTTTTATCCCTTTGAAAAATTTATATTGAAAAAAGAAAACACAATTAGAAAATAGATAAAAAATACACAGGGGTGCCTGGGTGGCTCAGTTGTTTAGGCGTCCGACTCTTGGTTTCGGCTCCAGTCATGATCTCATGGTTCAGAAATTCAAGCCAATCGGGCTCTGGGCTGAGAGCTCAGAGTTTGCTTGGGATTCTCTCTCCTTCTCTCTCTGCCCCTCCCCTGCTCTCTCACACTCGCTCACTCAAAAATAAATAAACTAAAAAAAAAAAAAAAAACACTACACAAAGTAAATATGATGGCGTATAAGGTGATCATTACGTGATTTTCTGTATGTTTGAAAAAACTGAAAATATAAAAATATTTCGTATTTTAAAATAAATGTTAGGGGCACCTGGGTGGCTCAGTCGGTTGAGCGGCCGACTTCAGCTCAGGTCATGATCTCATGGTCTGTGAGTTCGAGCCCCGCGTCGAGCTCTCTGCTGACAGCTCAGAGCCTGCAGCCTGTTTCGGATTCTGTGTCTCCCTCTCTCTCTGCCCTTCCCCTGCTCATGCTATGTCTCTATGTCTCTCAAAAATAAATATTTAAAAAAAAATTTAAAAAAAAAATAAATAAAATAAAATAAATGTTAACATCAAGGAAACACCATTAAACAAAACCGAGGAACTTTTACTTTATTATTTTTTTAATGTTTTATTTATATTTGAGGGAGAGAGAGACAGAGCGTGAGCAGGGGAAGGGCAGAGAGAGAGGGAGACACAGAATCTGAAGCAGGATCCAGGCTCTGAGCTGTCAGCGCAGAGCCCAACGCGGGGCTCGAACCCACAAACCGTGAGATCACGACCTGAGCCAAAGTCGCACACTCAAGTAACTGAGACATCCAGGTGCCCCATCAAAGGAGCTTTTAAAGCATATATTCCACTGGACATTCGAAATGGAAACATACTAATTCCCAAGAAACCACATATATTTGTTTTTGTTTGTTTTATCCATTAAGTTTCAGGCACCAGACCAGTCTTCTCTTTCTAAGCAGATCCTAACATAGCAGGCTTTTCCATCTTATACTCTTGAAATTGCTTCCCAATCAAGATACACACAAAAGATAGGAACAAATAGTTCAACACTCTCCTAGTCAATTTAATCCTTCTGATTCTGTATACCACCCAAAAGCAGCAGTTTTTCCTGCTCTGCTGACAATTTTGCCATTTTTAACGTTTTGGCAAAAGTTAAAAGTTGTTTTCCATTTTAAAGAGAAAGGAGAGGGGCACATGGGTGGCTCAGTCAATTAAGCATCTGGCTCTTGACTTTGGCTCAGGTCATGATCTCACAGTCCTGGGTTCCATCCCCATGTGGGCTTCTGCACTGGCAATGCGGAGCCTGCTTGAGATTCTCTCTCTCTCTCTCTCTCTCTCTCTTTCTCTCTCTTTGCCCCTCCCCCATCCTCATGCTCTGTCTCTCTCTCAAAATAAATAAACTTAAAAAAAAGAGAACAGATAGACAGAAGGAAGGGAGGGAGGGAGGGAGGGAAGAAGGGAGGACAGCCACCAAAAACTCTGGTAACCAATCATAAAACACAACCAAATTTGAAATAGTAAAAAGTTATATAATATACTGTGTGAAATGACAAGGAATTTAGCAATCCGTAACAATTTGTAGTCAACTTTCTGAAAGCAAAGAACTTTTTTCAGATCTGAACCTAAAAAAACAAAACAAACACCAACCACTCATAAAAAAGGTTAGCTTACTTTATTAACTCTACTTTATTCGCAAGAAACCCTTGTAGTATATCTTATAAAACAGCTTACCAGAAATTCTCTAACTTTATTTCATACTATTACTCTACACTATAGGACAGCAACCTATTCATTAAACCCTAAATACATTCACTTTTGCATCTTCTTACTCTTGTGTCACCGTCTCTGATGTATTCCCTGATCCCACAAACATACAGTATTCTCCCCACTCTGAATAAACAGTAATAGCTAACATTTATTGAGAATTTAATGTATGCTAGTATTGCTTCAATGGAATTATCCCATTTAACCCACAAAACCCTAAGAAATTTGTTCTATTTTCTCCTTTTTGGTGGTGAGAGAAACCAAGGGAGGCTCTGTAAGTTTTCCAAGGTTGCAAGGATAGTACGTTGCAAGCCAGGTCTCAAACCCAGACTCCAAAAACCAGGCCCTCAAACATATGGGATGCTGTCTACTGGTTCAAAGTACTGACTGCCTTTATTGCTCAAATGTCACTTAACATATGCCCTGTGATATTTAACATTTTGTGTTCATAGATGTTGTCTAGGTGGCTCAAAATACTACATTCCTTCAACAAAAATTTACTGAGAGACTGTGTGTCAGGCAGTGTTGACAGCTGGATGCAAAAGCATGTTACAGAGTCTCTACAAATGAAAAGTAGATGAATTCTTCAGATACATGAACATCCCAGAAATGTGGGTAATGCAAAATTAAAAACAATATGTACAGGGGAGTCTGGGTGGCTCACTCAGTTAAGCAACTGACTCTTGGTGCCAACTAAGTTCATGATCTCATAGTTTCGTGGGTTTAAGCCCTGCACTGGGCTCTGCACTGGCAGCCTGCTTGGGATTCTCTCTCTCCTTCCCCCATTCTCAAGGGAGAATTTTGTCTCTCTCAAAATAAGTAAATAAACTTAAAAAAATATGTACATAGTAATTTAAACTACATAAAAACGGGGCGCATGGGTGGCTCAGTCAGTTAAGAGCCTGATTTTGGTTCATGTCATGATCTCACGTTCCTGACTTCGAGCCCATCTTTGGGCTCTGTGCTGACAGCTCAGAGCCTGGAGCCTGCTTCAGATTCCATGTCTCCCTCTCTCTCTTCCCTCCCCTGCTCACACTCTGTCTCTCTCGGTCTCTCAAAAGTGAATAAAATGTTTAAAAAATTAAAAAAAAAAAACCTACGTAAGAACAATGCTTAGATTAGGAACTGGAAAAGAACACAATCATAAATAGTATGAAAAAGTTGGGGTGTGTTTTTTGTTCTTTGGTATTTCACTGAATTAAGCTTTTTGTTATGAGAGTTAAGCAATGAAAAGATGTAATAAAAAAGCAAACAAACATGTTATGAGTACGTACTTTCTCCCATGAAACCGGAGAAACAGCCTAGAGACAGATGATTGAACATCCCTCCTCTCAACATCCCACTGTAGATGGTCTTCCTTTAGGAAGATACACCTGATGTCAGTGCTAAGGCTTGCAGATACGTAAGCAAATACCTCTCTACATAAATTTTCCCACAATTACAACCTTTTGGAAACTTGTAGCTAATTGCAAATTTTCATACAATGGAATCAAACCTTGGAACTGACCAAAACCTTGCAGAACATCTCCTTCAGCCCTCTCATTTTACAGACGGAATTCTAAGTTCTACGTTAATGAGAGTAAATGCAGCAACCTATAAGAGCTGACACGGCAGTGGCTTATCTTGCAAAAGAAATGAATTTCAGAAATAAAGTCTCGGTGTGCTAGCAACAGCCCATGGAGTTCTCATTTTAATTACTAACTAGATGTGTCTCATAGAACCTAACCTCTACAGGCCTAGACGTCTTCATCTGGATAAATTCTAACCACTGTGGAAATGTGTCTCAGTAGGGGAGCCTAGATGGCCCAGTGGGACAGCAAGTGACTAAATCTCAGGGTTTTGGGTTCAAGCCCCACTTTGGGCGTGGAGCCTACTTAAAATTAAATTAGGAAAAGAAAAGTGTCCTGGTAAATTTCAAACAAACAAAAAAAACAAAAAAACCCAAAAACCTAAATCACATGAAGTTTCCATGGTAAACGGTACTGTTTCAACATTCTTCCCTTCAGGTTAGTTAGCAGAATTTGCACTCGCTCGCTTAACAGGCGAAATGAACAGTGGCGGACATTATGAAACGAGTACAGTTCAACCAAGAACCCGTCTGCAACCGGGCACGCATATGCGCGCGCACGCGCGCGCACACACACACACAACTCTATAAAGGTGAGTAGTCACTGCAGAGCACTGTACTTACATCCCTCAAACCGAACGGGGCCGACCGCACTGGAAAAAAACGAATCTGACACCAAGCTCTATCTATCGCTTTTAAAAGCTGAGGCCTACTGACGTCAAACCCCCCCAAACGATATGCTTAACGACTCAAGGTTCAGGCCTCTAATGTGCATCTCCCCCTCGACTCTCACCAGCTTCAGGGGTCCCCGGAAAAGGAAAAGAACGGACCAACACGGGACAGCTGACCCCGGACTTGGGAGGTGTTTGGAAATAACGAGCATGGTTTTGGGGGGCGGGTTGCGATTCGATGTGAGCTTTCCAGGAAGTGCTGCAACGACAGAACTGGCATGTGGGCTAGCAAACTGGCAATTTCCTGCGGGTCTTGCTAAAACGTTGGCAACCTCGCCTCCCTCCACAGCTGTCCGCTAGTTCCCTGGCGTCAGCCCGGAACGCGCAGGGGTTGAGGCCCATTAAAAGGGCGGAAAGGCTGGCCAGAGGACGGAGAAAGCCCGTGTCGACCGGAAAAAATAAGCAGAACTGAGTAAAGAGGAGTCCGCCTGAGGCGGGGTGGGGGCTGCCACCAGCGCGAGAAAAGCGGGGGGAAGGGACTTGACGCGACTAGGCAGGCTCTGAGGAGAGGAAGGGCCGCGCTCCGAGGGTAAGGCAAGTCCCGGCGAGCCGACGGCAAGGAAACAATGGCGCGGGCGTGACGTGGGGCTGGGGGCGTCGCCCCGGCGCGGAAGTAGGGGCCAATCTGAGGCAGGGGCGAGCTGCGGGTGGTGGGGGGGCGCCGTGCGGAGACGCGGGCGCCGAGCCCGCGGGCGCGCAGGCGAGCGCTGGGAGTGACCAGAGGGGCCCGAGGGGTGCAGCGGGCCGGGTGGGGCAGGGGCAGGGGCAGGCGCCGGCCCCCGGTCCCCAGTCGCGCGCTCAGCCGCGCACCCTCCCTCGCGGGTTTGCTGGCTCGCTCGCCCGCTCCCTCCCCGCCCTCCCGCGGGTCCTGCCGCACTCACCGGCCCCGCCGCACGGCCGCAATCCCAGCACGCAACTGCCGCAGCCGCCTAGGCGCGCTCCTTCCCCGCCCCCGCCGCCTTGGCACCGCCCCCAGCTCGCGCCCTGCCAGGGACCGGCGCGCTGTTCTTTCCCCAGCTCTGCCGCAGAACCCGGCCGCCACGACACTCCCTAGCCTCTCTGCCCGATAGGAGCCGCAATGCTGGCGTGAGCCTCGGGTCCTAGCGCTCAAGTTTGCTAGATCCACCACCAACAGAACATCAGTTGTTGCTGAGCTGTGGGGTAACGCGTGTTGACAATCCCTACACGTCTTTTAGATCTCCATCTCTTGGCCTTGTGCCCAGCCCCTCAGCAAGGGTCTGGAGTACCTAGCCTTGGCCTACACTCCAACGATTTTACTTAGAGGGATGCAGCACCCTTTTTCCCCAGTCACAGTATCTTCTGGTCCAACGGACCTCAAAGCCCCTCCGGACCTCAAAGCCCCTCCGGTCCAGACCCCCATAACACCCTTGAATCCCATTGATAGTTAAAAGCAGTAATTTTGGAGTTTGTCAGAATAGGTTGGAATTCTAGTTCCACCACTTACAAATTGTGTGACCTTGGGCAAGCTACCTGACCTCACTACCTAGTTTTCTCATCTATAATACAAGAACAGATAATAATAATTACGTACAGGTGTTACAGGATGAAATAATAGAGGGAAAGTGCTTAGCATAGTCCTGGCACACACCACTCAATAAATGTTAGTTATAACGACCCATCACCAATTCTAAAGAAGACCCCAAGTGACAGAAAGCCCACTATTTCCAGAGAAATGCATTCCTCAGCAGCCCTGACAACAGTTATAAAGTGTTTTTGAAACCTCTTCTTTCTGGCCCAAGTCCTATCCCTTGGGAGCCTCAGAGAACAAACAGGTCTAATCTCTCTTTGACTTCTACTTTTCAGATACTTGAAGATTTCTGCCCAAGGTCTTCTCTGGTTCCAGACTAGTATCTCCCATTACTGGGGGAGGGAGGGTCTTTGTCCTCATTCTCCTGATGCACCTAGTAGATTTGAATGTGGCTTCTAATGTTTGTAGTACCATCAGAGCAAAGCAGTACCCTAACTTCCTCCTTGTAGGACTTACTGCCTTCCATTCACACAATAAAGTTCTTGACTCCCGCACTATTGACTCATTGCACTTGCCATCAACTAAAACCTCCAAGACTTTTAAATAACTGCTCTGCTGGAGCATTTTTACCTGTCTGGTGGCTTTTGAGCCAACTTCAATTCAGGTCAGCAGAGGACAGGCCTTCAGCCTCTCACCTACTAGATTTTATAGGATATGTGACAAAAAGGAATAGGAATTGGAAGTTAGTTTAAGACCACCTTTCAACCAAGTGTTTTTGGAAAAAGGTCAGGATTTCTGTCTAAAGACCATCCCACTGACCAAATAAAATGCATATATATTATATAAATAAAATCTCACCTGAGAAAAAAAAGTGTGCGCGCGCACACACACACACACACACACACACAAACTGAAAGGAAATATGTAATTGAGTATGTTGCTCAGGGTGGTTTCTTTTCTTCTTTATACTTTTCCATAAATTTCCCAGATTTTCTACATTGTTTATACTACTTTTATAATCAAGAACTCTGTTGCCCCAAAAAATCAGAAAAAGTAATTTTAAAAACTAGAGACTCGTAATAACTTTATATCCTGAGAAACAAACTTAAGAGATAACCGACTAAGAAAAAAATTGTAACATATAAAATAAAGGACTCGTATCTGGAACATACAAAGGATTCTTAACAAATCAATAAGAAGAAAAATCTACTAGAAAAATGGGCAAGTAATATAAATAAGCAGTTCACAGAAGATACAAATTGCTAACAAGCACACAAAAAAATACTTTCGCTAGTAACCAGGGAAATGGAAATTAAAACAGAGACTGGCAACAATTTTCAATCTTCATAATACCAAAGAATATAAACTGGCACCTCCACTTTAGAGGGTAATTGAACAACATTTATTAAATCCATGTCTCAGCAATACCCCGCTTCTACTTATCCAACTCTGTAATATGGAGGTATGTATAAGGACAATTACTATGATATTGTTAAAAAAGAAAATGTGGGGGAGCCTGGGTGGCTCAGTTGGTTGAGCATCTGACTTTCAATTTCGGCTCAGGTCATGATCTCACTGTCAGGAGATCCAGCCCTACATCAGGCCCTGCACTAACAGAAAAAAAGTTAAATAAACTAAAAAAAATAAAAAATATTTAAAGTTAAATAAACTTTAAAAAAATGAAAAATACTTAAAGTTAAATAAACTTTAAAAAATAAAAAATAAATTAAAAAAAAGAAAATGTAGAATCAGCCTTAATGCCCATCGATAGGGGAATGGCTAAATAAAATGTAGACTGCTCATAATGGAATTCTGTAGAGAATCTAAAAGAAGTGACCTTGATCTATATGTTAATATAGATTTATCTCAGGGGCGCCTGGGTGGCTCAGTCGGTTGAGTGGCCGACTTCAGCTCAGGTCATGATCTCGCGGTCTGTGAGTTCGAGCCCCGCGTCAGGCTCTGTGCTGACAGCTTAGAGCCTGGAGCCTGCTTCTGATTCTGTGTCTCCCTCTCTCTCTGCCCTCCCCCTGTTCACACTCTGTCTCTATGTCTCTCAAAAATAAACATTAAAAAAAAAAATTAGGAGAGGCTGAGTGAAGGTATCTTCACTTTCTGTTAGGATCTTTGCAACTCTTCTGTATATCTAAAAGTATTTCAAAATAAAATGTTAAAACACTTTGCAACTCTTCTGTAAACTAAAATTATTTTGAAAATAAAATGCACAAACATAAATACCATAATCTCTTATCAACACTGCTATAGACAATGTTCGTCTCCCCTTCTAAATTTATATGTTGAACCTAATGCCCGATGTGGTGGCATGTGGAGGTGGGGCCTTTGAAAGGTTGTTAGGTCATGAGGGCAGAGTCCTCATAAATGGAAGAGTGCCCTTATAAGAGACCCCAGAAAGCTTCCTACCCCTTCTGCCCTGTAAGGACAAAGTAAGAGGACAGCTGTTTCTGAGCCAGGAAATAAGCCTTCAGCAAATCTGCTGGGTGGGCCTTGCTCTTGGACTTCCCAGCTTCTAGAACTGTGAGAAATTTGTTTATAGGCTACCAAGTCACTGGTATACTATTACAGCAGTCCAAACTAAGACAATCACACATTAAATTTGTAAAAGATTTTTAAAACGGGTTATAAGGCTCATCAGAAGTTATCTCTAGGGGCGCCTGGGTGGCTGTCAGTTAAGCATCCGACTCTTGAGTTCGGTTCAGGTCATGATCTCACAGTTCATGAGATGGAGCACCATGTTGGGTTCTGTGCTGACAGTGCAGAGCCTACTTGGGATTCTCTCCCTCTCTCTCTCTACCCCTCCCCGACTCGTGTGTGTTGTGTGTGTGTATGTCTCAAAATAAATAAATAAACTTAAGAAAAATTTCTCTCAAAAAAAAATAAAGCTATCTCTATCTCTAAAGATGGGGTAAATGGCCAAGATTGGGAGTAAAGTTCAAGGGGAGTTTAACTTAATTTTACTGTATCTGAAAATAAATGTATTCATGTATTGTTTTTGTAACCAGAAATTAATTTTTTTAACTGCAAAAGAAAGGAAAAGGACAGTGCATTTGGCCTTATGACTCGTCTGGAGTAAGACAGGTCATACCAGCCATGAAAGAAGCAAACCTTCTAACAGAAGAGTGGGGAGCCTGAGGAAGAAAAGGAGTCTTAAGTGGCTTACTTGTGATCTCTAACTCGGCATGGGCTAAAGGGCCTGGGCAGTGAGTGCTTAGCAAGAGAGGCCATCCTACTGTGACCTTGGATGGCCTCTCACCAAACTTCCTGCCCAGGACCCACATGGCTGTCCCACCCACCTAATTAATACTATTTTCCCCAGGATACCATAAACTCTGAGTCAACCAGAATGTGAGCAGCATTCATAGGTTGCTCATCAGTTTTCTGCTCCTTGGTAGAAGCCCTCAGAGAAATGCAAACATTGCTTAACACCCTAGCCTGGGGCCTAGAAACAACCTCCTGCTGCCCAAAAAATTTTTCTCCCAGGAAGTGTTCAATCTTAGATCCAATCAGCCACCTCATTTGTCTCCTCTGTTTTTCATCCTTCTTTCCCTATTAGCATAGGGTCAGCCCTTACCAGGACAAGTGCCAGTACAGGCAGTATGGAGGGAGAGAATCAGAAAACATTTAGTCTAGCCAGAAATGTCTAGTCCAACTTGAGAGACGGGACATCCATGTAAGACTCAGAAGGACCTACATTTATTCCAAAATATTCAGTGAGCTTCTACCCTGTGCCTCATACTAATCAGTAAAGACATGGGTTTCTGACTGCTTGGGAAGATGAGCTTTAAATAAACAATTATTTTATTGCAATTTTAGGGAAGTGATATGCAGGAAAAGCAAAAGATGCGATGAGAAAGAACAAAATAGGGGCTAGGTTTTGGGGTAGGGAGAGGGTCAGGAAATATTTACCTAAGGAAATAACATCTCAGCTGAGACCTGAAGGATGAGTAGGACTTCAGCTAAAAAGAGAGAGGGGCTTGTTTGGAGGAGTGAGGATTCCTGAAAGAGGGCTAATAGATACAAAGGCCTGCGTATTTGTAGAATGATCTGAAGCCTAGAGAGAAAAGGAGAAAGTGGTGAAAAAATAAATAAATAAAAGACCTGGAAGGAGGCAGGGCCAGACCTTGCAGGGCACCATAGACCAGATAAATGTTTATCTCACCCTAAGAGAGCTGGAGAGTAATTGAGGGCATGAAGTGGAGGAGTTGCGTGCATCAGATCTGCAGTTTTAAATGAATGGAATGTAATCAACCAATCAATTGTGTCAGGCATTTATGAAAATTATTTCATTTGGGGGCACCTGGGTAGTTTAGTCAGTTGAGTGCCAGACTTTGGCTCAAGTCATGATCTCATGGTTGTTGAGTTTGAGCCCCGCATGGGGCTCTCTGCTGTCAGCACAGAGCCTGCTTCAGATCCTCCATCCCCTGCTCTCTCTCTCTCTGCCCCTCCCCCACAAAAGACAAGATCTGCAAGTTCTAAAACAATCGTTTCATTTACTGAATATCTACCAGGTGGTAAATACTGGAGATCCCATATCAAGACTTTACCCCAGAGTTGCTGAACATCTGTTTAGGTAATCAGACATCTGGGTAAAACATAAAGGCAGGTCAGTATATGCAAGATGCCTAAGAGCTTCAGAGTTTCAGAAGAGATGGATTCCAGACGACACAGAAGAGTCAGAATCAAATATATAGATGTGCTACATACCTATAAGGACAGCTAAAATTTAAAGGAAAAAAAAAAAAGGAACACAAGTGTTGACAAGGATGCAGAGAAACTGGAACACTCTTGCATTGCTGGTAGGAATGTAAAATGATACTGCCTCTGTGGAAAACAGCTTGCTGGTTCCTCAAAAATCTAAACATAGAATTACCTAACAATCTAACAATTCCACTTCTGGGTATATACCAAAAAAGACTGAAGGGACTCAAACAGGTACCTTTACACTGATGTTCATAGCAGCATAATTTACAGTAGCCAAAAAGTGGAAGCAACCCAAGAGTCCATTAATACATGAATGGATAAACAGAACGTGGTACATACATACAAAGGGAATGTTATTCGGCCACAAAAATGAATGATGGGGTGCCTGGGTGGCTCAGTCGGTTGAGCGGCCGACTTCGGCTCAGGTCATGATCTCACGGTCTGTGGGTTCGAGCCCCGCGTCGGGCTCTGTGCTGACAGCTCAGAGCCTGGAGCCTCCTTCGGATTCTGTGTCTCCCTCTCTCTCTGCCCTTCCCCTGCTCATGCACTGTCTCTCTGTATGTCAAAAATAAATAAACATTAAAAAAAAATTTAAAAAAAAATGAATGATGTTTTGGTACCTGCTATGACATGGATGAACCTTGAAAACATTATGCAAAGTAAAATAAGCCAGACATAAAAGGACAAATATTATATGATTTCACTTATGCAAAATATCTAGAATAGGCAAATTCATACAAACAGAAAGTAGATTAGAGGTTACCGGGAACTGGCAGGGGAGAGTAACGGGGAGTTGTTACTTAACGGGTACAGAATTTCCATTAGGGATCATGAAAAATAAGCTTCGAAAATAGACAGTGGTGCCTTTTTCAGGCAGTCAGGAAGATGGCGGACATTCAGATCGAGCGTGCCTTCCAAAAGCAGCCAACCATCTTTCAAAATAAGAAAAGAGTTCTGCTTGGAGAAACTGGCAAGGAGACGCTCCCTCAATACTACAAAAACATTGGTCTGGGCTTCAAGATGCCCAAGGGGGCCACTGAGGGCACCTATATTGTTAAGAAACGCCCCTTTACCAGTAATGTCTCCATGTGAGGGCAGGTTCTGTTTGGTGTAATGACCAAGACGAAGATGTAGAGGACCACTGTCACCCGCCAAGACTACCACCACTACATCCACAACCTCCACTGCATATCAAAGTACAACTGCTTTGGGAAGCCCACAAGAACATGTCTGTGCACCTGTCCCCCTGCTTCAGGGATGTCCGGATTGGTGACAGAGTCCCAGTGGGTGAGTGCGGGCCCTTGAGCAAGACTGTGCAACTCAACCTGTTCGAAGTCATGAAGGCTGCTGGCACCAAAATGCAATTCCAGAAGTTCTGAGACTAGACACCTGCCCATGCTCCTGAAGAATATAAAGTTATTTTCCCAGTTGAAAGGAAGGAAGGAAGGAAGGAAGGAAAGAAGGAAAGAAGGAAGGAAGGAAGGAGGGAAAAGGAAAAGACAGTGCTGATGTTTGCACAACAGTGTGGATGTACCTAATGCCACTAAAATGTTTAAATATTTGTTTTGAGAGAGAGTGCAAGCAGGGCAAGGCCAGAGGGAGAGGGAGACAGGGAATCCCAAGCTGGCTCCACTATGTCAGTACTGAGCCTGATGTGGGGCTCCATCTCAGGAAGCTTGAAATCATGACCTAAGCAAAAATCAAGAATCAGGATACTTAACCTACTGAGCTACCCAGGTGTCATTTTAAAATGTTTAAAATGGCAAATTCTGTTATATATATTTTATCACAGTGAAAATTCAAAAAAAAATTCTTAAGTTTATTATTATTATTATTATTATGTTTTTATTTATTTTTGAGAGCAGGAGAGACAAAGCATGAGCGGGGGAGGGGCAGAGAGAGAGGGAGACAGAATCGGAAGCAGGCTCCAGGCTCTGAGCTGTCAGCACAGAGCCCGACACGGGGTTCGAACCCACAAATCATGAGATCATGACCTGAGCCAAAGTCGGACACTTAACCAACTGAGCCACCCAGGCGCCCCAAGTTTATTATTTTTTTAATTTGAGAGAAGGATAGAGAGCAAGCAGGGGAGGGGCAGAGAGCAAGAGGGAGACAGAATCCCAAGCAGGCTCCACACCACCAGCACAGAGCCCAATGCGGGGCTGGAACCCACCAACCATGAGATCATGAGCCAAAACCGAGTCAGATGCCTAACCGATGAGCCACCCAGGTGACCCTCAAAAAATTTAAAAGGAATCAAACACATATTTATATAGGATCATTTCCTCCATGTCTCCTGGGCTCCTTCCAAATGGCCACTTTTCAGTTCCTGGTCCACATGTCCCTACTGTTTCCTCTGCCTGAAAAGCTCTTTTCACCTTTTGAACTCTATTCATCTTTTAGGTGTTACTTCAAATGTTACTTGGAGAGGCCTCACCACTCTCCCTACCCTGGTATTTTCTTTCATGCTGTCCTTTACTTTCCTTTCTCTCCCGTTCCCTCCCCTTCCCACAAATACAATTAAAGAAGTTTTTGTGTGGATATGTCTTTAATATCCGCCTCCTCATTAGGCTGTAAGCTCCAGGAGGGCAGGGACAGTATCTGTCTTGTCCACTGAGAAGGGATACAGAACCTACCTAGCCCAGGTAGGTGCTGGCACAGTGGGGATTGAGGATTCCATATATGTTTTTAAATAAGTTAATTAATAACTAAATGAATGTGTGGTGGGATTGTCAGTGGATTTTATTTTAACACCTTCTACAAGGTTGTATCTTGATTAAATTATTTAACAAAAGAGCAAGGCGGGGGGGAGCACACCAGGGCTCTCATTTTTTCAACCCTGTGCTCTACCTTGTGAAGTCCTAAGCATCTCTTGCAGCAGGAACCTGAACCAGATACTAGTACAATTTGTTTCCAGATAGATCTGATAGATCACCAACTGTTCCAACCATGGCTCTAAATGTCCACCTAAATGAGTGATAAGTTGTTGGACTTAAAATGGAACAGCTCTGGGGCGCCTGGGGGGCTCAGTCAGCTAAGTGTCTGACTCTTGATTTCAGCTCAGGTCATGATCTCCCAGTTTGTGAGTTTGAGCCCCTAGTCAGGCTCTGTGCTGACAGCATGAAGCCTGCTTGGGACTCTCACTCTCTCTCTCTCTCTCTGCCCTTCCCTCTCTCTCTCAAAAACAAACAAATAAATAAATATTTTAAAATAAAATAAAATGGAACACCTCTTCACTGTGGCACCTGAACTACCAGCCCCTCTCAAGAGCAACAGGCTGTTTGAGCATTCCTCACCTTTGAGTTAAGCAGCACCCATATTAGAATTAAAGTTTTTGGTATACAAATGTTAGAATGAGAAAAAGCATTTACTTGTCTGTTCAGAAAGCCAATTCTTTGATAAGTACATAAGGGGCTTCCTACCTTTTGTCAGTGTAAACATTTTCTAATTGATTGAATTGTCCCATCCTGGCATTCCACATCGACCTCAGTAAACAATTTTCTAGGCTAAAAGTAAGCTAAACATATAATTAATTTTGAGACAAGAAATAAAAATAGAAACTGATTGGGGTGCCCGGGGGGTGGGGCTCAGTCAATTAAGTGTCCAACTCTTGATTTTGGCTCAGGCCATGGTCTTATGGTTTGTGAGATCGAGCCCCACACGGGGCTGAGAGCACTCAGCCTGCTTGGGAATTTCTCTCTCCCTCTCTGCCCCTCCCCTGTTCACTCACTCTCTCAAAAATAAATAAACTTAAAAAAAAAAAGAACAAATAGAAGATGATTTAATGAATTTATCTTCTGGATATGGACACTTGTAGGAAATGAAAGACACAACACAGGAAGAAGCACATAACTCACAATAGATTTTATATAAACACATTTTATCCTGCAGACTACTAATTCTCTCAGCCCACAATCCAAGTCTTCTCTTCTACTTTTTTACATTTTACATATAAAATGCACAAACCAGAGAATGCAAAGCAAACCAGTAGCCATAGACATTAGGAGACTTTTGACCACAAATAACAGAAAACTTAGCTAAAACAGGCTTAACCAATAAGAAACCAATAACCAATAGTCGACTCCAGGATACATGATTCAGTAATTGACTTTGCCATAAGAAATGGATTTCGGGGCACCTGGGTGGCTCAGTTGGTTGAGTGGCCGACTTCAGCTCGGGTCATGATCTCACGTCTGTGGGTTCGAGCCTAGCGCTTGGATTCTGTGTCTCCCTCTCTCTCTGCCCTTCCCCTGCTTGTGCTCTGTCTTTATGTCTCTCAAAAATAAAAAATAAATGTTAAAAAAAAAAAAGAATTTTAGAAATGGATTTCATCTCTCTGCCATGCGGCCTTCAGGGTTGTCTTCATCCTAAAACGTTCCCCTCATGCTTGTAGGATACAAGTTTTCTTGTTCAAGTCAACAAAAGACAGATACCTCTCTCCACCATGGACTCCAAGACCATCTCTTTAACCTAACTGGGATGAATTATAACACAGGCAGACCCCCTGGACCAAAATTCACTGCCAAAGAAGGATCATACACTGATTGATCAGATTTTGTCCATGGGTTTGGAAATGGAGAAGGTATCTGAGCAAATTGGGATTTTTAACAGGGGAAGGGTTGGGGAATAGATGCTAGGCAGGCAGTCAAGAGTGTCTACTACCTCTAGCAAATCAGAATCTTCCCAAACCTTCAGTTCTAAATAGTATTAGATTAAAACAAAACAAAACAAAACAAATAACCAAAAAAAAAATCCTTTGAATTTCAACATCCAGTAATCCATTTATTATTTTTTTTAATTTTTTAAACTTTTATTTATTTTTGAGAGAGAGAGAGACAGAGCACGAGCAGGGGAGGGGCAGAGAGAGAGGGAAACACAGAATCTGAAGCAGGCTCCAGGCTCTGAGCTGTCAGCACAGAGCCTGACGTGGGGCTTGAACTCACGAACTAAGTTCATGACCTGAGCTAAAGTCGGATGCTTAACCCACTGAGCCACCCAGGTGCCCAATCCATTTATTTTTAACCCATGTAAAGGATAAGAACACAGACTCATCAACAACAATGGCTCATGAGAACAGTGATTCTCAGAAATATCAGGAAGCCCATGTGCCCTTTATGTACCGCAGTCCCACCTTCCTAGGAAGAGAATAGTATCTCTCAGTAGTATCAGAGACTTACTCCTGCCATCCTAGTCATTGTCTCCCATCCTGGTTCATGCCAACCCCTGCCTGGGTCCCACTTAGTCCTTCCTAATGATATTGAACAGTGTTTCTCAATTTGGGAAATTTACTTTGGGAGTCCCAAAGTAAATGTTGGTATGACTAGTGCTCTAAGATGTTGATAGATACTCCTGGGGAAAAAAAAAAAAATTCCAGTCTTGCAGAAATCACGAAAGACCTATTTAAACTCTTAGTGCTTGACAGGCACCTGGCTGGCTCAGTGGGTGGAGCATGTGACTCATAGTCTCAAGGTCATGAGTTGGAGCCCCATATGGAGCCTAGAGCCTACTTAAAAAAAAAACTAAAATCTTAGCTCTTTGCAAAACTTGGGCATTTGTCATTATAATTTCTGGGCTAGCACATCCACTTTGTCTTTGTGGATGGGGCTTATAAAAGCAAGAAAGGGCTTTGGTTCTCAGACCACAATGATGAAGCCTCATTCAAGGATATACAACAATGGGGAGCCTGGCTCGCTCAGTCAGTGGAGCATGGAACTCTTGATCTCAGGTTGTGAATTTGAGCCTCACATTGGGTATAGAGATTGCTTAAAAATAAAAATTTTTAGGGGCACCTGGGTGACTCAGTTGGTTAAGCCTCTGACTTCGGTTCAGGTCATGATCTCACGGCTCATGAGTTTGAGCCCCTCATCAGGCTCCCTGCTGTCAGCATGGAGCCCACTTTGGATCTTCTGTCCCCCTGCCCTCTCTCTCTGCCCCTCCCCTGTTGACTCTCTCTCTCTCTCAAAAATAAATAAAAATAAACATTAAAGGGTGCCTGGGTGGTTCAGTTGGTTAAGCATTTGACTTTGGCTCAGGTCATGATCTCACAGTTTGTGAGTTTGAACCCTGCTTCTCTCTCTCTCCCTCTCTCTCTGACCCTCACTCACTTGCACCCTCTCTCTCTATCAAATGAAAAATAAAACAAGCATTTAAAGAAGCAGAAAATAAAAATGTAAAATCTTTCAAAAATAAAATAAAAATAATAAAATTAAAAAAAAATTTTTTAAGACATATACAACAGGAGTTTGTATAGAGACTTGTAACAGGGATGCATAATTTTCCTCCATCGGTGGTTCTCAAACCTTACCAGGAAATAAGCATTGTCTAGGAGCTTTCTAAAAGGCAGATTCCAGACCCCATCCCAATCTCCGGCTGTGCATGCTAGGAATTTGAAATTTAAAGAAACTCCCCAAGGAATTCTAAAGAGGTGGTCCATGTGTTCTCCTATAATGCTATCTACTTCATGCCTGCTTGTGACAGTAATCAATGTTGCCATGGCAGCAGGCTTTCTGAGCCACCTCCTGCTGCTTACTGCCCAGGCAACAACTGACTTTTTGGGCTCTTCCTTGTTTACCAGCCCAAGGAGCCAATGTGAACAACCGTCTTCCGATACTGCAGAAACTATACGATTGACCCAAACAAAGAAACTGACGCATGTTTGCAGCATCAGGGATTATAAATTCCTATGTCACCTCACCTTCAGAACACCAGTCTCTCAATCTCCTCTCTTGGTTCCACTTCAGATGTCAGATACTAGCTCTTAATGACGGCATTCTATTGGCAGGACTAGGGTCCAGCCCCAGGTCGTAGCCAGTTGCCTAATCCCGCCCACGCTGGCACCTGTAGCACTCTTGTAACAAACTGTCCTTTTGGGTTAAAAGTAAACAAATCTTCTCTCATTCGACTGATGGATAGTTGAATTTATAACTAATACTTCCAGCAAACCCAAAAGAGTTCTTTTTCAATGAACTTTTTGGCCAGATACTATCGGAAAGAAAAGCCATGCTAACAGGAGAGAATAGGTGAAGTACTGGGAGCCTCGTCTAAGCCCTGAGTTGGAGTGGTAAAAGGAGCAATGGCCTAGTGCTTGGAACGTCTGACTGTGTTCTAGTGACAATATAAGGAGAAGGGAGGTAAAGAATTCAGTTTGCTAATTTCCAGGTGGATCCAATCTAATCACAAGGATCCTTAAATGTATAACAGGGAAGGCACCTGGGTGGCTCAGTAGTTAAGCATCTGACTTTGGCTGAGATCATGATCTCGCGGTTAGGGGCCCCATGTTGGGCTCTGGGCTGACAGCTCGGAGCCTGGAGCCTGCTTTGGATTCTGGGTCTCCCTCTCTCTCTGCCCCTCCCCTGCTCATGCTCTGTCTGTCTGTCTCTCTCTCTCTCAAAATCAATAAACATTAAAAAAAATTTTTTTTAATGTAGAAGAGGGGAGGACAGAGTCAGTGTCAGAGTGATACGATGTAAGAAAGACTGGACTGGCCACTGCTGGCCATGAAGATGAAAGAGGGCCACGAAGCCAAGAAATACTTGCAGTAACCCACTCTAAAGCCCATTTCAGACTTCTGATCTCGAGAACTGTAACGTAACACTTTTGTGTTGTTTTAAGCCACTAAATTTGTGATGATTTTGTTACATCAAGCAATAAGAAACCAAGACACAGGAAGTTAGGAAAGAAGGCCAGAACAGAACAGACTATAAGTCAAACAGAAGTGGGCCTCCCCTACTCAGTATCCCTCCCTTTTCCCTAAGTGGTCCAGGGGAAACTCTTCATCCTGTGAGTCTTCCAGAAGATTTGCCTTTGAACCAAGTAACCTGGTTCAGAACACCTGTGGGATAAAAATAAATAAATAAAGACACATTTTGATGAGCCAAATTCACATATACTTCTTTCTTGGTACCTTTGATGTTGATGTGTTTTGTTTGTTGTCTCCACGTGGCCCTTCTAAATGAAGGGTGTAATATACACATACATATGTAGGAAAATCCAGAAATCATCTTCACAAAGTAAACATGTCTATGTAACCACCACCCAAATCAAGATATAAAATGCAACGATGGGGTGTGTGGTTGGCTCCCTCGGTTAAGCGTCTGACTCTTAATTTCAGCTCAGGTCATGATCTCATGGTTTGTGGGATTGAGCCCTGTGTGGGGCTCTGAGCTGACAATGCTGAGCCTGCCTGGGATTCTACCTCCCTCTCTCTCTGGCCCTCCCCTGCTTGTTCTCTCTCTTAAAGTAAATAAATAAACTTTAAAAAAAGATACGAAAAAAAAAAAAGATACGAACTACAACCAGAAGCTTCAAAACTCACCTCATGCTCTCTCCCAGGCACTACTTCACCTCCCATGGATAATCACTACTCTGACTTCCAATTCCATAGGTGTATTTTTGCCTCTTTTTGGACTTTACATAAATGAACTCATACAGTACACACACCTTGGTATCTGGCTTCCTTCACTTAATATTTTTTTTTAATTTTTTTTTCTTTAACGTTTTTATTATTTTTTTTTTATTTTTGAGAGACACAGAGACAGAGTATGAACAAGGGAAGGGCAGAGAGAGAGGGAGATACAGAATCTGAAGCAGGCTCCAGGCTCCGAGCCGTCAGCACAGAGCCCAATGCAGAGGTCAAACTCACAGACCGTGAGATCATGACCTGAGTTGAAGTCGGCCGCTTAACCGACTGAGCCACCCAGGCGCCCCCCCTTCACTTAATATTATAATTGTTATATGCACCCATATGTAACAATCATTTGCCTATTTTCATTTCCCTATATTATTCCATTCTGTGAATATAACATAATTCAACCATTTTTTTAAAGAAGGAAATTCTGGGGGGCACCTGCATGGTTCAGTTGGTTAAGTGTCTGAATCTTGGTTTCTGTTCAGGTCATGATTTCATGGTTTGTGGGACTGAACCTCACGTGGGGCTCTGTGCTTACAGCACAAAGCCTGCATAGGATTCTCTCTCCCTCTCTCTGCCCCTCTCCTGCTCTCTCTCTCTCTCAAAATAAATAAATAAACATTAAAAAAAAAAAAGGGAAATTCTGAGGGTGCCTGAGTGGCTCAGTCAGTTGAGCGACCCACTCTTGATTTTGGCTTAGGTCATGATCCCGGGTTGTGGGATCGAGCCTTCCATCAGGCTCAGTGCTAAGCATGGAGTCTGCTTAGAATCCCCCCCCACCCCCTTTTCCCTTTACTCCTTTTCCCTGCTCTCACTTTCTCTATGGAATTAAAAAAATTTTTTTTAATACAGGAAATTCTGGATTAATAGGAGTTTCATTCCCTTCCAGGACTTCTCAGATTCTTTATTTGCCAATAAGTAACTGTAAATCTCAAAACAAAGATAGAACATCCAGAAATTCCCAAACTTATTTGATCATGGCATTTCTTTC
Source organism: Paguma larvata (assembly GCA_030068075.1). Lineage (NCBI taxonomy): Eukaryota > Metazoa > Chordata > Mammalia > Carnivora > Viverridae > Paguma > Paguma larvata. The sequence continues at coordinate 40,029,610 of CM057837.1, read as the reverse complement.
CTACAAAGCATCTTAGGAGACTAATATTTTATAGGACATCCTTCAGGAAACTCTGGTCTGGAGTAATGGTATTCAAACCATGTTCCTCAAAGTTCTAGGGTACCAGAAAGTGACTCAATACTGCATAAGGGATGAGAATAAAGTCAGCTGGATTCCCACTTCTGTTTCTACACATCTCCGCTTTTATCTGTTTTAAAAAGGGATTCTGGGGCACCTGGGTGACTCAGTCTTTGAGCATTCGACTCTTGATTTTGGCACAGGTCATGATCCCAGGCTCAGGCAATCGAGTCCTGCAACAAGCTCCAGGCTGAGCACGGAGCATGCTTAAGATTCTGTCTCTCCTTCTGTCCCTCTCCCCAGCTCACAGGCTTGCTCTCTCTCGATTTCCAAAAAAAAAATGTAAGGGGTTCCAGAAAATAGTATAAAATAAAATAAAGTGAAATAAAAAGGGATTCCATATAGGGTGTGTGCGTGTGAGTGTGTGTGTGTGTGCACGTGCATTAGCTGCCCATGTGTCTATGTTTGAAAAAAGGGTTTGGTTGCTCTTAAAAAATGTGTTTGGGGGGTGCCTGGGTGGCTCAGTCGGTTGAGTACCCGACTTCGGCAGGGGTCGTGATCTTACAGCTCATGAGTTCAAGCCCCACGTCGGGCTCTGTGCTGACAGCTCAGAGCCTGGAGGCCTGCTTCGGATTCTGTGTTTCCCTCTCTCTCTCTACCCCTCCCCCACTCACACCCTGTCTCTGTCTCTTAAAAATAAATATTAAAAAAAATTTTTGTTTTAAATGTGTTTGAGTGGTGTCTGCATGGCTCAGTCGGTTAAGCGTCCGAATTTGGCTCAGGTCATGATCTTGCAGTTCGTGGGTTCGAGCCCCACATCTAATAGCTCACAGCCTGGAGCCTGCCTCAGATCCTGTGTCTCCCTCTCTCTCTGCCCCTCCCCCATTCGAGCTCTGTCTCAGTCTCTCAAATATGAATAAGCTTTAAAAAAAAAATTTTTTTAATTTGTTTGAAAACTACCAGTCTAAGCTCTGGACGACCTCTCAGAAGACCTTTGCATGGACTCAAGCCAAGGTCTTGCTGATCTTATCCAAAGTTCATTGATTTTGCCACTGTTGTCTTGCGAGGCTCCATAAAAAGGCCATTTGCCCATCTGATTCTCCCAGTGGTGTTGTGGAAAGGCCTCAAAAGAGATCCCTGACAGCAGCTCAATACAGACCAGGCAGCTTAGTCCACAGGCAGCTTCTGTCTATGGAATTAGAGGCTAAAAATAGATCATTACAAGCCACAAAAGTCTTAAATTACTTCTAACTAGGCAGCATGGTGTAGGGATTAAGAAAATGGGTTCCCGAGCAAGACACTCTGGCTTCAACTTCTGGCTCTGCAGCTAACTAGCTATGACCCTGGACAGGTTTCTTCATACCCTCACGTCTTAGTTGCCTCCTCTTCAAAATGGAGGTGAAGATAATAATAGTGTCTACCTCATAGGCTTAATGAGGATTAAATGAGACCATATTTGTACAGCATTTGAGACCCCGCCGGGCATCCAGTAAGCACTATATAAATAAATCTGTTAAATAAAACAAAAGCAGCAATGGTACTTTTCTTTATGAATTTACGGATAGCAAAGCCCAAATCCTAGCATTTTAGTCTTCCACTGTTTATGTTTTACCACTAAGGTCAAAGTGAGGCTTTTTCCGCAGCCTCCCACACCTCTGGGCCCTCTGAAATGGTAAGTGGTTACCAGATCCTGGATTCCTTCACTCAGTAATGTTTCAAAAGCAATTCTGGGGATTCCCATAGGGTGGATTGTACCATTCAGGGCATTAAAATAAACTGCTATCTGGGGCACCTGGGTGGCTCAGTAGGTGAAGCAATCGACTTCAGCTCAGGTCATGATCTCGCTGTTCGTGAGTTCGAGCACCACGTCAGGCTCGTGCTGACAGCTCAGAGCCTGGAGCCTGCTTCAGATTCTGTGTCTCCCCCTCAATCTGCCCCTCCCCCACTTGCTCTCTGCTTCTGTCTCTCTCTCAAAAATAAACATTAAAGATTTAAAAACCCTGCTATCTACTAACATTACTATTTCATGAAAGGCAGCTTTCACATCAAAAAAAATTTGGAAAAAAGAAAAACATAATCTCAGAATAAAAGGCAGGGCTTCTTTAAATATCCATTGATGGATGAATGGATAAAGAAGATGTGGTATATATATATATATATACACACACAATAGAGTAACACTCAGCAATCAAAAAGAATGAAATTTTGCCATTTGCAACAATGTGGATGGAACTAGAGGGTATTATGCTAAGCGAAATTAGTCAGTCAGAGAAAGACAAACATCATATGACTTCACTCATATGAGGAATTTAAGATACAAAATAGATGAACATAGGGAAGGGAAACAAAAATAATACAAAAACAGGGAAGGGGACAAAACATGAGAGACTCTTAAATATAGAGAGCAGACGATTGCTGGAGGGTTGTGGGAGGGGGGATGGGCTACACGGGTAAGAGGCATTGAGGAATCTACTCCTGAAATCACTGTTGCACTATCTGCTAACTAACTTAGATATAAATTAAAAAAAAAAAAAGCAGAACCTGTTTTTGTTTTAAGTTTATTTATTTATTTTGAAAGTGAGGGAAGCAGAATATGACTTGGGGAAGGGCAGAGAGAGTGAGGAGAGAGCCTCCCAAGCAGGTTCCATGCTGTCAGCACAGAGCCTGACTTAGAGTTTGATCTCATGAACCATGAGGTCACACCCGAGCTGAGAACAAGAGCTGGATGCTTAACTGACTGAGCCACCCAGGCACCCCAAAAGACAGGGATTTAAATTAAATTGAGCTGAGTAAAAAATCATAACCCTTCTGTTTCTTTGTTGTTTAATCTTGAACCAACAGCCAAGAACTAACCCTTGTCTAAGACCCAGCATTCGGCTAACACTGCTCTACACAGCCCTTCTGAGTGCTCTCGAACACACTGAATGGACACTGTCACTAAATATACCTTAAAGCTAGTCCTGAACACCCCAAACTTTATAAAACTGAAGGCGTTTGCTAATAATCCCGGAGGACACTGCTATGCTCAGAGTAGATGGCCACAATTGGAAGGGGTTATGTTAGTTGTTCCCTGTAGTGCAAACTGGGCCATTTAGAACCTTGGCTCTCATTTCAAGGAGTCAGGAAGGACTCTGAGCTACCCAGGTGTTTTAGAAAATCTCTCCCAGCCCTGTGTCTCCTTTTCTCTCATAACACTACCACACTCGCGACACTTCTGAAACCAGATGTGTGAGCAATTCTCTGTAACAACTGAGTATCAAACAATTTAAGTCAATCCTGACACTTTGCCTGGAGACTGCTCAGATCCCCCAGAGTAAGGGCTCAGTCTCATGAGACTGCTCTCCACTTTGGATGCCAGTCACAAGTAATAGGTCCCCGGCTTATCTACAACTTCTGTCTGACTTAGCTACAAATCAAAGGTTCTCATGACCTCCTCCCCCTTAGAGTCAATTATTTGTTGAAAGAGCCACTCACAGGGGCACCTGGTTAGTTCAGTCATTGGAGCCTGCAACTACTCTTGATCTCAGGGTTGTGGGGTTGAGCCCTATGTTGGATGTAGAGATTACTTAAAAATAAAATCTTTTTTTTTTTTTAAGTTTATTTATTCACTGGGTGGCAGGGTGGGAGGAGGTGCAGAAAGAAGGGGAGAGAATCCTAAACAGGTTCTTCACTGTTAGCACAGAGCCGGACGTGGGACTTGAGCTCACAAACCGTGAGATCATGACCGGAGCTGAAATCAATAGTCAGTGCTCAACCCACAGAACCACTCAGGTGCCCCCAAAGATAAAGTCTTTTTTTTTTAAGTTTATTTCTTTATTTTGAGAGAGAGAGAGAGAGAGAGAGCGAGAGCGAGCATGAGCAGAGAAGGGGCAGCGAGAGAGTGAGAGAGAGAATCCCAAGCAGGCTCCACTCATTGTCAGCTCAGAGTCTTACTCGAGGCTTGAACCCACAAACTGGGAGCTCAAACCTGAGCCGAAACCAAGAGGTGGATGCTTAACCGACCGAGCCACCCAGGCACCCTGCAAAAATGAAATCTTTAAAAAATAAATAAAAGAAAATAAAATCTTAAAAAAAAAAAAGAGCCACTCACAGAACTCCAAGAAACACCTACTTGTGTTTACTAGTTTATTAAAGGACATGATAAAAGGCACAGAAGAACCGCTGGATGAAGAGATACACAGGGTGAGGTTTGGGAAGGGTCCCATGCACAGGAACCTTTATCTCCATGGAGTTGGAGTGTCACCTTCCCAGTATATGGACGTGTTGTATTCACCAACCTGGAAGCTCTCTGAACCCCCACACTGTGGGGATTTTTATGGGGGCTTAATCATGTAGGCATGATTGATCAATTCCATTTTCAGCTCCTTGCCCTTCTTAAGAGAATGAAAGGAAGGGCTGAAAATTCCAAGCTTCTAATCATGGATTGGTCTTTGCAGTGAGCAGCCCTCATCCAGGAGCCATTTAGGACTCTACGAGAGTCACCTCACTAGAACAAAAGACAGTCCTATCACCCACGGATTACAAGGTTTCCAGAGCTCTGTACTCGGAACCAGGGAAAGGGACCAACATGTATTTTCTACTATCTCACAGTGAGTATGCAGTTTTTCTTCCCAGATACAGTGAGAGAGTGTAGGAAGGAGAGTCAGGGTTCAGGGGCTGTCATACTGATTCTGCTGCTAACCTACTGTGTAATTTTGGTGAGGCCCTTAACCATTCAGAGGCCTGTTTTACTCTTCTACAAAACGGAGGCAGTAATACCTGCTCTGCATTCCTCAAGGTTGCTATGGGAATCACACAAATAATGGCTATGAACATGAATATGCTGTTAAAGCACTGTAAAGGAAGGAGTATTTGTTAACTCTCAGCCCCTACCCACTTCTAGTCAGGGCCTCAAGGTACCCTACTGACTTTGTACCAATGATCCTTTCCTCCACTCTCTCCTTTAGCCTGACTAGGACTCCACAGCACAACACTCCAGGGGAGCCTCCTAGGCCTTGGTTTGGAACCGTGTGGTAGGGAAGAGCTGATTTTTTTTTTTTTTCTCTCAGAGCCCTGGTCTCCAAAGTCTCTCCAGGATGGAGTGAGCCGAGTTCCTAAGTATTAAACACTCAGGAACCCACAAATACTCTTGGAGTTCTAGCTAAGGGAACCTGTCCAATAATACTTCTTGCTACACTAACAAAGGGTGAAAGCAGGAGAATGCTGGGAGACATGCCATTCCCCTGCCTCCAAGGAATCCTGGCAGCTCAACTTTCTAGGGTGTGATATCTGGAAGAAACTTTAGATCAGTGGGTCTCAATTCTGGCTGAACAAGAGAATCGCCAGGAGAGCTTTTAAAAAATACCCATGCCAGGTTGTACCTCACCCCAATTAAATCAGAATCTTTGGGGGAGGGACCTAGACATCAGTATTTTTAAAGCTCCCTAGATGATTGCAATGTGAAGCCTGGTTTGAGAAGCACTGCCGTAGATAATCCAGGTCAAACACCTCATTTTACAAAAGTAAAAATAGGTCCTGGGAGTTTATGCCATTTTGTCCAAAGTCATACAACGGATCAGAATTTGAAATATCAATTCGATAAGTTGATGATAATAACAGCTCATTTTTGTTGGGTGTTTACTGGAAACCTGCACTTTATAAAGATAATCTCAATTAATCATCACAATAATCTTATGAGAAAACTGAGGCCCAAAGGGTTTAGTTTGCTCAAGGTCAAAGCAACTAAAGTGGTGGAGATCCCTATTCAACTCTTTAACCAAATTTGAGCACCATGCAGATGACAAGATAGGGATAGAGCCAATGCCATTAGGAAAATTATAGTCTATCTGGAGGAGGGTTGCCTCCAGTTAAGCATTAGAGTGTCTGACTCTTGATTTTGGTTCAGGTCATGATCCCAGGGTAGTGGGATAGAGCCTTGTGTAGGGCTCTGTGCTAAGTATGGAGCCTGTATACACACACACACACACACACACACACACACACACACACACACACACACACACCTGGAGTGTGTCTACCTGGAGAGACACAGGGAACAGGTGAGCCAACAATTAAACCAGTTTATTAAGTGTTATAATAAAAGTAAACAATGGGGGGCTCAGTGGGCTAAGCATCTGACTTCCGCTCAGGTCGTGATTCCACAGTTCAGTTTGTGAGTAAGCCCTGCATCGGGCTCTCTGCTGTCAGCACAGGGCCTGCTTCAGATCCTCTGTCCCCCTCCCTCTGCTCCTCTCCCACTCATGCTCTCTCTCTTTCAAAAATAAATAAACGTTAAAAAAAAAAAACAGGCAGAAGACATGAGCAGACATTTCTCCAAAGAAGACACACAGATGACCAACAGACACATGAAAAGATGCTCAACATCACTCATCATCAAGGAAATGCAAATCAAAACTACAATGAGCTATCACCTCACACCTGTCAGATTGGCTACAATCAAAAACACAAGAAGCAACAAGTGCTGTTGAGGATGTGGAAAGAAAGGATCCCTCATGTGCCGCTGGTGGCAATGCAAACCTGTTCACTCAGTGTGGAAAAAACAGTATGGAGTTTCCTCAAAAAGCTAAAAATAGAACTACCCTAGTAGTACAATTGCACTAGTAGATTTTTACCCAAAGAATACGAAAACACTAACTCAAAGGGATACATGCACCTCTATGTTTATAGCAGCATTATTTATAATAGCCGATTATGGAAGCAGCCCAAGTGTCCATTGACTGATGAATGTATAAAGAAGATATGGTATATGTACAACAATAGAATATTATTCAGCCATAACAAAGAATGAAATTTTGCCATTTGCAATGACATGGATGGAGCTAGAGAGCATTATGCCTACTAAAATAAGTCAGTCAGAGAAAGACAAATAGCATATGATTGATTTCACTCATACATGGAATTTAAGAAACAAAACAAATGAAAAAGAAAGGAAAAAAGAGAAAAAAAGAGAGCGAGAGATACAAAACAAGAAACAGGCTCTTAACTATAGAGAATAAATTGATGGTTACCAGCTTCCAGAGGGAAGCTGGGTGGGGGAATGGGTGAAATTGGTGATGGGGATTAAAGGGTACACTTGTCATGATGAGCACTGAGTATAATGTCTAGAATTATTGAATCCCTATATTGTACAACTGAAACTAACATAACAACTGGAATTAAAATAAAAAACAATAAAAAAATGTTTATGCATCAAGGTACACTATTAACAGAGTAAAATGGCAACCCATGGAACAGGAGAAAATGTTTGCAAATCATATATCTGATAAGGCATTACTATCCAGAATATATAAAGAACTCCTATAATTCGACGACAAAAAACAAACAACCTGATTCAAAAATGGGCAAAGGACTTGCACAGATATCTTTCCAAAGATGATAAAGAAATGACTTACAAGTACATGAAAAGATGTTAAACACTGGGGAAATGCAAACCAAAAACACAACAAGAAAGCACCTCACAGCCAGTAGAATGGCTGTAATTAAAATAAAAACACAAAAGAACAAAACAAAAAAAACAGAAAACAACTGTTGGCAAGGACTAGAAAAATTGGAAATCTTTGTGTATTGCTAGAAGAAATGTAAAATGGTGCGGATACCATGGAAAATGGCAGTTCCTCAAAAAATTCAAAATAGAAGGGCACGTGGGTGGCTCAGTCCCTTAAGCCTCAGGTCATGATGTCATGGTTCATGGGAGCCCCGTGTCGGGTTCTGTGCTGACAGCTCAGAGACTGAAGCCTGCTTCAGATTCTGTCTCCTTCTCTCTCTGCCCCTCCCCCACTTGTGCACGCACCCCCGCAAGCGCTCTCTCTCTCTGTCTCTCAAAAATAAATAAACATTTAAAAACATTTTTCAAAAATTAAAAATAGAATTACCCTATGATCTAGCAATTCCGCTTCTGGGTATGTACCCAAAAAAATTAAAAGTAAAGTCTTGAAGACCTATCTCCACCATCATGTCCATAGCCACATTACTCATAATAGCAAAAAGGTAAAAGTAATCCAAGTAAGAGTTGAATGAATAAACCAAATGTGGTATATACATACAGCAGAATACTATTCAACCTAAAAAAGGAAGGAAATTCTGCCACATGCTACAATATGGATGACCTCTGAACCTTATTATGCTAAGTGGAATAAACTCATCATAAAAAGACAAATACTGTATGATTCCACTTAAATGAAGTACCTAGATTATTCAAATTCATAGAGACAGAAAGTAGAATGGTGGTTGCCAGGAACTGGGGGAGGAGAAATACAAAGTTATTGCTTAATCGGCATGGAGTTTCAGTTTGGGGAAGATGAAAAATTTCTACAGATGGATGGTGGTGATGGTTGCGCAACAGTTGTGAATATACTTGATGCCACTGAACTATATAGGATAAAATGGTAAATTTTATGTGCATTCTACCACAATAAAAATTACTGGAAAAAAATAATCGGCAACAGATTAGATTAGAGGGTGAAAGAGTCAATGAGGAGACCAATTAAATAGCTAATATCCAGGAGCAAAGACTCAAGAAGAACCCAATAACATAAGACAGTGGCAGGGGTGATATAGAGGACAGGGGACAAACACTAAAGATTTTTAGGTGAGTAGCTGGATGGGATGTGAGGGAGAATGAGGAGCCAAAGGCTACTCCCAAGGACCTGACCTGAGGGACTGATGAACCAGTGTATCCATCACCAACGCAGGGACCACAAGGTTGGGAGTTGGGTAGGGAGGAGACTGGTTTCTAAGAAGGTAGTGAATTCAGCTTTAGACAAGTTAAGTTTGAAGTGCCCAAAGAATATCCAGAAAACGATTCGTGGGAATCACATATATAAAATGATCTCAAAAGACTGGGTTTTCTAAAGTATGGTAATAGTATTGTGGTTGTTTTTTTAAAAATTTGTATCTTTTATAGAGGATGGGGGCAAATGGGACAGGGTTGGCCATGGGCTGATGTTTGTTGAGGCTGGGTCATGAGTATATGAGGATTTATTATGCAATTCTACTTTAGGGGCTGTTCAAAATCACCATAATAAAAAGTTTACAAAACAATAATAAAGACAGATATAAACCTATGGGGGGAGGGGTAGAGATAAAGACATTATTTTACTATTAACAATAATAATACAAAGTACTACCATTTAGAGAGTCTCTACTCCATGGCAGGCACTTTGCTGGGCTCTTTTTGTGCATAAGCTGTATTTTTCATGACAACTTCTATTTCACTAAGGCTCAGAGATGTCAGATGTCTTGCAAAATAAGTGGTAAGCTTTAGATTATATTAGTTATATTGGAGAGAGCAAATAAAAGAAGATAATTATACCTGAAACTAACATAACATTGTGTGTCAACGTCAACTATACTTCAATTAAACACACACGCATACACACACAAAATAAATTAGAAGCTGAATAAGAAAAAGTATAGACTATCGGCAGTTGAGAACAGGAAGAGGACTCCATAAAGGAAATAGTAGGTGGAGGGCTTTGCAAACCAAGGAAGAACAGAGAGTCAAAAAGAACATTGTGGCTCAGAGTGTCCAATGCCACACAAGGTGCAAGCAAAAAATCAAATGAAACTGCTCACTGGATTTTGCAATTAGGAGGTTGCCGTGGCCTTGGGAAGAACCATGGAGTGGTGGGGACAAAAATGGGGTTAGGAGTGAGTGGGTAGCAAATAAGGCCTACTCTTTTGATACACTATGCTGTAAAGGCAACTTGAAACACTGGTGTGACATTATGATTTATAATATGAAATATGTATTTGGTCTTGGTCCCTTTCTGGCGCAGAGGTCTTAAAACCCTTGGCATTTCCTAAATGCTGAGAGCAATCAAGGTGTCTTTTGTTATGTTAATGAGTGACTTTGGGCCGCACTTAAATGAGGGCTGGTGCCACAACCTTGTGATAAGAGGAGTGAGACTGAAAGTCCATCCCACTGACCTCTAGGGTGGAGAACGGGGCTAGAGGTAGAATCAATCACCAGCAGTCAATGATTTAATCAACTGTGCCTGTGTAATGAAAAACCCAAAAGGACGGGGTTCAGAGAGCGTCTAGTTTAGAACGTGTGGAGATCTGGGGAGAGCGGCACCCTCAAAGAGGGCACAGAAGCTCCTCACTCCCTTTCTCCATATCTTGCCCTATGCCCCTCTTCCATCTGGCTGTTCCCAAGTTATATTCTTTTATAATAAACTGGTAATCTAGTAAGAAAAACCTCTGAGTTCTGCGAGCCACTTTAGCAAATTAATCAAATCTAAGGAAGGAGGGGATTGTAGGAACCTCTGATCTATAGCTAGTTGGTCAGAAGCATAGGTAACTTGTACTTGTGAGCTGAATCTGAAGCTCGGGGTGGGGGGTCAGTCTTGTGGGACTGAGCGTTAACCTGTGGAATCTGCTGCTGTCTCTGGGTAGACAGTGCCAGAATTGAGTTGAAATGTAGGACACCCAGCTGGTGTCCAAGAATTGCTTGGAGGTGTGGGGAAACCTCCCCCCATAGGCTTGGTCCCAGATCCTAAACAGGCTAAAAGCTGGAGGCAGGCAGTCATAAAGGTGAAAGATGCTTGACTGTATTTGTGTGTGGTGGGGAAGAGCCAGAGGAGAGACTGAGGATAGAGGAAAGGGAGGTGATGTTGATGGTGCAGATGGTGTTGAGGGTGTCTTCCCTCAGACACAAGAAGGGGCACCACCCTGTGAAAGGGGAAGAAGAAGGGAAGCCACTCGTGGGTTGGGGCTTAGAACAGAGATCCAGGGAACCATGATGTCAGAGAGTAGGCGAATTGGGAGTGGGGAAGTGAGCAAACTGAAAGGCAAGGAGTTCTGGCCAGAGACCTGTATATTGGCATTTCTGAGCTGGAGCAGTCATGACAATGTCCAGAGTGTTCCTGGATGAGGTGGCAGTTATGTCACTAGAGTTAAAAGGTCAAGAATTATGAGATGGATGATCTTACAGGAACAGATCTGAGATGAAAAAAGAAAAGCCTGATAGGTTCTAGTCTCAAAAAGATCAAGAGGAAGCATTTCCTGGGGTGCCTGGGTGGCTCAGTCGGTTGAGCTTCCAACTTCGGCTCAGGTCATGGCTCGCAGTTCTTGAGTTCGAGCTCTGCGTCGGGCTCTGATCTAACAAACAGCTCGGAGCCTGGAGCCTGCTTCAGATTCTGTATCTCCTTCTCTCTCTCCCCCTTCCCTGCTCATGCTCTGTCTCTCTGTCTCTCAAAAATAAATAAATGTTAAAAAAAAAAAAGAGGAAGCAATTCCTTGGCTTAATACAGAATCACATTAGATTAAAAAAAAATAATTCCAAGACCTAAGTTATGGCTAATCTAACTACCTCTTGCCAAGATGTAAGTCCATAGCTTCCTCAAAGGTAGACCAGACATTTAGACTAAGTAACAGACTGAAACTATGAAGCAGGAACCTGCATGATAAATCCTGGTCCTATTAGCTACAAAACGGGTTAAATCTATCCTTCTGAGTTACACTAAGGCCTGGTTTCTATTCATTCATTCATTCATTCAACATGCCTTCTTTTTGCCAGGGTTTTTACTAAGCCCTGGGGGTGCAAAAACAAGCCATCTATTGTTTTTATGGAGCTCACAAACATGGACAGGTGCCACCCCTGACCCAATATGAAAATTCTAGAGAGGTAGGAAGAAAGTGCAGTGGGATTATGTAAACATAAGGAAAGGAACCTAGATTTGGGAGAAGAGCTGATATGTGAGATGAGCCTTAAAGAAGGAGGAGAGTGTTCTAGGCTAGGAAATTTAGGAAGGGCATTCTAGAAGAGGAACAGCATGAGAAAGGACACTAAGGGCCCAAAGAGTCAAGAAACTGAATCTGGTTTGGCAGAGCAGTAGTTCTTAGAGGGCAATCTGCACAAAAATCAGCCTTGGTATAATTAAATGCAGGTTCTCAGGCCCCATGAGCAACTGATTTGGTGGGCCTAGGCATCTGAATTTTAAAACAAGCATCCTCAATGATTCTGAAGAAGGTGGTCCATAGACCACACTGAGAAACCCTGGGCTGGAGTATAGAGTGCATGGTAGGAGGAAGGAGAAGGGCTTGGGATAAGGCAGAAACTTTGGTCAGGACCATATTGTGCTAAGGAGTTTGGAGCTCAATTTCATAGGCAGTGAGGCACCCTTTGGCAGTGTCCTGGTGACATCAGTTTTAGAAAGTCCCATGTGGAGGCAGTGCTGGGCAAGAACCTGGAGAGGAGGGTCACTACATCTAGGCAAGACATGAGGAGTTTCTTCAAGAGAAAGTGCATTATTCAGAGATCAAACCACAATGAGGACCCTGAAACTACACCCCTCTTATCAGCTGGGGGCTGCCAGGACATCCTCATACTTCTAGGGGACAGAATCTCCCCTGAGCGGAAAGCAGTAACAACCACAATGGCCCACATAACTGCACATAGGCCTATGCCGAAGCCAGGCTGGGGGACACTCCCTGTGGTTCTCAGGCTTGTGCTGAGTCATCTCTCATAAGAACAAGTTTCTCAGAGCTCCTGGGATCTTGCTTCACAAGCTGCTGCTTGGTTTCCAGGCCAAGCAAGGAGAAAAAAAAAAAAAAAATTAACCAAAGCTACTTCTAGGGCACAGGTCTCACAACCATGGTGCCCATGGCCCCTCCCCTTGCCTCTCTCCTCTTATTCTTTGCCCTAGAAGCTAGGATAAGCTGCCGATTGCCCAGTTTCGTAACCTTCTTGGCCACTCTGCAGCAAAAGGGCAAAAGTAAGCAGCTACCTGTACAGATCTGAGGCTAGAAGGGACCTGAAGACAAATAATCTGTGTTCCTGAAAGGGGCTGGCTAACTTGAAGTTTACTTCACCACCCAATCTGGGCTCCCAGGGAAGGGCTCTCACCAGGCCACACTGCTTCTCGGGGTAACTTTCTGGTTGATTGGCATGAAGGGATGGCCTTGGACAAAACTACTCCCTTTTTTGAGCTTCAGCTTCTTCTGTAAAATGATGGAATTGGATTCAAATAACTTTATCCGGTTCTATATCATTCCTTGAGTTGAGATGACGACAAAGCTGAATACCCTGTGCTTCTTTTTTTTTTAGCTTTTTTATTTTATTTTTGAGAGACATAGAGACAGAGAGTGAGCAAGGGAAGGGCAGAGAGAGAGAGACACAGAATCTGAAGCAGGCTCCGAGCTCTGAGCCGTCAGCCCAGGGCCCAACGCGGGGCTCAAACTCACAGACTGTGAGATCATGACCTGAACCCAAGTCGGCCGCTTAACCGACTGAGCCCCCCCAGGCGCCCCTACCCTCTGCTTCTTGACTCCTCCCTCCAATGCCCCCAGAGAGCCAGGAGCTATTTCAGGTACACTCAAGAGGAACCCATCCATTTAACTTATGACTTTCTGAGTCACGCTCTACTACGTGCAGATAATAAGGACAGCCATCAAGGGCGCCTGGGTGGCTCAGTCAGTTAAGCAACTCTTAATTTCACCTCAGGTCATGATCTCATGGTTTGTGAGTCCAAGCCGGAGGCCAGCTCCATGGCTGCAGGGCTCGGTGCCATGGGGATCTGCGTTTCAGGGACTTGTGCTGACAGCGCAGAGCTTGCTTGGGATTCTCTCTCTCTCTCCCCCTCTCCCTCTGTCCCTCTGCCCCTCCTTCACTTTCTCTCTTCATAAAAAATAAACACACATTTTATTTATTTTTTTAAACACACATTAAAAAAAATAAGAACAGCCATCATTTTCAAGTGCTCACTATGTACCTAGTACTATGCTAAGCATTATACATTTACATTATTTGCCCATCACGACATCCCTAAGATGTAGGTGTTATTATCTTTATTGTACAAATGAAAAAATTGAGGCTCAGAGAGATCAAGTAACTTGCTCAAGAACATTCAGCTGGTAAAGCAGCAGAGCCCCCCTATCAGCTCCAAAGACCATGGTCGTTTCACTCCATCACACTTCATAGTGCTGGTCAACAGGGGTCAGTTAGGTATAGATCAGAGACAGTAGTGGAGTTGGTGGGGCTGGGAAGTGGGGAGTAAGGATAGATCAAATGATGAAACGACTTGTTAAATGGGAATAATAATAGTACCGATCTCAACTGGTAGTTGGCAGAATTCAATTAAATAATTAGTAAACTTATATATGCCTTAAAAAATAACTACTAATATATACTACATATTAATGAATGTTATATAGTAATTGCCATTTTTATTTGTTTGTAATTGTTTTTTTCTTTTTATGTCCCCATAATAAAACCCTGGCTTCTCTTGGATTAGATCATAATTTAACGTTGTGTTGTTGTTGTTTTTAATTTTTTTTAAATGTTTATTTATTTTTGAGAGACACAGAGGCACACCGTGAACAGGGGAAGGGCAGAGAGAGAGGGAGACACAGAATCGGAAGCAGGCTCCAGGCTCTGAGCGGTCAGCACAGAGCCCGACGCGGGGCTCGAACTCACAGACTGTGAGATCATGACCTGAGCTGAAGTCGGCCACCCAACCGACTGAGCCACCCAGGCGCCCCTTGTTGTTGTTTTTTTAATGTTTATTTATTTCGAGAAAGAGAGAGAATCCCAAGCAGGCTCCACGGCTCAATCTCATGGGGTAACATATGCATAAAATTTACCATTATAGTCACTTTTAAGTGTACAGCTCAGTGGCATTAAGCATGTTCACCCTATTGTGCGACCATCACCACCATCCCTCTCAAGAACTTTTTCATCTTCTCAAACTTAATTTCTACCATCGGTTTTTAATAATTACTCACTTAACCCTTACACCAAATATTTTTCTGCTTCCATCTTCTTAACAAAAAGCTGTGGGTTGTAGTGGAGAACATGGGACGGAGATTACAACCCTGGGTCCGAATTCAGATTCTCTCCCAGTGTTTGAACTTGAATAAATCCCATAAAATTCTGAACACCACTTCCTCCTTGGAGATGAGACTAATACATGGAGACCACACGAGATCGTGGTTAGCATTAGAAGAGATCCCCAAGGGAAAGTATGTTGCCAACTCCATGCAAAGCGCTCCACAACATATGACCTTTAGATTGATGGACAGATAGTACTTTTAAGCGCCTAGCTCAGCTCCTGGCATAATATAGGAGCTCAGAAAAAGTTCTAAATGAACCAGAAAGAGAAGTTTCAAGCTGCTGGGTCATACTGCCCCCTGGTGGTAGCCAAGAAACGTGCAGCGTCTCTGGCCTCCCGGGTACTCTTGGGGCTGATTAGGTAACAGCAGAGTGGGCTGGGGACTCAGGAAAACCCAAGGTTCCTTCCCCAACAGGCTCTTCCTTCTCACCTAAACACACACATTATCCCCAGACATTCCTCAGCTAAGACTCTTCTCTTCTTCCAAAAGGGCCGCTCTCCTTTCCATACGCCTTTCTCTTACTGCTTTTGCTGATGCTGTTCTACTTCCCCACCGGTGGCTCATCCAAACCCTAAATCTCCTTCAGACCCGTGCAAATCTCACCTGCTCCAGAAGGCCTCCCTGCAACCCACCAGCCAGGCTCTCCCTCAGTCTTTTTTAAACCTCTGCAGAACTCACAGCCTGTACTTGATTACATGCTGTGTGTACTTCTCTCCAAACTTTGATTCCTTGATATAATTTCCTGGTTTTCTTAATGTTTCCCACCATCTTCAGAGCATGAACTGAAGAGATGGCCCCAGTTCTTTAAAAGCTATACATTTCTGAGTGCCTAGGTACACCATGCTTAGATATATGGGCCAGGTATAGCACTGGGTACTTTTACAAACATGCCTTCAGTCCTCATGATAATTTCAATGCAACTCTACTGCAAATTACATATTTCAATTTGTAGAGAACAAAATTGAGCCTCAGAAAGGTTAAGTAACTTGACCAAAGTCACACAGCTAGTAAGTGGTAGAGTATGGGTTTGAGCCCATGTGTGCCTACTTACAAATCCACAGAATAAATTCCATCTCCCATGCCAACTCTTTCAACTATTACCACCTGCCTGGCATAGTGACTTGGGAAGGAATTCAGAACACCCGGAGGTTGAAGGGTTAAATGGTGAATTTGATTAGTAATGTCTGTCATGAGTGAGGAATGGAGAATTGTGACACACAAGTTTTGTATTTGCTGTCCTTTCTCTACCCCACGTTGGATGGGTCTATGGGAGGAAACTCCATCTCATTCTGGATATAAACTTAAGAAGGCACAGTATGTTGAATAAACATGAAATTTAAAGTAAGACGGACCTGGATTAAAATTCAGCTCTACCAGTTTCCGGAACTTTAAGCTGTTAACTGGCCTCTTTAAGCCTTAGATTCCATAAGTGTGAAATGTGGATAATAACCCCTGGGTTATAACAAAAAAATGGGAGAAAAAATAAACCTTTGTTCTTTTCACAAGGCTGAATGGAAGCTCTGAGACTTATTTCTCTAATTATCACAAGATAATTAATTAATTTAATTAAGAATAAATTCTCTTAATTTTGAGAGAATCACTGAAGGTGTTGCTATAATCTACCTATTACTTTAAACCTATTTTTATGAGAGAGAGAGAGTGAGAGAGAGAACATATTCCCCGAAATGAGGAAACAGAGGGGGAAAAAAGCCTTCTGTAAACACCTCTGGCATACTACCTGGCACAGAATAAGTGCTCAACTGGTGTTACTTCCTTCTCTCCTTCCTTTAGAAACAGAGAGCCTGATTCCTATCAGGCAGTAGTTTGGAAGGTATTGTCCTTCCTAAGAAATAATAATTGTGTGTCAAAACTATCACAAAAATAAAACTTTAACATGACAAGACCATCTGATAATCACTAGTCTCCAAATGTGATGCACTAGGAAGGACAAAATATTGTCTATGTGATGTTACTGCCAAAGGTATCTAACTTGAATCTAAACATGAGGAGTTAGATAAAAACAAAACAAGCTGCCTGAAAAAACAAACAAACAAAACACAACTGGCCTGGATGCTTCAAAATATCAATGTAAAAACTACCAAACAAAGGGGCACGTGGGTGGCTCGGTTGGTTAATTATCCAACTCTTGATCTTAGCTCAGGTCTTCTGTTTTTTTTTTAATTTTTTTTAATGTTTATTTATTTTTGAGAGAGAGAGAGAGAGAGAGAAACAGAGCACAAGCAGGGGAGGGGCAGAGAGAGAGGGAGACACAGAATCTGAAGCAGGTTCCAGGCTCTGAGCTGTTAGCACAGAGCCCGACGCGGGGCTCAAACCCACAAACTGCAAGATCATGACCTGAGCCGAAGTCAGACACTTAACCGACTGAGCCACCTAGGAAACCCTTAGCTCAGGTCTTGATCTCAGGTGAGTTCAAGTTCTACGCCCAGCATGGAGCCTACTTAAAATAAACACACACCCCACAAAAAGAAAAAAAACAAAAGACTGGAAAACTGTTATGGATTAAGAGAAATAGGAGAGATAGAACAATCAAATGCAGTGTATGATCCCAAAAACCAAAAACAACTAAAAAAGACAATTGGGAATTTGAACATGGATATATATTAGAGCAGTGTCTCAGTGTTAAATTTCCCAAGGGTGATAATTATGTTGTGGCTATGCAGGAGAACATTCATGTTCTTAGGAGATACTAAAGTATTTAGGAGAGAAGTGTCATGATGCCCACAACTAATTCAAATGGTTAGGAAAAGGTTTATGTATGTACATATTGTCTGTAGAGAGAGTGAAAGCAATTATGGCAAAATTCAATCTAAGGAAAGGGCATCTAGTATTCATTGTATCACTCAAAGTTTCCTGAAGATTTGGAATATTTCAAAATAAAAAGTCAGGGAATATATGTATATAATTAAACTAGAATAAATATATATGGATATAATATATAAATATTTTACTAATATATATATTTTTTTAGTTAACAAAGTTTTAAAATTGTAATGCTCCATGTCGGTGAGAGTATAGTAAAATAACTATACTAGGGAATTTCCAAGTGACGAATGGGGAATGGGCACAACCATTTTAGAAAACAATTTTGCAAAATATGTCTGTGCATTGTTTTTTTTTTTTAATTTTTTTTTTAAATTTAAAATAGTTTATTTTCAAATTGTTTAATTTTTTTTTAACATTTTTTTATTTATTTTTGAGAGACATAGAGACAGAGTGTGAGCAGGGGAAGGGCAGAGAGAGAGAGGGAGACACAGAATCGGAAGCAGGCTCCAGACTCTGAGCCATCAGCACAGAGCCCGACGCGGGGCTCGAACTCACAGACTGTGAGATCATGACCTGAGCCGAAGTCGGCCGCTTAACCAACTGAGCCACCCAGGCGCCCCTGTCTGTGCATTTTAACATTATGATCCTGCTTCTGGGAATTTGCTTTAAAAAACGAAAAGAAGAAAAAAAATTGAAAAAATACTCATTGCAATGTTTCTACAATGGTAAAATGGAGAGCAAAAAACTTAAATGTCTAGCTATTGAGGAATGACTAAGTAAATTATGTCAATTCAGTGAGCTACAATGCAGCTACTAAAAGTAAAAAAATTTGATGGGGCACATGGCTGACTCAATTAGAAAAGTGTGTGACTCTTGATCTCAGGTTCATGAGTTCAAGCCCCGTGTTGCATGTAGAGATTCCTTTAAAAAGTAAAAATTGTGAATAATGATTTTAAAGATATTTGAAGACTGGATATCAACATGAAAAATATGAGATAGGGTGCCTGGGTGGTTCAGTTGGTTAAGTGTTCAACTATTGATTTTGCCTAAGGTTATGATTTCATGGTTTGTGAGACTAAGCTCAGCATGGGCTCTGTGCTGGCAATGCAGAGCCTGCTTGAGATTCTGTCTCCTCCCTCTGCCTTTCCCTTGCCACGCTCTTTTTTTTCTTTCTTTCTCTCTCTCTCAAAACTAAATTACTAAACATTAAAAAAGAAAAGTAGGGGCGCCTGGGTGGCTCAGTCGGTTGAGCGTCCGACTTCGGCTCAGGTCATGATCTCACGGTCTGTGAGTTCGAGCCCCGCATCGGGCTCTGTGCTGCCAGCTCAGAGCCTGGAGCCTGCTTTGGATTCTGCATCTCCCTCTCTCTCTGCCCTTTCTCTGCTCCTGCTCTGTCTCTATGTCTCTCAAAAATAAATAAATGTTAAAAAAAAATTAAAAAAAAAAAAAGTATGAGATAATGGGGCACCTGGGTGGCCCAGTCGGTTAAGTGTCCAACTTCAGCTCAGGTCATGATATCACAATTGGTGAGTTGGAGCCCCACGTCAGGTTCTGTGCTGGCAGCTCGAAGCCTGGAGCCTGCCTTGGATTCTGTGTCTCCCTCTCTGCTCCTCCCCTGCTCACACTCTGTCTCCCTCTCTCTCTCAAAAACAAATAAACATTAAAAATTTTTTTTCAAAAAGAGAAAAGTATGAGATAAAAGTTAAATTTTTTTTAATATTTATTTATTTTTCAGAGAGAGACAGAGCATGAGCAGGGGAGACGCAGAGAGAGAGGGAGACACAGAATCTGAAACAGGCTCCAGGCTCTGAGCTGTCAGCACAGAGCCTGATGCGGGGCTCACACTCCTGAACCGTGAAATCATGACCTGAGCCGAAGTCAGATGCTTAACTGACTGAGCCATTCAGGGGCCCCAAAAGTTAAATTTTTAAAAAGCAGAATACAGAATTCTAACAAAAAACTGTGAAGAAAAATAATCCTTTGTTCTTTTCACAAGGCTGGATGGAAGCTCAGAGTTGCTATAATCCACCTATTACTTTATCTATTGCTTTAAACCTATTTTTTATGAGAGAGAGAGGATATATTCCCCTAAATGAGGAAGCAGAGGGGGAAAAAAGCTTTCAGATTAGGTCCTGACACTGCCTGCATGTCTAGGAAACACTTTAAATGCACCAAGTCATTAATCACAAGCTCCTAGAGCAGGAATAATTTATCCTAATTAATTTCTTTTTTAAATTTTTTTAATGTTTGTTTATTTTTGAGATGGAGAGAGAGCACGAGTGGGGGAGGGGTGGAGAAAGAGGGAGACACAGAATCCGAAGCAGGCTCCAGGCTCTGAGCTGTCAGCACAGAACCCAACGCGGGGCTCAAACTCACAAACCAGGAGATCATGACCTGAGCCAAAGTCAGATGCTTAACCGATCGAGCCATTCAAGTGCCCTGTATCCTAATTAATTTCTTAAAAATGAATTTACTGACGCAATAGAAATGATGGATCACTAAATATCCATTCCATTACAGAATACGCAGCATGTGTCTACCTGTGGGGACTGAGAAGCAGTAACAAGAATAGAAAGGGTGAGAAACAAATTGTCTTAAATGATGAAAAAAAATCACATATCTGTGATGAGCAGGAATGGGGTGTGGTCCCATTTTATAAAATACTAAGATACATGGGTGGGGGTGTAGGTGTGTGCAGAGACAGCCTTCTCTGAAGGATAAGCCTCCTTCTATTCCCTTTAGGATTCTTGTTTTCCACTATCCTCCTCCTGCTCCCCAAAGAAAGAGGGAAGGAATACAGGGTTTTCCTGCTATTCAAAACAGCATCCAGGGGCACCTGGGTGGCTCAGTCGGTTGAGTTACCGACTACAATTCAGGTCATGATCTCACAGTTTGTGGGTTCAAGCCCCATGTCGGGCTCTGTGCTGGCAGCTCAGAGCCTGGAATCTGCTTCCGATTCTGTGTCTTCCTCTCATTCAGCTCCTACCCCTGCGTGCAGTCTGCCCCTCTCTCTCTCTCTGAAAAATAAATAAACATTAAAAAATTTAAAAATAAAAAAAAAGTAGTGCATCCTTATGAAATCTTTTGAAATCCTGTAAAGTGAAGAAGCAACTCCCATTAATTTATACGAAAACATTTTTTAGAGTTCCCAGATACCCCCCAAAAAAATAACCTCTCTTAGGCTTTTCTTTTCTTTGTAATTTTTTTAGTTTATTTATTTTTGAGAGAGAGAGAGAGAGAGAGAGACAGAGCATGAGCAGGGGAGGGAAAGAGATGGGGGAGACACAGAATCCGAAGCAGGCTCCAGGCTCTGAGTTGTCAGCACAGAGCCCGACGTGGGGCTCAAACTCACGAACCAGGAGATCATGACCTGAGCAAAGTCTGATGCTTAACTAAAGGATCCATCCAGGTGGCCCATGGCGTTTTTGATACCTTAGGACACATCTTGCCAACGGATGCACAAAATAAATTGCAATAAAGCACAGATGCTCACAGACATAGTTTTATGGTGAGATGCTGAGCGTAGCTCCCGAGGAAGGAGTGTGGCCGGGCCGCTCTTGCTGCTCAGAGTGCACGCTCCCTCTGTAAGGGCTCACTGCAGACAAACCCTGAACAGTATTTTCACTTTGCACCATTTTTTGTAAAAGCAAAAATCCTCTTTGGGTTTCTTTTGCTTAGGGAAAACAGGCATCAATGCAGGTCTTTCATAAAAGCAAAGTGGTTTGGCTTTGGTATCAGGACAATACTGGCCTCATATAATGAGTTAAGAAGTGTTCTTGCACTTTTTGAAAGAGTTTGAGAAGGATTAGTGCTGATTCTTCTTTAAACATCTGATAGAATTTTCCAGTGAAAGCACCTGGTCCTGGGATTTTGTTGTTTTTGTTCAGAGTTTTTTCATTATTGACTTAATCTCATTCCTTATTACAGGTTAATTGTGTCCAGTTTTCTGAAAAAGTTGACTCTGACAGTTTTTGCCACGTTTTTTGTTGCTATTATGAAGAGATGAACTTTTGCAGTTTCTTGCTCTGCTGTTTTGTTGACATCACTTCAATGCAACTTATTACTAGTAATGTTAACCTGATCGCTTGGTTAAGGTAGTGTCTGCAAGGTTTCTCTTTGCAGAGTTACGATCTTTTCCTTTCCATATACTATTCCAGAGGTCAGCAAACTAATGGCTGGTAGACCAAATCCAGCCCACTGCCTGTTTTTATAATAAAGTTTTATTGGTCTGTTTTGATAAATTAAGTTTTATTGGTACACAGCCACACTCATTTGTTTATATATTTTCTGTGGCTGCTTTTATGCTACAATAGCAGAGGTGAACTGTTGCAAAATAGTGTATATGGCTTACAGTGACTAATTTAGTTTCTATTTGGCTCTTTCCTGATTCCAACTATATTCACTGGAAGCATATCACTAAGTCTAGCCCTCATGCAGGGGGAGGGGAATTAAGCTTTACATTGCGGAGAAAGGAAGATCAAAGCATTTTTGATGCTTAATCTTAAAAAAAAAGATAATTAACAAATATTTTGGAGACTATACTTTGCGGCTATGCAAATATCCTGTTTCTCCTGAAAATTTTGCCCACTAACATTAGCTTAGCTTCACCAGTAGATCTTGTTTGTAGCAATTATTACTGTGGTGTTTCAATGGTGATTTTCTGCTTCTCTCATCCCTTTTACATGTATTAATTGGAATTCTTCCGTAAGGGATATTTGTTCCTTCTTCGCTATTTATTTATTCAATCTTTTAATTACGGAAGCATGGGCTCATAGATATTTATTTTATTCTTTGGGTCATAACCTATCACTATCATAATTTACCTCACGGTACTAGAGTTGCGGTACTTTCTCTTGCTGGAGAGACAACTGAGAACACAGTACAAGATTTTAAGTTAGAAGCCTCGATTTGTGACCTTGAGCAGGTCTCTTGACATGTCACTCTTTTTTCTCATCAGCAGAATAAAAATATCAATAGCTACCTCACAGGATTCTTGTGAAAATGCTGTCTTGGGTAATTCTAGGTAATGAACTTCCTTTGCTCTAATTTTCTCCTTTGCTTTCCTTCTCTTCCTCTTTTCTTTTCTCGATCCTGATTCCACCTTTCTTCTCCTCTGCCTGTGTCTTGGGCCTACCAGAGGTCCCTCATGGCACTACAGGGATGAAACCAGTGGGGTCTGAATCTCAGCACTTTGAAGAAGGGCTGTTTCCAGGTCCAGCCCAAATAACCAGTTTCCCTCTGGTGCTATCCTTAGGAAGCCACTTTAAGGACTCCTTTGCTGTTCTAAGCAGACTGCTTCCAGCACACATTCCCCCACCTCATTCCCTGAAGAGCAGGGACCTTGCCTTGTAACTCCTCTACCTCCCTTACTGCACAATGCCTTTAAGATAGTGTTCAATCAACTTTGGATATGGATTTTAACACGCATATTCTGCATTTTAAAATACACATGTTCTGCATGTTACCACTATGCAGAACATACGTATGTTCTTGGCAAACATCGCATTGAAATTCATTTGATGTTTTTTTATCATTTTATTAGGGCCTCATTCCTAGTTTGGAGATATCTAACTTTATACTTCAATAGGTATTAGCTATGTAAGAGGCTATAAAGTGAATCAGATATGCATGGCACCGGACCTCAAGGAACCCAAAGTACAGCCGAGGGAAGAGCACTCTGCACAAATAACCAACCACAGATTATCAAGGACTTAAAATATCAGACAGCACATAGTCTTTGTTCAGCAGGCAGTGGGTCACTAGTGAAGACTTTTGAGGTAGAAAGTGACATAATCTATACTGAGGAAGTGGGAGGGAGGAAGTGCATAAGCCTGGATACAGGGGGTGCAGTTAGAAGGCTTTCAGAATGACCAAGTGAGAAATTACATACATCAATGGCAGTAAGAATAGAAAGAAGTAGACAGAAAACCTTGCAACAGGAAAAGGTCAATTAGGGATCAGAGAATCTTAGGGGTGCCTGGGTGGCTCAGTCAGTCAAGCGTCCAACGTCAACTCAGGTCATGATCCATAGGTTCAAGCCCCGTGTCGGGCTCTGTGTCTGACAGCTCAGAGCCTGAAGCCTGCTTCAGATTTTGTGTGTGTGTCTCTCTCTGCCCCTTCCCTGCTCACATTCTGTCTCTCTCAAAAATAAACAAACATGAAAAAAAAAAAAAAGGAATCAGAGAATCTTAGAAGGTGACCTTTGAGATTATCTGGGGAAACTTTTATGTTTCAGAAGAGGAAGATGAAAACTGAGGACACTGTATCTTGCCCAACCTCACACTGTCAGTTAGTGACTGTACTAGTCAAGGTGACTCTAGGCTATGCTACAGTAACAATCAGATGCCAGTCTCTAAAGTCTAACCCATAGAAGTTTATTTCCTACTCACAAAAAGTCCTCTTTAAGTCCAGAGGTTCCTCAGGGCAGCACCATTCCAAACAATGATTCAGGGATCCAGTCTGCTATTGTGGGTTCTGCCAATTCAACTCATACCTTCCAGGGAAGAGAAAGTATGGAGAACATGTATCACTTCCTCTCATAACCCTTCAGGCAGAATTAGACACATGCCCCAGCCTAACTACAAGAGAGGCTGGGAAATGCCACAGGAAGAAAGTGGGCCTGAGATATTTATGTGCCATTTATGAGCACTACATTCTCTGTCACAGTCCCAGAACTAGGAACGGCCTGATCTCCATAATCCAGGCTTTTTTACTACAGTCTATGGGAAGTGGAACCCACTTCATGGATTTGCTAACACCTGTGTTCTATCCTACTGTTACCATGGACTTGGCAGGAGAACTGAAAACAGATTTTCAGTCTTGAGAGAAACAACCCCATTCAGAAACTGTAAGTAGGCAGCTTGAATAGGCTGGGGATATTTCAAGCAACTCCAAACTACGTATCACCATATGGTAATTATTTGTATAATTTAAACAATATGTACACAAGTATCTGTATAGTACACATCAACTCAGAATATATACCTCTGTTCCATGACTTGTGAAGTCACAGAAGTAGATGCCGGCCATAGAGTGTACAATGGACAGCTTCATAGTAGAGCATAGCAGAGCTATAGAAGGATGAAGTCGGTGACTCCCTGGGCCCCTGCCTGCTATGCTCCCAACCTCTTCCTGAGAGAAGGAGGCCTTTACCATCACAACCCATATTCAAGGGGTGCCTGGATGGCTCAGTCAGTTAAGTGGCCGACTTCAGCTCAGGTCACGATCTCACGGTTCATGGGTTCAAGCCCCACATCAGGCTCTGCGTTGACAGTGCAGAGCCTGCTTGGGATTCTCTTTCCCTCTCTCTCTGCCCCTCCCCTGCTTGCACACGCATGTGCACATGCTCTCTCTTTCTCTCAAAATAAATTAAATACACTTAAAAAAAACATTCAAGGGGCACCTGAGTGGCTCAGTAGATTAAGCATCCGACTTCGACTCAGGTCATGATCTCATGGCTTATGAGTTCGAACCCCACATCAGGCTCTGTGCTGACAGCTCAGAGCCTTGAGCCTGCTTTGGATTTTGTGTCTCCCTCTCTCTCTGCCCTTCCCCCACTCATACTCTGTTTCTCTCTTTCTCAAAAGGAAACATTAAAAAAAACCAAACCATTAAATAGCATGTGACTTATCACCCTGGCCATGACTGATCACAGAAAGGGAAGATGCTTGACTCAAGGGCAGCTAATTTCTAGGTGCAAGTAGTTTATGAGGTGATATGAGATGATTGGAGATTAACCAGGTCAATCATAAAATAGAGATTTTTGAAAACAGTTTATCAGTTGACAGTAGGCACAGGAAATGAAGGCACAGAGAAAAGACAGCATGTCATTGGAATAGTAGAAATCTGGAGTCAACAAGAGCCTGAATGTTGCTTCTCAAAGAGTAAGAAGTAGGTGGTTGGTAGTGCCAGACCATACAGAAGCTGTGGAAGCAGAATATCACTGAGTTGGCAAAGTAACTGAGTATCAGAAAATAGCAAATTCCTGCCACTAAGGGGGCAATGAGATATTTTGGTCCCTAGAGTTGTGCTGATCAGATTCCAAATTGCATTTAAGTCCACAGTAAGCCCAGCCATATGGCTATTCCTAAACTTCTAGCCTTTTTGCTGAGATTTCTGTCTTCCTTAATTCTCTAAGGTTGTTTACAGTAACCCCTCGTTACTTCTGGTGGGCTGAGTGAAGCTGTCCTTTGCAATCATAAGACTCTACTAGGCCATAAAAAGAGAAGAAATTATTTTAAGTTTATTTATTTATTTTGAGAGAGAGAAAGAAAGTGTATATGTGAGCAGGGGAGCAGAGAGAGGAGGGAGAGAGAATACCAAGCAGTTTCTGCCCTGTCAGCATAGAGCCTGACTTGGGGCTTGATCTCATGAACATGAGATCATGACCTAAGATGAAATCAAGAGTAGATTCCTAAGTGAGTGAGCCACCCAGGCGCCCTAGAAATGAAGGTATTTTTTTAATATTTATTTATTTATTTATTTATTTTGAGAGAGAGAGTATGTGTGTGAGCAGGGGAGGGCAGAGAGAGAGAGAGAGAGAGAGAGAGAGAGAGAGAGAATCCCAAGCAGGCTCTGCACTGCCAGCACAGAACCCAACACAGGGCTCAAACTCACGAACCATGAGATCACGACCTGAGCTGAAATCAAGAGTCGGACACTCAACCAACTGAGGCACACAGGCGCTCCCAGAAATGAAGTTCCAATACATGCATGCTACGACATGGATGAATCTTGAAGATATTATGCTGAATAAAATAATTCAGACACAAAATAAATACTGTATCATTCCACTTACATGAGATATCTAGAATAGTCAAAATTAAAGAGACAGAATGTAGAATAGGAGTTGCCAAGGGCTGGGTTCTGGGCAAATTGGGGAGTTATTACTTAATGGTTAGAAAATTTCAATTTGGGGGGCACCTGGGTGGCTCAGTCAGTTGAGTGTCTGACTTCGGCTCAGGTCACGATTGCACAGTTTGTGAGTTTGGGTCCCACATAGGGCTCTGTGCTGACAGGTTGGAGCCTGGAGTTTACTTCAGATTCCATGTCTCCCATTCTCTCTGCCCCTCCCCTGCTCATGCTCTTCTCTCTCTCTCTCTCTCTCTCTCTCTCTCAAAAATAAATAAAAATTTTAAAAAATTTAAAAAAAAGAAAATTTCTATTTGGAATGATGAAAAAGTTTTAAAAATAGTGGCCAGTATCTAGTGGTGATGATTATACAACATTATGAATGTACTTAACACCACTGAATTGTACATTTTAAAATCGCTGAAATAGTAAAATTCAGGAAGCCTGGATGGCTCTGTTGGTTAAGCATCCAACTTCAGCTCAGATCATGATCTCACAACTCATGATTTCAAGCCCTACATTGGCTCTGTGCTGACAGCTCAGAGCCTGGAGCCTGCTTCAGATTCTTTGTCTCCCTCTCTCTGCTCCTCCCTGACTCGTGCTCTGTCTCTCAAAAAAAAAAAAATAATAATAAACATTAAAAAAAATTTTAAACAGTAAAATTCATGTTATGTATATTTTACCACACACACAAAAAGACTCCATTAGGGATGCAGTATGATGGAAAAAACAACAGCTTGGAGTCAAAGAAACTGGGTTCAAGACTCGGCTCTGCCATTTTCTACCTGTGTCACTTTAGGCAAGGTACCCAACTTCTCGCTATATTCATTTGAAAAACAGAGATAATAAAACCCTAAGTTTGTTGTGAGGAACAATGAAGAAAAATATATTAAATCATTACATAAACATCTTCTGAAAATGGTCTAGTGACTCTCGCTGTGCATATTTGGAAGAGAAGACAACAGGTCTCTGTATTCTCATTTTAGGAAAGTGTGAGGCTTCTCCTTTGTGTGTTTAGAGCACACTGGTGTGAACAACGTGAAGCTCACCACATCTGCTTTCGGAGAGCAAACTTCTCCACATCATTCTGCCCTTCCCTCCCTAGCCTCCCAAGCACTGGCTCTCCAGTGCTCTGCTGTTCTCTCTTCCTCTAGTCCCCTGTGTAGACCAGCCCTTAGAAGGGATTATTTTCTCATTCAAACTGAAGTCCCTTTGTTCCCATTCCCCGAGTATATTTATTTAGGCCATATCTCTTTGCAGGGATGGAAAAGCTTGATACAATTAAGTTTGCTCAGTTGAACAGAAGGAAATTTTTAGGCATCAGCAGACATGTAAGTTCAGGAAATGCTGGAGGAAAGAAAGTCCTCCAAGACTTTTGTATCTCTCATAGCCAGGCTGTTAATAATCCTGAAATGTTTGCTGACTTGGAACCTTTCTCTGGGCATCATCAAAAGGTAGGGAATGGATTAAATGGTTTTCTCAAATTTGATTCCATTCTGACATTCTACAAAGTCTGGTAGGTAGGCATTCACACCAGACAGGCTAGAGAGCTGTCCAAGGTTCTGAAGTATAACTGAGCAGGCAAGCCTCCAGGTTTCTCCTAATTGTGAAGCACTGTCAACTCTGGTTCAGCCTACATTCAGATTTTTTTTTATTATTTTTAAAAAATATTTACTTATTTTTGAGAGAGATAGAGAAAGACAGAGTATAGGCAGGAGAGGGGCAGAGAGAGATGGAGACACAGAATTTGAAGCAGGCTCCAGGCTCTGAGCTGTCAGTGCAGAACCCAATGCAACCTGACAAGAGGCTCAAACCCATGAACCCACAAGATCATAACCTGAGCCGAAGTCAAATGCTCAACCGAGTCACTCAGGTGCCCCCAGCCTACATTCAGATTTAGAAGAGATAGATGAACAGATAATTTTCAAAAGGGGAAAGGATGAGAGAGAAAGAGGGAATTACACAAGTACACAGAATCTTCTGGATAGGTTCAAACACAGAGAGACTGCTAAGGCCAAAACACAGATTTTTTTTCCAGAAATTTTTGTTTTGATTTTATTTTCATTTTTTCTAAATAGTTACTTATTTTTGAAAGAGAGAAAGTGCCCAAGTGGTGGAGGGACAGAGAGAGATGGAGACAGATGATCTGAAGCAGGCTCCATGCTGAAAGCAGAGAGCCCAATGTGGGGCTCAAACTCACAAACCATGAGATCATGACCTGAGCCGAAGTCAGACGCTTAACCAAGGAGCCACCCAGGCACCCCTGATTTCATTTTTAAATAAGAATGGTTTCCCAGATACCCCAAATGCCTTAAGCAAAAATATGGAACAAGTGAAAGAGAAAAAAACTGTGTGTCAAACAATGCAGTGCAAAGCCATGTAAACACAGATTTGTAAGCAGAACTACAACCACATAGATTGATGTGTCATCATGAACTGAGCCATACCAATAGACTCATAGTTCTTTATTTTTATCTTCTATGTAGATAGAAATAGTTTAATTTTTATGAACAGAAGACAAATGGGAGTATGACTTAGCCTGATGTCAGGTTATTTCATGTGTCTTTGCTAAAAACATCCCCCCTTCTCCAGAAAGTTTGGGGCATAGTCCTCCTTGTCTGCTTTAATTATGTGCTCATGCAAGCATCTTTTCATGGAGGCTAAAGATACTTAGCTGAGAAAATAACTAGCCTGAAACCAGACACAGAAAGAGACAGGGCTTCCCTCTGAGTTCTTAGCACATATGGCCTGCAGTCAAATACATAATGCCTTATGGTAGTCCTTAGTTAGGACCTCACATTAGTCCTAACTCTCCAACTAATTGCAAGCTCCTTGGGAGTAGCGACCATGTCTCATGTCTTCTGCACAGACACAAACAGCACCAAACATGCAGCTGGACACACAGTAGGTGTTCAATAAATGTTGGTTGATGGCTTAAGGCAAAGTAGAGATGGAAGCTGGATTTCATTCAGGTGATGCATTTTATTTTTCTTTCTTTTTAAAAAATTAGGGTGTTTTAAAATTTTTTTTAAAATTTATTCTTGAAAGAGAGAGAGAGAGTAAGCATGAGTCAGGGAGGGAGAGAGTGAGAGAGGGACACAGAATCCAAAGCAGGCTCCAGGCTCTGAGCTGTCAGCACAGAGCCCAACGTGGGACTCGAACTCACAAGCCGTGAGATTATGATCTGAGCCGAAGTCAGACACTCAATCGACTGAGCCACCCAGGCGCCCCCAAAATTAGGGTCTTTTTAATAGGGAAAAACTCAAAACAATATAAAAGTCCAAAAGGAGACTAATTAAACAAATTATGGCACATCCATGCACTACATTGAATTGTAAATAGATCTAGATAGCTGCTATGGGAAAATAGCCACAATGAATGACATTTTTAAAAAGCTGCAGAGGTGCGCCTGGGTGGCTCAGTCGGTTAAGTGGCCGACTTCAGCTCAGGTCATGATCTCACGGTCTGTGAGTTCGAGCCCCGCATCGGGCTCTGTGCTGATGGCTCAGAGCCTGGAGCCTGCTTCAGATTCTGTGTCTGCCTCTCTCTCTCTATGCCCTTCCCCTGCTTACGCTCTGTCTCTCAAAAGTAAATAAATGTTAAAAAAAAATTTTTTTAAAGCTGCAGAACACTGTATAAAATGCATATGATTCTATAGTTATAAAATATTTAATCTGAGAATAGTGACACTTTTAATCATTTCTATATTCATTGCTGTAATTCTAGCAGCTGGCATGAAGCCAAGATTCAGTGAATGTTTGTTAAATGACTAGGATAACACCAAGGACTCAGCGTAGCACCTACAATACTCCCAGCGGAGTGTGAACTCTGACCTTCTTCTGTTACTCCAGAAGAAGCAGGGTTTTCCTCTTATTAGGCATAAAGGAGGGAGGAGAAGACTTTAAATTAGATGAAGTTGGGAGAGCATTAGATAGAATGCTAGGTTCAATCCTAGATTGGGGTGACATTTTCTTTTTTGCTTACTTTATCTACCTATCCATCTATATATTAACTAATTTTCCTAACTTTTTCTTTTGAAAAATTTCAACCCTAGGGAAAAGTTGCAAGACTACTTCAATAAATATCTGTATTCACCAACTGTTAACTCTTTGCCACATTTGTTTTATCTCCCTTTTGTGTGTGTGTGTGTGTGTGTGTGTGTGTGTGTGTGTGTGTGTGTTTGCTAAACCATCTGAGAGTAAGTTATGTAAATCATGACACTGCAAACCCAAAATACTTCGGCATGTATCTCCAAAGAACATTTGCCTATTTATATATTTTTTTTCCAAAGAACTATTTCTTACTTTGAAACAGTTTAAGACTCACAAGAAGTTGCAAAAATAGTACAGAAAGTTCCCAGGTACCATTTACCCAGCTTGCTCTCCATGATAACATCTTATATAACCATAGTACATTATCAAAACCAGGAAAATGACATTGACACAGCAAATTAATTCAACTACAGATCCTATTTGGATTTTACTAGGTCTTTCAGTTTCTCTTTCTCTCATTGTATGAATTTTTCACAGGTATAGATTTGAGTAACAAAACTGTTCCATCACCACACACACACAAAACCCTTCATGTTACCATTTTATAGTTGCATCCTCCCCAAACCCTAACCCATCAATTTGCTCCCCATCACTATAATTTTGTCACTTTGAGAATGTTACACAAATGAAGTCACATATTATATAACATTTTTAGATCAGCATAATACCCTTGTGATTCATCCAAGTTGTTGAGAATTATTCATCAACAGTTGATTCTTTTTATTTTTTAAATAATTGATTCTTAAACATTTTTAAATGTTTACTCATTTTTGAGAGAGAGAGAGCATGAGCAGGGGAGGGGCAGAGAGAGGGGGACAGAGCATGTGAAGCAGGCTCTGTGCTGACAGCAGAGAGCCTGATGTGGGGCTTGAACTCACAAACATGAACCACAAGATCATGATCTGAGCTGAAGTCTAATGCTCAACCGACTGAGCCACTTGGGCACCCCAATAGTTGATTCTTTTCAATACTGAGTAGTATCACATTAGATGGTTTGTTTATCTACTCACCTGTTGAAGACATTTGGGTTGTTCCCTGTTTTTGTCTATTACCAAGAAAGCTGCTATGAACATTTGTGTACAGATTCTTGTAGACTTTCATTTTTCTAGGCTAAATACTCCAGAGTGAGATTGCTGGGTCATATGGTAAATGTATGTTTAACTTTGTAAGAAATTGCCAAGGTGTTTTCCAGAATGGTGTAAAATCCTAGGATTTTACAATCCTACCAGCAACAGATAAAAGATCCAGATACTTTAAATCCTTGCAAGCAGTTGGTATTGTCAGTATTTTGTTTCAGTCACTCTACTAGGTAGATAGTATATATCATTGGGGTTTTAATTTGCATTTCCCTAATGGCTAGTGATGTTGAACGTATTTTCATATGGCTTATTTGCCATCTGTATATTCCTTCGGTAAAATGTTCAAATCTTTTGCCTATTTTCTAACTGGAATATTTGTTTTCTTACTGCTGGGTTTAGAGTTCTGTATATATTATGGATACAAATCCTTTGTGGGATGTATGATTTGCACACATTTTCTCCCAATCTATGGTTTGTTTTTTCATCTTCTTACTTTTTTTGTCTTTCTACCTTTTTAACACATCTTTTGCAGACAATTTTTTAAAATTTTGGTGAAGTCAATTTATTGATTTCTTTTATGGGTTGCACCCTTAGTGTCACCAAAGACTCTTTCCCAAGTGGTTGTACAGGAAAGAACTTTTCAGGGGCGCCTGTGTGGCTCAGTCGGTTAAGTGGCCAACTTCGGCTCAGGTCATGATCTCCCGGTCTGTGAGTTCGAGCCCTGCGTCGGGCTCTGTGCTGACAGCTCAGAGCCTGGAGCCTGCTTCATATTCTGTGTCTCCCTCTCTCTGCCCTTCTCCTGCTTACGCTGTCTCTATGTCTCAAAGATAAATAAACGTTAAAAAAAATTTAAAAAAACAAAAGAATTTTCAACCATTTTTTTTTCATGTGTGTTTAGTACTGTGATAGATGCTGAGAGAGATTCATAGATAATAAAGGGACTTCCAGTTAAGTTTACACTAGCACACAAATAATTAACAGCAGAAGACGGTAGGTAATTATGAGTCATGAGAGTATTACAAAGGCTATGGGTAGGAGGAGGACAGTTTACGGGAGGGAAGGATCCCTTTACATTCAAAACACCAGGGAGGGCTTCATGGGGGAGGTGGCATTTGAGCCTTAAGGATATCAACAGTTGACGTAGGGACAGAGGAGAAAATACCAGGAAGAAAGAAGTGGAGGAACAGGGGTAAGACAGAAAAGTCAACATTAAGGGTGCCTGGGTGACTCTTGATTTCAGCTCAGGTCATGATCTCAAGGTTCATGTGTTCAAGTACTGCACTGGGCTTTACATTGACAGTGTAGAGCCTGCTTGAGATTCTCCCTCTCCCTCTCTCTCTGCCCCTCACCTGCTCTCTAAATTAATTAATTAATTAATTTTTGAAAAAAAGAAAGAAAAGTCAACATTAACAAGAGGGCTGGGGTGGAGTTCACTTTTAGATATACAGTACTTAAAGACCAGCAAGCATTCATGAGGGGGTGTCCAACAGGCGGTTGGAGATGTGAGTTTAAATTTGCACATTGGAGGAGTGCCTGGGTGGCTCAGTCAGTTAAGCCTCTGACTTCTGCTTGGGTCATGATCTCATGGTTCATGGGCTTAAGCCCCTTATCGGGCTCTGTGTTGACAGCTCAGAGCCTGGAGCCTGCTTAAGATTCTGTGTCTCCCTCTCTCTCTACCCCTCCCCTGCTCACATTCTGTCTCTCACTCTCTCTCTCAAAAATAAGTAAACATTAAAAAAATAAAATTAAAAAAAAGCTGGAAATTGGAAATAAGGATTTGAGAATCATCAGCGTAAGTCAGGCTTTTTGTTATATGCCCCACAGCAACTTGTATGCTTCCTTCAGAGCATTTGTCACATTATAATTAATAATATGTGTAATTCGTTGTTTAATCTCTATCTCTCTTGCTAGAATTCCAGTCCCATGGAGTAGAGTCCACATCTGCCCTATTCCTAGCACAGAGTCCGGTGCCCTGCACTCAGAAATATTTGCTGAATGAATAGAGAAGTTGATACTTCTAATAGCCACTATATAGTGAGCATGCACATGGCAGGCATCGTATACCCACTTTGTGTATATAATCTTATTTATTTATTTATTTATTTATTTATTTATTTATTTATATTTATTTTTGAGACAGAGAGAGACAGAGCATGAGTGGGGGAGGGGCAGAGAGAGAGGGGTACACAGAACACGAAGCAGGCTCTAGGCTCTGAGCTGTCAGCACAGAGCCCGATGCGGGGCTCGAACTCACAGACTGTGAGATCATGACCTGAGCTGAAGTCGGACGCTCAACCAACTGAGCCACCCAGGCGCCCCTAATCTCATTTAAACCTCACAGAAGTCTCACGAGAGACAGGTCAAGGCTTCTCAGAACTAAATTCAGTGGGTCTGAGGTAAGGTCCGAGAATCTGATTTTAAGTTCCTAGGGACTTCTAATGAGCGGTCAGGTTTGGACATTACTCAGGTAGTCAATTCAGGTAGTCTTTATCCATATGACAGATAAAGAGGGGTGCCTGGGTGGCTCAGTTGATTAAGCGTCCAACTTTGGCTCAGGTCATGATCTCGAGGTTCGTGAGTTTGAGCCTTGGATTGAGCTCTCTGCTGTCTGCATCTAGCCTGCTTTGGATCCCGTCTCCCTCTCCTCTCCCTCTGCCCCTCCCCCACTTGTGTGCATGCTTTTTTTTCTCTCTCTCTCAAAAATAAACACTAAAAAAATTTTACAGATAAAGAAACTAAGTTCAGCAAATAACAGTGATTTATTCAAAGTCTGATGGCTAGAAAGAGCCATGATGCAAAACTAGATTTCTTTTTTTTTAATTTTTATTAATTTTTTTTATAGAGAGATAGAGTGTGAGCAGGGGAGGGGCCGAGAGAGAGGGAGACACAGAACTCAAAGCAGGCTCCAGGCTCTGAGCTGTCAGCACAGAGCCAGATGTGGGGCTCAAACTCACGGACCATGAGATCATGACCTGAGCCGAAGTCAGACGCTTAACCGACTGAGCCACCCAGGTGCCCCCAAAACTAGATTTCTTAGGGAGAGAATTTTACCACAAACTTCCCTTCCTGTATCTATAAAAGAGTTTATGAGGGAAAAGCAGAAAACCAAACACTGGGTCTTTGAAATCAAGGAGAGTAGTGAGCACTGCCAAATGCCACAGAGAGGCCACAGAGGATGTGGCATGAGGGAGAACCTGGGGACGAATAACCACTGTATCCACAGTGCCTGAATCTGACATTGTAGGAAGATGAAGACACAACCTTTGCATAGGGCAGGGCACTCCTTCAAGAAACCTGGCCAGCTGGAAGGAATTGCGGTTTGAGGCTCAGCCAAGATTACTTCTTGGTAATAGAGCTTTGTGCTAAAAATATTAAAGCCAAACATCTGGGCCTGTAGTGTGGTATGCCAAGAAAGGAGATGTACCAGTCCCAGGGGGAATCTCAGTTTGGAATCTAAGATAAGCTGTTCGGAAATTACAAAATGCAGCTCACTTTGTATTTTCCAGGCCACTACCTCTTTGTTGGATTATTAAGGCCTTTTGCCTTACTTCTGCTTTGTATGTGTTTTACCTTTGGAGTACTGTTTCTTTTGGAGGATGGAAAGAGAAATAAAGGTAAAACTCTAACCAGGACATTTTGCTGATTTTTAGTTATTCGGTCCTGAATATCTAATGGTTGAAATGAGATTGGAACTAGAACCCAGAAGTAAGATCTAATTATCTGTCATGTTTCTACTTAGCAACACTCGTGCTGGCCCCTGGTACCACAATCAAGGTTGACTGTATTCTCTTTGCCAAGGAGCAGCCTAAAGGTCTGTGAAAGGAAATGATGGAAAGTTTCCTGCAATGCCATTACTAACCCCAATTCATATCCTGTTGATGGTAGATGTCCCCTTATTTGAAAGAGGACAATAATGATGAGAACCCCTTATACCCACATCACTTACAAAGCACCTTCACACACATCAACTCAGTCTTTCACAACTGTAGGGAGGTGGGTATTATTATCCCTAGAGGCTTGGTAAGTGGCAGAACCCACAATTCAAACCCATCACCTCTGATTCTTTGAATTGCAACCCAGCCTGCTACTTTGTTACTGGCCCAAACTCCTCAGAAGCAGACTTAGACTTATGCTGGCTGCATGGAAATTAATGAGTCTTCAAGAGTCTCATTGCTCCAAGAAGGAGAATTACATAGTGAGGAAAGAATGTATGTTTGCTTGCCCAAAATGGGCAAAAATGGGGGTAAGAGCCACCCTGAGGAGTGGCCAGAAAGGAAGTAAACTTGCGCAAAATTCTGGCACAATGGCGAGCAGAGAGTAATCACGCAGTAGTGTTAGCTAGCATTCTTCCATCCTTCACCTCATCAGGCGTTTCTGAGCCCAATGAACACAGAATTCAGTTCAGGTCTTGGTCTGTGATGAGAAACCATGGAGACAGGCTGTGGCAGAGTCTGACTATCTTCCATGACCTCAAGCATAAAGCCAGAATGTTCCAAAGTCCCATAGGACTCCCCTTCTCCCTTCCTTTAGTGGTCTGTCTCAGGTAATATTTCCACCCATGGAGTTAAAACTTATCCTACAACTACATCCTTGAGATTCCAAACCAAGAAAGGCCTTCAGTTTGGAATTCTGGAGTCTACTAAAAAGTTCTTCTTACTTCCTCTCCTAAGCCATAACCACATCCTGAGAGGTACTATAAGCTAGAAGAGGAGTGCATACTACAGATCCTACACTGACTCCTCCCAGCCTTCATCTCGCCAGATCCCATTCATGGACTACTCCTCCCCTACCATGGCTGGTAAAGGAGGCCAGCCATGTGGACAGCACCCTTCCCCACTCCTGGAGTTTAATATTTGCAGAGACCTCTTTTGTTCAAGGAGAGATCTAAGCGGGAAAGGGCGCTCCTAAGCCAGATGAGGATTTACACATCCTGAAATTTCTAGCACTTACAGGGCTGGAGAGGAAAAGTAAATGAATTAAGAAGTTGGGTGTTATTCAATGGAGAGTGGTGGGGACTGTTCTGAACCCATCTCCATCCGGAGCTCGGAGTCGGGATGGGCAAACCGGATACCTCCTAGAAAAACCCCAATTCTGGGTGCAGGCAAGGAGGACAGGGACAAGCGACAGAGCTGTGTGGTCTGTGGGTGGAAACCCCGTTCATTTATACAAATGTCGGGGCATTTCTGTCTTGCCCATTGCAGCCATCCCCGCTCTTTGACCCCCGCTCTTTTCTACCATCCGCGTCTCGGGGCCCATGTTCTTTATTCTCTCTCTTTTCCGGGGGCGTCACAGGCACTCCGTCCAGCGACCCGCCCTGGGCGCTTCCGCGAGAGCTGCAGAGGAAAGGCTGATGAGATGCTCTCTGACGTAGACCCACTCTACCCCCTGGGAGCCCCAAGGTGGCAGAGGGAAGGAACAAAGCCTGAGGGAAGGGACAAAGTCCCCACTCTAACTAGAAAAACAGGGCCTCACCCTCAGGAGCTCCTGGGTAGCGACGGGCTGGCGTACTGGACACCTCCCGGAAAACCCTAACTCCGAGAGGGTTAAAGGGGGCAAGGAAGACGGGGTCAAGAGAAGCGACATAGCCGGTGGTCTCCGGATGGGAAACCCCAGTCATTTAGGCACCCCTCCGTTCAAGTCACTTCCAAACCAGACAATTCTTGGGGAGGGGCGCTGCAGACAGGGAGCGGCTCCTACGCAAATCGCTTTGTCTCCGCGCCCTGGGTCCGCCCCGCGCGCAGCTGCAGTTGTCACTGCGCTTCCCCGCCCCCGCTCCTGAATGCCCCCCTTCCCTCTCTCCACCAGACCCGGAGCAGGAGCTCCGCCCTCAACGCGCCGCCCCAGCTCCGGCGCCTTAAAACCCGGTGCACACCGCCCAGCCGCGCCCCGTCTGGCGCACCTCTTCTCTCCTCTGAACCTTCAGCCGCAGCCGCTCTCTCGGTCCTGGTCCCGGCACCATGAGCTTCGGCTCGGAGCACTACCTGTGCGCCTCCTCCTACCGCAAGGTGTTTGGAGATGGCTCTCGCCTATCCTCGCGCCTCTCCAGCGCTGGTGGCGCGGGTAGCTTCCGCTCGCAGTCGCTGTCCCGCTGCAATGTCGCCTCCTCGGCCGCCTGCTCCTCGGCCTCGTCGCTCGGCCTGGGCCTAGCCTATCGTCGGCCCCCGGCGTCCGACGGGCTGGACCTGAGTCAGGCGGCGGCGCGCACCAATGAGTACAAGATCATCCGCACCAACGAGAAGGAGCAGCTACAGGGCCTCAACGACCGCTTCGCTGTGTTCATCGAAAAGGTGCACCAGCTGGAGACGCAGAACCGCGCGCTCGAGGCCGAGCTGGCCGCGCTGCGGCAGCGCCACGCCGAACCGTCCCGCGTCGGCGAGCTCTTCCAGCGCGAGCTGCGCGACCTGCGCGCGCAGCTGGAGGAGGCGAGCTCGGCGCGCGCGCAGGCCCTGCTGGAGCGCGACGGGCTGGCCGAGGAGGTGCAGCGGCTTCGGGCGCGCTGCGAGGAGGAGAGCCGAGGGCGCGAAGGCGCGGAGCGCGCCTTGAAGGCGCAGCAGCGCGACGTGGACGGCGCCACGTTGGCCCGCCTGGACCTGGAGAAGAAGGTGGAGTCGCTGCTGGACGAGCTGGCCTTCGTGCGCCAGGTGCACGACGAGGAGGTGGCCGAGCTGCTGGCCACGCTGCAGGCATCGTCGCAGGCCGCGGCCGAGGTGGACGTGGCAGTGGCCAAACCAGACCTGAGTTCGGCGCTGAGGGAGATCCGCGCCCAGTATGAGTCCCTGGCTGCCAAGAACCTCCAGTCAGCCGAGGAGTGGTACAAGTCCAAGTTCGCCAACCTGAACGAGCAGGCAGCGCGCAGCACCGAGGCCATCCGGGCAAGCCGTGAGGAGATTCACGAGTACCGGCGCCAGCTGCAGGCCCGCACCATCGAGATTGAGGGGCTGCGTGGGGCCAATGAGTCTCTGGAGAGGCAGATCCTGGAGCTGGAGGAGCGACACAGTGCAGAGGTGGCTAGCTACCAGGTAAGAGCTGGAACGCTGCAAAGGGAGGGGCGCCCTGTCCTCTCCCCCACCTACCTGCGCTTTCCCACACAACTGGAGCTCTAGGAACTGAGGGGAGGGGAGGGAAGAGGAGCCCAATTGGAGACAAACAAAAAGCCCTGGAGTCTATACCTTTCGTTCTAGAGGCCTGGCCACCCTCTGTCCCTGCCTGTCATGTCCCTGTCGGAGCCCTTTTAGTAAAAACCCTTAAGCTTATGTTTTTCAGAGTCCAAAAATCTAGTTCATGCCTCCCTGTCCGCAAGTGGACATAAACACCCTGGCGACCTGAAGAACAGTCCCCACCAAAAGTATGAGTGAACCCAATGCAGGTGGGTTACAGCGTCTCATGGTTAGCAGTGCTGTCTCGGCTGTCTGGCTTGTTTGGTTGACTTTGAAAGGCTTTCTGTGCGCCCCGGGATTGATATATATGGCTTATGGTCTGCCTTAGAGAGAATGCTGGACTGAACTGGGAAGGGTTCTACCCCATTTTCTTGACTTTTGCCTTCAAAAGAGTAGAGATTGGGAACCAAGGAGCTAGGTGATTGGGCTAGTTACAACTGCTCTGCCCCCTGCCCCCCTCCCCCCAACCACACCCACGGGCGCGCACATACACAGTTTCCTTGTGGACCTACTGATGATCTTTCTTCCTAAAGAAAGCTTTACACCGCTTAGCAAATGGGAATGGTCGGGGCGCTGTCCTCGGTGCTGATCTAGAGTTCTTTCCATCTCAGAAATGATGTCTCTCCTGTCTCATGTCCCAGTTATGACTCTCTAGGCAATTAACTGCTTTGGGCCTTTTTTTTTTTTTTTTAATCTGCAACACCATCACATCAGTCTTAGCTAACCTGCAATCAAAGGTCACCTCGTGGACAGCATCAATTTTCACTGTCATGGATGGCTTAGCACTTAACAAAAAACACTTAACGTGCTCAGCAGCAGTGAGGTCTCAC
This sequence comes from Paguma larvata, assembly GCA_030068075.1. Classification (NCBI taxonomy): domain Eukaryota; kingdom Metazoa; phylum Chordata; class Mammalia; order Carnivora; family Viverridae; genus Paguma; species Paguma larvata. The sequence goes on along the minus strand of CM057837.1, from coordinate 39,989,969 downwards.
TTGAAAATTAACATCTCCTTAACAATTTTCAACCTAAATGCATGTGATAAATCACAGAGATGGATGATCCTATCTTTGTTATAGGCCACTTATTTTTTCTATCTTTGCATGTCCTCTAAGCGCCTATGAAGGTATTGATTGGATCTTTCTTCCTTTTCTCTCCAAACAAAGGCCACTGCATCTTCAGTTCTACTATATAGGACATTCTGGGCTTATGACCACACAGGGTACAGAGGCAGGGGAAAGAAAGGAACCTAAATAGTATGATTCAGTTTCATGGTACAATAAAAGTTCCATTGGATAGAATGGTAATAATTCAGAAATTTGCAATAATTCATTCTAGCCAAGATTGAAGTTTACATTTGATGAAGTTAATAGGGCTTGGGAACATTAATAAAATAGAACCAAGAAAGGAGTAAAGCCTCAAAAGTGCTATGTTAGTCTACAGTTAAGAATTATTATTGGTGTGCAAGTATTCGTTGTCCATTATAAAAACCCCCGTTACTTAAGGAAGAAAGATTGTTTGGACCATTTGTTTTGGTTAGTTTGGAATTACAGTACAATTCAAGTAAATACCTATGTTCTGCTTCAAAAGCTGTAACTTGAATTTTTCAGTATGTGGACTAGCCCCTGCATAGCCTGAATTAATCACATTTAGTTAATTGAGACTTCATGTGTTCTTCTAGAAGCCTCAAAAGATGAGCTAGGTGGTCTTCTGAAGGGCTAGCCCAGTATTTCTGCAAAAAGAATAACTTATCTACAACTGCAACTGCCATCTAAATTGGGCATTGCCATGCCTTCTGTTTGTTTGGTATAGCCCTACATTCTAAGAGGTAGTGACAGTACTATCTGACTTATTTTGTTTGCTTTAAAAGGCTTTAAGTGTTAGACAATAGTAGGGTCATCCAGATACAGTCTACAGGAAACAAGCAAACAAACAAAACAACAGAAACTGCGGCATCTGCAGCTCTGCAGTGCTGCCCCCATCAGCTTGAGCCGTCAAAGCCTGGTGGACCTGCTGGTGGAGTGGAAGAGGAGATGAGACAGCGGAAAGCCATTTCCTAGCCCTTGGGACTTCAGGCTGAGGAGGGGCTCATATCCTCACCTGCTGATCCTGAAGGCCAGAAGTCACAGGGCTGTCTTCTCTAACAATTCTTGCAGTGCCGATCAAGATGAAAAGCCGCCTTTTCCACAGCAAGATTCAGCCATTGTTTTCTTGCCCTCTCACCCCTCCCTTCTCCCCTTTCACTGCAGTACTGGGAGGTGCTTCTCTTTCTTCTGCTTCAAAGATGAGTGATAGACCCATTTTCCTTTGCAAGCTTGCCACCCTCTTAAGAGGCAGAGGAAGGCCCCATTAAAGTCACATTTTCCATGCCTGGAATGCTGACAGCCTATTCAGGGAGAGAAAGCTTATTACACTTTTGAAAGGGTAAAGAATGATTCAAGGTGACATGGTAAGTCACAATGATATATGAGAGAGTCCAAATCAGGTGACAGGAGAAATTATGAAGAGCTAGACTGTTGTCTTCAAAAGCCAAATGTAGCCACTCTCTAGCTGAACCCTTTTCCATTTCTGACCCAGGGCGAAGCTGGTTCCTGCATAGCTGCTTCATCACCATTAGAGGCCCTGTTCTGCCAAAGACATCTAAGGATGTTTTTTCAGGATACCAGAGGCCTTCGCCCTGTATTATGGTCAGTCTTAGAAAGTCAAAGCTTTCCTTGAAAGACCTTACTGAACAATCAAGCTCACCATTAGTTAATGCTCCCCAAGGAGGTGAGCCAAGTCTGCCTCTTCTCTCCAGTATGAGATTGGAATAGAACCTAATGAAATAGCAAGAAGCGGCTGGCCCCTTAGAGATTGGGGGTGACAATGGCTGATAGATAAATCTACTGCTCAATAGATTTATCTCTGAAATTAGAATTCAAAAGAAACTACATCTAGTCCTTTTTCTTTTTTTAATTCTTCCATGTGTTTTTGGTTTGGTTTGGTTTTTGCCCCTCTCTGCCTCACTGTATTATTGTCACCAGGGCCACCTTGCTTGCTCTTTCACAGAAACAAATTTAAACTAGTAGTTCTTAAACCCATTGATCCACCAAGGTCACTTGGGCTTAACGAAAATATTCTCAGGCCTACTCCTACTCCCAACCGGATTCAGTTGTTCGCAGCTGGGGTCCAGGAATATGCAATATCAGTAAAAGTCCTGCATTCTATTGTTCCTCAGACTGATTTTGGGGTGGGTGCACTGACCTAAACTGCATTTCACAACATAAACCAGCTCATATTATGCAAGATTTTAAAGTATGGTGGGGGGGGGGCAGAAAGCAAAGACAGGAAGGAGAATAAGGCATATGGATGGTCCACATATAAAAATCCTCTCTCCCCACCCAGTAATTCTGGATGGGCTCTTTCATTCAGACTCTGCTACACTCACTACTGCTCACCAGGCTGAGGGCTCCTAAAAGTGATGAAATCCATAGCATTATTTGTAGTTCCTTTTCTCCAGTGCATCAGATGCTTGTGTGGCCAGTTCTTTTACTCCTGGCCTGCATCCTTCCGGCCCTTGGGAAGATGCTCAGCACTTGTCTTAGATACTACTCCAGGAGAGACCCCAGCTGGAACTGGGAGTGTCTCTCTGCCATTCCCTCAGGCTAAGCCAGCAGCAGCTGCGTGGTTGGGGGAGGGGGCAGACTGCAGCGCTCTGCTCAGATTTCCAGCTGGAGGCCATCTTTGGCAGGGCTTTTGAAGGGCAATGCAAGACAGCCTGGTGTGGGGAAGAGAGCACAAAGAGACTAGACATTGAACAGCTATGGTAAGCAATCAGCCCAATTCCTTCTGAAAGGAGCAATGTCACGCTTTTTGCCTACTCCGATCCATAAAATAGATGTATGAAATGTGTAACATAAAAATTCAAGGAAATCTCCTCTATCTAGAACTCAGCTCCCAACAACCTCTCATTCAGCAAACACAGCTCTGAAACAAACAAATAAAAAAAAAGGACCGCACTGGGACGCCTGCGTGACTCAGTTGAGCATCTGACTTTTGGGGTTTCGGCTTGGGTCATGATCTCACAGTTCAAGGGTTTGAGGCCTGTGCCGGGCTGCGCGATGACAGTGTGGAACCTGCTTGGAATTCTCTTTCTCTCTATCTCTCTCTGCCCCTCTACCCCCTCTCTCCCTCCCTCTCCCTCTCTCTCAAAATAAATAAATAAAATAAAATAAAAAAGAAAGAGAAAGGACCCTATTAACCCGCTGATGAGACAAAAGATCTAACCTCAAATCACAATCATGTAGACAGATTCCCAATAGGAAGTTGACCCCTTCTGGTGCCCCTCACGTATTCATTCTTACTTTACATGATTCTAAAGCACTTTGTCTTTTGAATTTCAATCCTGCTGCAAGACAGAGAAGAGGGACCAATGGAGTCAGCCATCATCAAGGACAAGTAGCATTAGTTTAACTTTCAGAACAAAGAAAACCAATAAGTAGCAAGTACTAATTCAAACAGTGTTCTTTGGGGCCATTTAGGATAGAAATAACCTGATATATCTCAGTTGACCTAAGGGATAAAAGACATCCTAGAAATATAGAAAAATAATTGATCATTATCACAACCCATAGTTGCTAAGAAAGGTTGCATTATGTTTATGTCCTAATTAAGAATGGTACAAGTGGGGTGCTTGGCTGGCTTGGTTGGTAGAACATACAGTTATTTCTATTTATTTATTCATTCATTCATTCATTTATTCACTTATTTATTTTTGAGAGAGTGCAAGAGGGGGAGGGGTAAAGAGGGGGACAGAAGATCCCAGTGGGTCCATGCTGACAGGCAAACTGGCAAGATCATGACCTGAGCTCAACTTACTGAGCCACCCAGGTACCCCAGAGCATGCAGCTCTTGATCTTGGGGTTGTGAGTTTGAGCCCTGAGTTGGAGGTAGAGATTACTTTAAAAAATAAAATCTTCAGGGGTGCCTGGGTGGCTCGGTTGAGCATCCGACTTCGGCTCGGGTCATGATCTTGCAGTTCATGGGTTCGAGCCTCACGTCAGGCTCTGTGCTGACAGCTGAGAGCCTGAAACCTCTTCCTGTTCTGTGTCTTCCTCTTTCTCTGCCCCTCCCACACTTACGCTCTGTTTCTCAAAAATGAATAAACGTTAAAAAAGAAATTTTAAAAAATAAGTAAATAAAATAAAAACTTTTTAAAAAAGTACAAGCCACTTTAGATAGGTTTTTATTCAAAAAATTTTTATTAATCTGGTACTTTAAGGAATATGCCTTTCAACTATCTAATATTAAAGTTTTATTATACATTGCTTTCCTTAGTAATCCAAGGGGTTGTAGGGAGGACACATGATTAATCTATATGATTAAAAAGGGTTATAGAGTCACATGGTTTGATATTAACAATAATAAAAATCATTAACAATTATTGAGCAATTTGTGACAAGTGCTGTTCTAATGCCTGTTATCTAATTTAACAGGTAATAGACCCATATAGTAATGTGAGGTTCCTTAAATTGGAATCCTACCTTGAGGATCTCAGTATACCTCAGAAAATAATCATTATAATTTTCCATAAGTAGAAATGAAAGTTTTGAAGAAACTAAAATATAGAAACTGACCGAGGTATGTCAGGTATTTGTGGCAGGGTGAGAAATGCAACCCAAAGATGCTGATGAAATCCTCCGCTTTTCCTCAAATTTCATTTCTCCTGCTACTTTGCATAATGAAAAGGCTTCCTCCCCTTTCTCCTTTTCCCCTTGACCATGGTAGTATTACTTCTCTTAACCCCAATCCATCACTAGCAGACTGGCTTGTAGCTAGTTTAAACTCCGGTAACAACCATCAAGTAAAATTTTTGGTAAAAAGCATTTTAAGCCCTTAAGGTCTCTTAACACACTTCGGAATATTTCCATCGCTTTCCTTGTAATATGTATTTTCCCTACTGCTTGTCATTCTTTGCTCTGTACCCCTCAGTTAATTGAGTCTCTCCTTTGCGGTATTCCTGTCAATATTTATAGAACAGGTAGGTGGTATGAATTTTCATTCTTTCTGCAGTCTCCTGATATGGAACTCTGCACCTCCTGATGTTATCAGCCCTGCCTTCACCACCACTTCGTCCTTCCCACATGGGAAGTTAGGAGGGCCCCTCACCACTTACTTCTTGAGGTTTCTGATGCTTATCTGCATCACTCTTTCATAAAAGCTACTCTAATTGCTGTGTTCTTTATGTCGACAAAGCTGCAACTGTATTATATGGGGGCTTCCATGGATGAACTAAACAGAAACAGCTCCTGTTTCCCTGTAAATTACATTCTAGAGCAATAGTTCTCTGACAGGAGTGATTTGCCTTCTAGGGGACATTATAGCAATATCTAGAAACATTGTTGGTTGTCACCACCACTGGGAGGGAGGGTGTGCATTACTAGTGGGTGGAGGTCAGGGATGCTGCTAAACACACCACAATTCACAGGACAGCCCCCCACAGCACTGAATTATCCAGCCCAAAGTGTCAACGGTGCCCAGGTTGAAAAACCAGAGATAGAGGAAGCTGACAGAAAATAAACTAGTACACTAATAAGTAAACGAGAGAATTTCAGATCATGATAAGAGCTCAGAGCAGAGTGGCCACTTTCAAGTATGTGCTTTCTTGTAATTTGTCCTCCCACTGGAGTTGCCTTTTGTTCATTTGCACAAAGTCCCTGCACAGGCTAGCTACTGGCCTGACTTGAGGTAAAATTCTATGCTAGATCGGTGTGGAAAAGCTACTTCCATTAGACACAAAGGAAGACCTGTCTGAGCAGGGGCATTTGAACTGAATCTTTGATAACACAGAGTTGGCCACAGAAGACCCAACACAGAGCATTCCAGATAGAGGAAACAGCTAGCCCAGAGGGCCTGGGACAGCAATTAACTTAGTAAGTCCATTGGTAAGTTTAAGGAGCAAAAAAGAAGGCCAGGGTAGCTGAAACACTTTGAGCAAGAGGAATAGTATAGGCCATGCTGAGGAGTTTGGACTTTATTCTAAAGCTGTTAGAGGGGGGCGCCCGGGTGGCTCAGTCGGTTGAGCGTCTGACTTCGGCTCAGGTCATAATCTCGCAGTCTGTGGGTTCGAGCCCCATATTGGGCTTTGTGCTGACAGCTCAGAGCCTGGAGCCTGCTTCGGATTCTGTGTCTCCCTCTCTCTCTGCCCCTCCCCCACTCATGCTCTGTCTCTGTCTCAAAAATAAAGATTAAAAAAAAAATTCTTTAAAGCTGTTAGAGGGTTTCAAGAAACTAAGCAACAGAATCTGCTGTGTTTTGAAAAGATCCTCTGGGGACACCTGGGTGGCTCAGTTGGTTAAGCATCCAGCTTTGTTTGGCTCAGGTCATGATCTCATGGTTCACGAGTTCAACCCCCGCTTTGGGCTCTGCACTGACAGTGCGGAGCCTGCTAGGGATTCTCTCTGTTCCCTTCTCTCTCTGCCCCTCCCCTACTCACTCTCACTCTTTCTCAAAATAAACAAAGAAAAGAACACTTAAATAAAAATAAATTAAAAAAAAAAAGATCTCTGGCTGCTCAAGAATCAAAAATTTAAAGCTAGTTTTCTTCTGTGCTTGGGTTTGCACCTGAAAGAATTTGGAGCAAAGCTATTACATGAACGTAGTTAGTTTCTTTTTAAAAATATAATTTAAATCTGTCATTTGGATTAAAACAATTCCATGGAGTCTTTCTGCTTCCTCCTAATATATTGTGTAAAATGCTTTCAGTAAGGTGACTGAGTAGCAGACTTCCAGGAAACCATCAAAATGATTGGAGGCAGAGAAGACTTGCCATTCTCTCTGTGCTTTTCACAGTTGGAATTTTCTGAGTCTAAGCTTTTAACCTGAAGCTTTGCGTTTTGGAAAAGACATGCAACAACGGAGTTATTCAGCAGCAATACAACAAAGGAAAGGAGAGATAAGTAAGTTAAAAAGAGAGAGAGAGAGAGAGGGGCGCCTGGGTGGCTCAGTTGGTTAAGCATCCGACTTCAGCTTGGGTCATGATCTTACGGCTTGTGCTGCATCGGGCTCTCCGCTGTCAGCACAGAGCCTGCTCAGATACTCTGTCCCCGTCTCTATCTGCCCTTCCCCCACTAACACTCTTTCTCTCTCTCAAAAATAAATAAACATTTAAAAAAGAGAAAATATCTCTTTGGTGTTCAGTCAAGAACCACATGCCCTGCAGTAGAAGTGCCCGACCCTGACCATGCATCCAAATCCCTGGGGACCTTTATGAAAAAATGCAGTTGCTGGGACCCCACCCCAGAATAAAGATTCCGAATCTGGGCTAGGGGACAGGCCTGGATTTTTAATGTGGAGTCAGGGTTGCGAATCCTTGCTGTGTGGAAATCTTGCTGAATTTCAGCTGGCTCAAATATGTTGGATGTGTTTTTTTTTTCAGGATAGCATCGGGCAGCTGGAGAATGATCTGAGGAACACCAAGAGTGAGATGGCGCGCCACCTTCGGGAATACCAGGACTTGCTCAATGTCAAAATGGCTCTTGATATTGAGATTGCAGCTTACAGGTATTTCAAAGGGCATGCTCACCCAACTAGGTCCGGTCATCTGGGGCAACACTACCCAATTAAGTGGAAAAAGTGGTTTCAGTCTCTCTGATTTCTGATGGGTGAGAGGGGATGAGGAAAGAAAGACCTCACTGGCCCCGTGCAGGTGAGCTGACCCCTGTGTCCCTCAACTTGTTTATATCTCAGCTCCACCTTACTGGTCCTGGACTAGTCTTCCTACCTCCGCTAGGATTTAAGGAGATAACGTGAATATCCAGAGGTTGACATAAAATCCACCAGACTCTGGGGTGCCTGAGTGGCTCAGTTGGTTAAGCGTCCGACTTCGGCTCAGGTCATGATCTTGCGGTTTGTGAGTTCAAGCCCCCACATTGGGCTCTGTGCTGACAGTTAGGAATCTGGAGCTTCCTTCAGATTCTGTGTCTCCCTCTCTCTCTGCCCCTCCCCTGCTCGTGCTCGGTCTCTCTCTCAAAAATAAAATAAACATTAAAAAAAATTAAAAGAAAAAAATCCACCAGACTGTAACTTTTAAAAATAGGGTTTATACCACATAGACCGTCCTAATATGTGAGGTATCTCCCTGGATTTCTACTCAAGCAATGTTCAAGTGAACGTTTACCTTAAAAAAAAGTAGTAACAGCAGCTAATATTTTTGAATGACTACTATGTGCCAGGCGTGATATTAGATACTGTATTTAAATTACCTAGGTATCTGTGATATTATTTCCATTTTGCACATGAAGAAACTTGAACCACAGACTGACCGTGTAACTTATTCTAAGTCATAGTGCTGGTAAATGAAAGAGTTCAGCTTCAACCCAGATCTGAGAGTTTTTTCTTTTATACTATGTATACTACTTCAAAACGAAACTCCAAGAGTATTTGGTAGTGTCTTGAGTTTCTTTTTTTTTTAAGTTTATTTGTTTATTTTGAGAGACACAGAGACAATGCAAGTGGGGGAGGGGCAGAGAGAGATAGAGAGAGAGAAAGAGAGAGAGAGAATCCCAAGTAGGCTCTCCACTGTCAGCACAGAGCCCAACATGGGGCTTGAACCCATGAAGCCGTGAGATCATGACCTCAGCCAAAACCAAGAGTCAAATGCTTAACCGACTGAGCCACCCAGGTGCCCTTGAATTTCTGATTTTAAAGAAAAGGCGATAAAAATTATTAGAGTTATGAGAAACAAGATATTGGGGCCACACTTACGATGCTGGTTAGGCCAGGCTGAGAAAAAGTCTGGTATCTGAAACAGTTTCCTTCACTGGTTTTTGTGTTGCTGGTTCCATTCCCTTTGTACTCCTAGGTGTTGCAAAACTGCAAATCTCAAGTTCAGGCAATATTAGGCAGTTTCTTCCTCCCCTGTGGACTTCTCACCTCCTTATCCCTATTGCACTTAAGGTTTTAATTAGTAAAATTACTTCTCCCTAGAGCTTCACAGACTCTTAAATGCCAAAAGTGGGTGTGACAAAGCCAAGGGAAATTGTACAAAAATTCCTTTTTGAACATGTTTATGACTAGGATAGGTTTCCCTTTGACGGTGCTTTAAACACAGCTGGTGCTAAAGATGTGTGAGTGTGTGTGAGTGTGTGTGTGCATGTGCAGGATAGACTCCAAGTCTGAGCCTTGGAATTCAATATTTATTGGTCTCAATCTCATTATGAAACTGAAGAGTCTTATGGAATCTTTCTAAAATGAATAGGAGCTGGAGGGTTAAGTTCTTTAAAAAAAAAAAAAGTTGCAACGTAACTTCCTAAGAATTTTTCTCTCTTGGATTTACAGGAAACTGCTGGAAGGCGAAGAGACACGTTTTAGCACCAGTGGGTTAAGCATTTCAGGGCTGAATCCACCTCCCAATCCAGGTTATCTGCTTCCACCTAGAATCCTCAGTTCTACAACCTCCAAAGTCTCATCCACTGGGCTGTCTCTTAAGAAAGAGGAGGAGGAGGAGGAGGAAGAGGCTTCTAAGGTGGCCTCTAAGAAAACCTCCCAGATAGGGGAAAGTTTTGAAGAAATATTGGAGGAGACGGTCATATCTACCAAGAAAACCGAGAAATCAAATATAGAAGAAAGTACCACTTCAAGCCAAAAAATGTAATTCCGTTGCTTAAAAAAAGTTAATGCTTAAGAGGGGATAATATGCATTTGACTTGTTAAAGAGCCTATTCCTGAACCAAAACACCTGTCACCACTGTAAAATGTCTTCAAGGCTTCAGTCCCCTATTTAGCATTGAATCCTTACTTTAATAAGAAAAGCACCCCTTAGGTCAGAGCAAACTGCAATCCCAGCACCATCACAGAGGAGTTATCTGAGAATTCCGCTTTCTCACCTAAAGCTCAGGCTTCACAGCATTAGATGATTCAGGTACAGAGGAAGTACAAATTAAGGTGCTAAATCTGTGATCCCCGTCATTTGCTTTGAATTGAAATTAAAACCTGTATTTGCTCACTATACCCAGACATTACCCAGCTATATAGTCTCACTCTAGGTACGTAAAACATAAGATCACTGCCAAAGATAAACCAACGGTCCACATCCAACATCACTCTGACAAAACCGCTTCACAAGTGATAGGTGTTTGTTTAACGGACACTTCCTCCCACCTCTCACAATTCCTTGTATCCTTTTCTTCCATTCAGGAAAAATAAATAAATAAATAAAGGCGAGTGTAGTATCCTTCCCCCTTAAACACATTTAGGTTCTTCTCAAAAGAACTTACCCCCTTTAGCTCCCTTTGTTCAATGGGTAAAATTAGATGCATGTTGACCATTTCTGTGATTCGTGGAATGACTTCTCCCTGCCCATTTCATGTCCTTCCAATTCTGTAAGTAAAAAAAAAAAAAGAAAAAGGAAAAAAAAAAGCAGTGATAAGTTTTAAGGGTTGCCCCAACAAATACGATAATGAAAAGAGTCCCTAGATTTTAGGCTTTCAGCTTATTCAAGTCCATTGAGTTAGGGAAAAAAAAAGTACTTTATTAAGAATGTAGCTGTTCACTTTAACTTTAGAAACCCACTAATAGTGCCCCGCGCGGTGGTTAAGCTGACCTTAGATTTAGTAGTATAAGCTAGGAGAGGGGAGTATCTGTGTGGATGGGAAAAGCCAAGGTCTCATCAATCTGTGTCAGTTCATCAATCTGTGTGGTGATCTAGAATTAGCTGTTTTGTACCCTTCCCCTTAGAACCCACTTATCCCCTTTTCCATAGTCTAGGTCCTAAAAAGCCCTTGCTTTTACCCTCCCATGCCTTTTAAGAGTGCTAAGTGTAACTATGTTATCCCTAGAACACAATGCTACTGCCCAAAAGTAAAAGAAGTCACCTCTGGTCAATCAACAACACCAGCAAACATAAAAAAGAAATCTTTCTCTTGTCTAACAAAAGAGTCCTGCCCAACAGTTTTCCCATTGCTGCATGGTTGGTGGGGTCTCCCTTCCCTCCTGGAGAGGCAGCGACGCCCAGACTGGAGCCTTCTCTAGGTACATATGCTCCTACACTCACGTGCTAGGAAGTACATTCTGGAGGGTCAGCTTTTCATCTACCCAACTGTGTAGCAGCCGCATTGCCCAGTCTTCCACGTGTGCCAAGTTTGATGTCGGGTTAATTCTCTGTCTGCAGTCACTTCCACCAGATCTGAAGAGTTGCCAGGTCTCTGTCACACACCTCCATTCACAACAGATAGGGCGTGATGCTTTTACTAAACTTTCTTATCCGGGTACCTGCTTCAGTGGTTCAAGGAACTGGAAAGATACTTTCTCTTCTTTCTTTCCCTCCATCCCTGTCTTTACTCCTCATACTTCCTGTAAAACATTAGTAAGATAAGAATTAAAAGTCACACGAATCCCACCAACATAACTTGTGTTCTGTGGTTTTTGCTGTTTCAGTGGAGAGAGGCACTGTTTTGGTTCAATGAGACAACCGTACCCCAAAATAATTTGGAAATTAGCCTCTGTTCTTTGCATCTATATTTAGGTTTTTTTTTTCCCCCGCCAAAGCCTTGGGGCTATAGTGTCTACATGTGTTTCACACTGGCTGAAACACATAATGCATTAAATGGACAGTTTATGGCAGGGAGTGGAGAAATGAAATCAAACAAATGATGCAACAGAATAGATTCTGTGTCTGGATAATGATTTAACTAGCTTAACTTGAGCATTTCTGAGAATGTACTGGCAGAACGCATATGATAAAAGGTAGTTCAAAACAATAAGAATCTTTTCTTTTTTTGAATATGGGGTTATACTTCTACAGAACCCATATGTTTAAGTAGAACATAGGCAGCAGTAGTAGAAATTTCCTCTGCTAACCTTTGATGGATTACGGACCCCTTGGAGGAAGCTATGGACCCTTTCCCCAGAAAAATACACACAACTTTGTCCATATCAAGGGGTTTGGGGTTCCTTGTCGGACTATTTACTTCTGCTCTCCAGAAGTCCCCGAGCCCCAAGTCGAGATTCCCTAATGCCATGTCACGTTCCAGGATGGAGACTGTAAATGAGGGGATACGGATGCCGCTCCCACTGATACTAGTAGTGAAGCTGGAGCTTGCTGAATCTTGAACAATCTTGTCATTCTCAGTCCGTCTGGCTAAGAGTATTTGCATGCCATGCAAGGATACATTGACGGAACTGCTTGGGAAAAGAGAAATTTGTCCTGCGCTAACAATGAGAGCTTTATAGTAATCAAACACCTTTTAGGGCCTATTAAGGAAAAATAATATTCTCATCAGTACATGGGTTTTCAAAAAAAATTTTTTTTGGCATTTATTTATTTTGAGAGAGAGAGAGACAGAGCATGAGCAGGGGGAGGGCAGAGAGAGAGGGAGACACAGAATCTGAAGCAGGCTCCAGGCTCTGAGCTGTCAGCACAGAGCCCGACACGGGGCCCGAACCCATGAGCGAGATCATGACCTGAGCCGAAGTCAGACGCTCAACCGACTGAGCCACCCAGGCTCCCCCATGGGTTTTCAATATAGATATTGGTTGCCACTTCTAAGAATTCTATGTATTTGGTTAATGGATCTGTCTCCGAAAAACCACCATCCTTTTATTACATTTATGTAATCTCCAGCTCTAATTTGTATCTCCTATTTTCAGTGAGTTGCCACTAATTGCCATGAGCTCAGTTATAAAGACATTAAAAGCCTAGAGTTGATTAATTATTGAATCAGGACAATTACAGTAACAAGGAAACAGTGTTCAGAATCAGAAGGCAGGGAGGAGAGAAGAGGAAGCAAGCAATACCAACTATTAGAACAGGACAACAAAGAGAGTCTGTGTGGCTGGGGGGAAGCCTGCCCACAAAGCACATTAGTAATAACCAATATGACTTTCAGATTCATTAGACAATGAGATCCCCTGCCTCCTGAGACTAATAACAGCTTTAATTTATACAGTACCTACTCATTATGGGTCAGACACTGTTCTAGGCAGTAAACAGAATTATCTCACTTAAACCCCACAACTCTTGAGATAGTATTCGCATACCCATTTTACAAATGAAGACATAGAGCCTTGGAATGCCAAGGTTAAAACCCATGTCTAATGTCACAGAGTTTAAGGAGCTGGGATTTGAGCCTTGATCTTAGGACTGCAGTGCTTCTCTTTCCTATATTGCCTCTCTACATAAAAGAAAGTCCCCTCACTTGAGGGAGTAGGAATGCTTATTTTTATCATCTTTTTCACTCCTTCTTCACTGGGTTTTACTTAAGGTTTTTCTGCCCCAGAAATCATCGGCAGCACCAAGTCCCATAGGCAAACTGCTTTGCAGACTTCCTGAACCTATTACCTTCCTGCATTGCAGTGAGGTCGTGGCAGCTCGAAACTGGGTTCTGAGCCCATCTAAGTGAGTCACCTCCTACGAAAAATGAAATAGAATGGATGCAATTACCTAATTTTGGAAAGGAGTTTTAAAACGTAGTTTTGCAAAGGAACTCTGTAGCTCCATATCAAAGGGCCTGGAAATGAGGGGATTTACAGCAGGGACAATTCCTCAAGAGGTAATAAATCCAGGGTACTTAGAATTCATTTTACTGCACTAGCTAAGGAAGAGGGCAAGATTTGAGCCGTTGTCTGGAAACTAGAGTCCAAATTTTAGCTCCAGACACAACACAAGTCACCTATAGTCCTACAGATAAACTTCTAGAACTTACTTGTGAACACAAGCAGGGAGTCCAGAACCACCATTCATGACTCTAAAGGCAAATATAAAATGTATTTTAAAATGTATTAAAAATTTAATTGGGGGGCACCTGGGTGACTCAGTTGGTTGAGCATCCCACTTCGGCTCAGGAGTTCAAGCCCTGCATCAAGCTCTGGGCTGACAGCTTATAGCCTAGAGCCTACTTCAGAGTCTATGTCTCCCTCTCTCTCTTCCCCTTCCCTGTTGGTACTCTGTCTCTCCCTCTCTCAAAAATAAATAAACGTTGGGGCACCTGGGTGCTTAGGCGGTTAAGTGTCTGACTTCAGCTCAGGTCATGATCTAGGGGTTCACAAGTTCAAGCTCTGCATTCGGCTCTGTGCTGAGGGATCAGAGCCTGGAGCCTGCCTTGGATTCTGGGTCTCCCTCTCTCTGCCCCTCCCCTGCTCGCACTCTATCTCTCTTAAAATTAAGTAAATATTTCAAAAAAATTTTTAAAAACATTTTAAAAAATTCATTGGAACAGAAAACAGATTGGTAGTTAGTTACCAGGGCTAAAGAGAGGGGGCAGTAAAGGGTAAGTATTCAGTGAGTACCTATTCAGTTTTATTTTGGACTTACAGAAATGTTTTGGAACTAAAGAGAGGTGATAGCTGCATGACATTGTGAACACACTAAAGGCCACTGAATTGTTCGCTTTAAAATGACTAATTTCATATCATGTAAATCTCACCTCAATTTAAAAAAATCCACTGATAGAGAATTTATGGAACTATCAGAAAAATATAATTACCAAGTCTGCTCTACCTTCTGCTCCAGCTGAGACCATCATGTATAGCCACCGTGGGTCAATCTCAGTTGGAAGAAATTCCATTAGGACAACATCAGCCAGATCTAATAAGACTATTGATTTCAAAACGGAACCTGGAGAAAGAGCCAGAAATACCCCTGGATGTAAACAAAAGAAAGAATAGCTAAAAATATCGCTTGCTTTTGAGCCTCATCAGTGATTTCCAACTGATACTATTTTTATTATTATATCATCAGAAATCTTCAAAGTCCTGAAAAGCATCTAAATCATAAGAATACATTTTTCCCCTTAGAACCAAATAAACTGGTGTGCCTGAAAGCCCAGTAAGTTAAAATGGAAATAACTGAGTGGGGGCTTTATAGGATCTTAAAATAGAGCTCATATGTGAAATTTTATAGAACATACACTACTAGCTTTGCTGCATGTTCAAATTTAATGCACTTTTTAGATTTAAGCCAATCATGACTTTGCTATTTTCAGATATCTCGTGGATATGCCAATTGCAAAAGGGGTAAAGGCTCCCGAATCCAGCCAAACAAAGGATTGCTTTGATTAAATTACCGTCCCCTGCTGCAAATCCTCAAAAGATGAGAAGAATGGTTACTATGTAGATCAAATGGCTTCTCTCTTCCTCTATTGATCTCTTAGATGATTTGATTGCACTCATGTTTTATGCTGCTCTTTCACAAGCTTACTAGGTGGGGGTGGTGACTAGCTAAAATTTATAAAGTCTTGCTTACAATCCCTTGAAACACACAGAAACACAGACACAGAGCCCACGATTGTAACAAGATACAGTGAGTCACACTGCAGATATTTAAAGATGTGTTTCTACAGTTCTTTGGCGATTCTGAATAAAATAAAACAGAGAAAGCTCGGGCTACAAAGAAAAATGAAGATTGATCTTGGAGGAGACTCCAGGCTCCCTTCCTCATCGATTAATTACCGTAGATCACCACATGGCCACTCACTCTCTCCCCTGGTGAGGCAACTGGTCTCTGTGGTGTGTAAATCTGAGACATTTCATTCTGGCTCTATTGTACACTCTTATTAACAGGGGTTATAGAATGTTAGCAGAGGGTAGCCAAAATCATTAGCATAAGGGCTGGAGTTTCGGAATACGATCAGTAGCTGGTCTAGTTAATTGCTGATTATTGTGCAGGGCAAAAAAGGTATTTTTTTCCTTAGAAGTGCTTATTATACAGTTTTCTTAAGTAATTTCTATGCCCAACATGGTGCTCAAACTCAAGACTCCAAGGTCAAGAGTTGGCCATCGGAGGCAGCAATGGATTGTGCAGACATGGCCAATATTAAGGCTCCAGACCTTCACGGCAAGAAGGAGGAGCTGCTTAAACAGCTGGAAGACCTGAAGATGGTGCTGTTCCAGTTGCCCGTCGCCAAAGTGACAGGCGGGGCGGCCTCCAAGCTCTCCAAGATCCGGGTTGTTCGCAAATCCGTTGCCCGCGTCCTTATCGTCATCAACCAGACTCAGAAAGAGAACCTCAGGAAATTCTACAAGGGGAAGAAGTACGAGACCCTGGATCTGCCACCCAAGAAGACACGTGCCATGCGCCGCCGGCTAAACAAGCACGAGGAAAAAAACCTGAAGACCAGGAAGCAGCAGCAGAAGGAGCGGCAGTACTTGCTGCGGCAGTACACGGTCAAGGCCAGAGCCCAGGAAATCAATTAAAAAAAAACAAATTGGGGGGAAAAAACTCAACTCACTTAGGTTCACTTGTTATGCCATAAATATGAATAAATGAGAAGTGTAACTTCCATTTCCCATGATTTCCTGGCATGAAGATTCATAAATGACAGATGGAATTCCTGATGTCTCTCAGGGCCAGACAAATCTTTCATCTTTACTTTGAGCCAGACTTGAGCTCAACAAAAGGAACTCCTGGCAACTGAAATTGTCTAAGGATTCATCTAGTCTGCAAAGTATAAGCAGCAGAGCTAAGACTAGAGTTAGAGTGAAACCAGAATCCGGGTCTGACTTTAGAGCCTGTGTCCCTGCCCCTCTCCTGGTTATCCATAGGAGGAGGTGAAAAGAGAAAATATATAAGAAGACAGGAAAGATAATAAATGGTTCAACATCAGTCTTTTAATATTAGCGGACCCCACAACTCGTTAGAAAGGAACTAATTCGGCAAAGTAATCTGAAAAGTGACTACATAGGGACCATATTTGAATTTGATAATAGACTATATGCCAGCTATGTTTCTGAAAGCTTCATAACAATTCTATGAATTAGGTGCCTTTGTCCCTGTTTACAGACAAGAAAAACTACAGCTCAGAGAAGTCATATAATATGTCCAAGATCATACAGCTTGCAAGTAGCAAAGCTGGGAATCAAAGTTAGGCAGTCTGACTAGAAAATTCATGTCCTTAACCACTGTGCAATACTGCCTCTCTGTGTTTTTTTTAGAAAAAAAAAAAAATCTGTCCTGGAAACCTTTGTCTTCTTGACAAATTGAAAATATTATTGAAAATAATTATTCAACCAGCTTTTCTCTTGGGAAAACATTTTCTTGGAAACAAAGAAAAAAATCTGTTCTCATTTATATGAAAATATTATCACAATAAGAACCTCTGTAAAACTATAGACATCATTAGAACAAAATCAAAATGTAGTAAAGATGGAACCATAAAATCCATTCCTTGTAAGTAAATACTTGGCAAGCTTTCAGGAGATCAATATGGCATTTCATCTGTGAAATGACTATTAATCCCAGTAGGTGATAACATTTAGATTTCATCAGTGCAGTTTTGAAGAGATGCCAATAACCAAACTCATTTGCAGAACAACACACTGAAAAGGGATAAAAATGAGGACCTACTCTTTGGTCATGGTCTACTGAAGAGAACAAAGACAAACGTTCAGAATCAGCACCTGCTTGAATCCTCTATTACCAAGGGTTTCCAAGATGACAAAACACACTACAGAGGTTGCGACTATTAGAATTTTAAAGAAAAAAATAAAAAATTTTAAGATTAGTCACACATCCATTTGATAAGTCAATTACAACATGGTGATCCTACGAGGATACTCATCTAGGATAGAATCACAGAAGATATACTTTGAGCTGTCAGCACAGAGCCTGACCTGGGACTTGAACCCACAAACTGCAAGATCATGACCTGAGCCAAAGTCAGGCACTGAACCCACTGAGCCACCAAAGCACCCCAGTAGAAGTATTACTTTCAAGAATTCAAAGTTGCTGTAGGAGAGTCATTGTGGGTGTGTGTGTTGATCTGGGTTAGCTTGGAGTCCAGAGAAGGAATTGTCAGAGACGAGAATGTCACTGAATCAAGGGGCAAGGACAATGCAGTAGAAGCAGAGGGGAAGCTCAGTGAAGCCCAAAGTTAGAGAAAATGACTTTGGGCTATACTAGAGAGAAAAGATTGGGATGGATTTAAGGGAGGAACTGAGAAACCTGCCAAGCACACAAGCTGCCAAACTACAACTACCACAAACTACCACAAACTACCTCTGGGCACCTTTGCTTAGTGTCACCTCTGAGAGGGCTTAGGTAAAAACAAAGGGACCTGCAGCTATGCCTAACAAATTTATTCTTAGCCACTGAAGTTGGGCTCTGGAATCTGTACTTCATATACTCTTATTTCCGCAGATTTGGGTGTTTAATTTTGTTTCCAGTAAAAATTCCCTTTGAAAAAACTTTGATCTTACCTCATCTTCACAAAATGCATGCTGTTCCTGGTGGCAGCCAGGCTCAACTAAGGCAACAAGCTGGCATTTGTGTGTTCTTGCTTGTGCTTTTCCCACATCTGAGTCTTTGACCCTCTGGTTATTTGAAGACAGCTATCATGTATTGTCCTACCCGTAAGTTTTTGCTTCTCCAAGTTAACTGTAAGCAGTTGCTCAACCCTTGCTCTCGTTTTTGTTCTGGGTCTTATTCCCTATCCCATTACCCTCCCATCTCTCTGTAACTGGGTATGTTAACCCAGAACAGGACACAACATGAATCAGATGTTGGAAGTATGAACTCCCTTGATCTGAAACTGTATTTCTGTTGATGAAGCCCAAGATCACACTGATTTTAGGGGAACAGATTTGAAAGTCAATCAATCAGCATTCTTCATTACTTTTTTTACTGCCTGGTGGGAACAATACGCCAAATAGGTATAACTAGATTAACCTAGTTTTTTGGGACTTTTTTTTTTTCAATTTTTAAAATATTTTTGAGGGACGCCTGGGTGGCTTAGTCGGCTGAGTGTCCGACTTTGGCTCAGGTCATGATCTCACAGTCTGTGGATTCAAGCCCCGCGTCGGGCTCTGTGCTGACAGCTCAGAGCCTGGAGCCTGCTTCAGATTCTGTGTCTCCCTCTCTCTCTGCCCCTCCCCCGCTCATGCTTTGTCTCTTCTGCTCTCAAAAATAAATTAAAAAACATAAAAATAAATAAATAAAACTCAGAATTCTGTTAAAAAAGTTTTTTTGAGAGAGAGACAGAGTGCGAGTGGGGGAGAGACAGAGAGAGGAAGACACAGAATCCAAAGTAGGCTTCAGGCTGTCAGCACAGAGCCTGATGCAGGGCCCAAACCCACAAACCATAAGATCATGACCTGAGCTAAAGTCGGACGCTCAACCGACTGAGCTACACAGGCACCCCTTTGGGATTCTTGGAGGTCAAGTACAGGAGGGAGCAAGGAAAAACAAAGGGTAGATCTCTTTGTGACTCTTTCAGTATTTACCAATATCTGCCTTTTATTAAGATTCTAAGACACATATGTAACCTATAGACTGTGAATTCCTTGAAGTAGATCACTCCTTTCATTTTAATCTTGTCCACACAATATCTAAAATGTGATATCCTTTTGACTGGTTTATCACAGAAGTGTTTATCAAGTAATTACATTTAATATTCCGCTTTAAAAGAATAAGTGTTTTCCTATATTACAGAGTCCTTGAATATCCTGTCCTTGTATGCTTAAGATCTTGGACCACACCAGATAGTTTATCTTAACACTGTGACTTTGGTCAATGCCTGTTTTTATACACTTGGGGCCCTGGGACATGCTGTATCAGTTTGGCCACTGAGTAGGTGCTGGACTGTTGGTTGACAGCTGAGTCAGTCCTACGGGCACTGGCTGCCTGCATGACTCATTCCCGTTAGAACCCCTGGACACTAAGGCTCAGGTGAGCTTCCCTGGTTGGCAACAGTTTTCATGTCACATATCATTGCTCAAAGAATTAAACACTGTCCCATGTGTCCGTGGGGAGAAGACAACCAAAAGCTTATAACTGGTTTCTCCTGGACTCAGCAATATAAATTTTTTTTCCCTTTGCAGATTTTTAAAAAAAAATTTTTTTTTGGATGTTTAGTTTTGAGAGAGAGAGACAGAGTGCAAGCAGAGGAGACAGAGAGAGAGGGAGACCAGAATCCAAAGCAGGCTCCAGGCTATGAGCTGTCAGCACAGAGCCTGACACGGGGCTTGAACTCACAAGCTGTGAGATCATGACCTGAGCCGAAGTCTGAAGCTTAACCGACTGAGCCACCCAGGTGCCCCCCCTTTGCAGATTTTAATCTGTATCCTTTTACTGTAATAAACTACAAGCATAAGTTTAATGAGTCCTTCTAGTGAACCACTAAACCTGAAGGCAGTCTTGGGGTGTCTGGCTAGCTCAGTCAGTAGAGCATGTGACTCTTAATTTCAGGGTTGTGAGGTCAAGCTCGATATTGGGCATGGAGCCTACTTAAAAAACAAAGAAAACAAAACAAAATAAAACCCCAAGGTAGTCTTGGGAGTCCCTGACAAAGATATGTTAACTTGGGACATGAATAAAACGAGTGAGTGATTTGGGTAAGAAACAGTTAAGAGGCAATGAATTCCACACCTGTTATTCTGTCCACTGTAAAATAATAGCATCTAGTAAAACCCGTGAAGATGTTTATAAAATATCTATCTGATGGTATTTTAACTTTAATTTGGATACCTTATCTCTTAAAGAATTTTGGTTATTTTTGTTTCAATCCACAATAAATATGAACATTCCAAAATAGGTTAAAATAAATTTTTATTAAAAATTTTTATTAAATGTTAGAAGAGATTTATACACAATTCACAAATTCTTTACAGAACAATTGCCAAACCTCATTCGTTTGTAATTGTTTCTATGTGCAGACTTGGAGATTCTGCAGTGAAATAGGGTCTACAAAATACTGTTTTAGAAAGTATCGCAACGCTAATTTTAGGCAAAATAACATTTAAAACTGAAATCTTTGCACGTGAGTGAACTCTCAAACACCCGTATTCTTTATCCCAGTGACCAAGTAATGGGAAAACGAACATTAAATTGACCTACTGAGGAAACAGTGAGTGAGTATTCTGTAAACTTGCAGGTTCACTCAAGTTTATTACTTTCAGAAACAGTGGTGTTACAAGGTATTGACAACCAAACTACAAACTCAAATAAAGTGAATGCTAATCACATTAACATTCAAACAATAACGTTTCAAAGAGGCACCCCTTGTTGTAAGATATGTTAAAGGAGTCTTTGTTACACTGAAGGCTTATGGCACAGGCCATAAACCCTGCAGGAGACAGTCTCTTCACACAGAATGATAATTCATCCCTTTTAGAAGTATATATCATCTCTGTAGTAGTATTGCTGGTAAAAGAAAGATGCACGTTCAAAATATGATGGCGACATACAAAAGTGGCCAGTAGTTTTGGTCTGTGTCTAAGAGGTACACTCTGTAGTTTAACAAAGCCTGGCTTTGAATCTTCAGTTCAAAAGCATACTTCTTTTCCAAGAGTATGACGGCCCAACTGATACCATTCCAGAGAACAGCATCCTAACCACCAGTGGGAAAGGGATATGGCTCAACAAAGAAGAAAATAGTAACCCATCTCCCTCAAAGATTAGGAAGCAAAATCAGTGTTAAAGTATTTGAGATCACAAGGAATTTAAAAATTCAATGCTTTGAAAATTTCCCCCTGAGCTATGGATGCTTTTTATATATAGTTTCTAGTAAAACAGATGCATTCCATCATTCCAAGTTGTACTTATAAATGTTATGAATCTAGGTGCCGAAAAAAGAGAAGTTATGTCTCCAACAGCACAAAGTGGTAGCAATTACATGTTTTGTGGAATCTTTGGTGAAATGCAATCCTGCAATAGCCTCCTTATTTCGTGTCTCTCCTCCTAATGCTGCTAGAATCTTCAAGTAATTTTCAGAGGAGAAACTACAAGACCATAATGAAGGACCAGCAGACCATCCTGAAAAGAAAAAAAAAAAGTGTTTTGCAGTTATTTGAAAACCAGTTATGTAAGCGATGAAGTCAAGTCATATATGGTTTATTTTTCATAGCCCAACACTAATGTGAAATTCTTTGATTTAAAGAAAATAAAGGGTCCGAGATTAATAGATGTACTTATGTATTCACCTTATCACCAAATACTCCCTGTCAATGTGTCTTTTTAATGACTCTCAGAGGTAATTCTGAAACTCCATAATTAGCCAGGGTTGTTTACAGCTAAACGGCTCTCTGAAAAGAAGTCAAAGAGATACACCTTTCCTTCTGCAGAGACTACTTTCCTGAAAAAAAGACTCAATTATCATAAAGCACCATGGATCTGCCGAGAAATTAAACATTTGTTTCCACATAAATGTAGCTCACTACTATTATTAAGAAAGCTTTGGAACTCTTACCCGTTTAATACATTATACACTTTAACTGTGCCTGAAAGACTGTTCAAGACAGTTAATCTTTCCTTGACGACTATAGTCATCATGATGAACAGTGAGTGCGCTGTGATGTCTTCAGTCGCTGGGCAACTTAACCCCATACTAAATGTCTCCAAATACTGTGTTTCTCAATCTTTTCATCTGCTCTTTTGGGTTTCTGTCTCCTCTTTTGATACCAGGTCTTAATCCTTTGTGTTCTCACCAAGTCTGCATCCAGCAAGCAGTCCACCTTTTAAAGGTACTATTTCTTTTTTTTAATGTTAATTTATTTTTGAGAATGAGAGAGTGAGAGAGAGAGCGAGCGAGCACGCGGGGGGGGGGGGGGGGGGAGAGAGAGGGAGACAGAGGATCCCAGGTGGGCTCTGCACTGAGAGCAGAGAGATCATGATCTGAGATCATGACCTGAGCCAGAAGTCAGGACACTTAACTGACTGAGCCACCCATGTGCCTCTAAGATGCTATTTCTAATCTACTATGAACTGGAAAACTAGCTAAAAAGTAAGACTAGTTGGGGAAGTGTGCCATGAGCAATGGGCCGACTCTGAGCAACACAGAGAGGGAATGCACGCCTTGCATTTCCAATCACGTTCTAGCCATTACTCTCTTCTTTGTTAAGCGTTTCCATGGCTCTACCTCCTCATTTCTCATTCATCACACGATTCACTGCAATCTGGATTCTGTTCCTGGCAATTCTAGTGAAAACTCACCAGAATTCTGGAAAAGGGTCCACAAATTCAAATGCCCACAAGGGCCAGGAAAGTAACATAGATGAATATGTGAGTTAGGTATGTGAGTCCATAGGGAATGTGGAGACCACTGGTAAACCGGAGAGCAGGTGCGTAGCTGTAAGAATTTAAACTCAAAAATATTTAAAACACAGTAAGCCATGTAAAACACAATTTTATACTATGTTTGGCCCAGGGACCATCAGACTTATTCTAGACTAATTAGCCTACTCTAAGTAAATGAATTTGTATTACAGCACAAATAGAAAGAGTCTATCAATGTTCTTACAAGAATACAAATTACATTTTACATGTTAATTTTTTGCATGTAGTTATTCATGTTTCAGAAATGAAAGGATCATTTGCAAAATATGACCTGCTGAGATATCAAACTGCAGAGAGCTTACAAGTGGTTTTACAACCTCAAAAGAGGGACACCTAGGTGGCTCAGTCAGTTAAGCGCCAGACTTCAGCTCAGGTCATGATCTCAGTTTGTGGGTTCAAGCCCCGCATCGGGCTCTGTGCTGGCAGCTCAGAGCCTGAAGCCTGCTTCACTTCAATGTCTCCCTCTCTCTCCCTCCCCTGCTCACCCTCTCTCTCTCTCTCAAAAATAAATAAACATTAAAAAAATTAAAAAAATAAAACCTCGAAACAACTTCAATATTTATATAAAATCACATTTTATTAAATGAAATAATTATAATTAAAATCTCTATGTCTATTATATTTATATTCTATATTCACAGATATAAATATTATTTGTATTTTCTGTTTAGATGTCTCTATCCACGGTCTTCTTGAACTATCCAACCAGAATGAGTCTTCTAAAACGTAAGTCAGAATAGATCACTCTGTCCTTGGCTTAAATCTCTCCAAAAATAATTTCCATCTTAATTTCCCAATTAAAATTCAAAGTTCATATAATGACCTATAAAGTCTTACACATAGTTTTATTCTGACTGCCCTACCATTCTCCTCCCCTTTCCCACTGAGAATGTATATCATTCATTTAGCTGAGAGGTCCCGAGAGTCCATGAATCTTACATTGTTGTCAGTGAGGACTTTAATCATATTATAGGTTAAGTTCAAGGACTTGCTCATCTCTGAATCTCCCCATGTGTCTAGAATAGTGCTCTGTAAATATAATAAAACCTTGTGGATTGTGAGTTACTTGTTCTGCGAGTGTTCCACAAGACGAGCAAACATTTCTAACAAGTTTTAACTTGATAAACGAGCGATGTCTTGCAACATGAGTAGTACATGATACTGAACATCACAAGATCACAACTGAGCCAATGGTTCTTCTCTCTCTCTCTCTCTCTCTCTGTGGGATTGTGGGTGACTATCTCCCATGCTCGGATCTTAGGCCACAGTGTTTGGCAGACATCAGTGATTTTTCAAAACACTGAAAGGTACCCTCAACTGACACTAATGTATTTTTGCCACTTCAAAGCACCTAAGGACGGTCCTTTGCTTTTCTATATAAGAGTAAGCTTAAGAATGCTTTGCTTCATTCTAGGTCAGGCTGCCTGCAGAAACAGACCCTCTCCTCTGCTGCCTTATTCCCAGTTACATTAAATACAGTAGATGACAAGAATTTATTAATACTGTACTGTAGTCAACATCTGTGTCAGTGTATACAATGGCCCCCATGCGGAAAAAGATTCCATCGAGCCAACAGATAGCAGTGGTTCCATTAGTGATAGTGAAAGTTGTCCTCCACAATAACCCTCCTGTCTCGTCTCCCTCACACCAGCCACGAAGGTTTTCAAAAGTGCAGGTTAACCTGTTTATTTTTCTTTATCTTTTATATATTTCTTTATTATTTTATATTATACCACAGTATAATAATTTTATATGAATATTTTTGGGTTGTGGAATGAATTATCTGAGTTTCCATGATTTCTTATGGGGAAATTAGCTTTTTTTATACAAGTGGTTTGGATCACAAGGATTTTTCTGGAATAAATTATGCTTACAAACTAAGGTTTTACTGTATATTTTAAAAAATATTTCTTTATTTTGAGAGACAGCACCCGAGAGTCGGGGAGGGGCAGAGAGAGAGACAGGGAGAGAATCCCAAGCATGCTCTGTGCTATCAGCGCAGAAACCTATGCCGGGCTTGACCCCACGAACTGTGAGATCATGACCTGAGCTAAAATCAAGAGTCGGACACTTAGCCAAATGACCCACCCAGGCACCCCAATAACTGCTATCTTTTAAGGTTGTTGTGAGCCTTATACAAGATAACATGTTCTGGGGTGCCTGGCTGGCTCAGTCAGTGGAGTATGTGATTCTTGGTCCTGGGGCTGTGAGTTTGAGCCCCACGTTGGGTGTAGAGATTACTTAGCTCAAGAAATGTTAATTATTAACACTGTTGTCTTTTTCTGAGCTCTAAGCACTTTCACATCACATAAGTGTTGTTCCTCAACTAGCCTGAGAGGCCGATCAATGGATTTCCCTTTTTCTTTTCACTTTCCAACCCAAATAACTTCAAGAATTTTTCCCACTAAGTCCTAATGCCATTTCATTCTATCACTAAGCTGGCTGTATTGCAAAAATAATTACATTTGAAGCATCTTCATGTCCTTTTTCTTACTCAAGGAAAAGCCAGTTGCTTTTTCAAAGAAACAGGTGATTAAGTCCTCTTTCTTCTTTGTAAATCACATATAAAATTCAAGTTTATGACAGCCATTAAAAAAATAATAATGGTCCCTCATCATTGTATTGCTAATTACTTTTGTTACTCTGACAAACTGTTATCACAACTAAAGTATACCTATAAAACTAAAGCATAATTACGACCTATAATATTGCAGTAAAGAACAGTTAACCTTGGAGCATCTTTCCAATACTCAATAACATATAAGTTTCGTTAGCAAAATTATAAAACTTGTGATTTCTTTAAAAAATCCAAATACCGGGGCACCTGGGTGGTTCAGTCAGTTAAGTGTCTGACTTGATTGCAGCTCAGCATCGTGATCTCATGGTTGTGGGATTGAGTCCTATGTCAGGCTCTGTGCGGAGTGTGGACCCTGCCTGGGATTCTCTTTTTCTCTCTCTCAGCCCGCCTCCTGCTCAAGCATGCTCTCTCTCTCTCTCAAAAAAAAAAAAAAAAAATCCAAATACCATTAAAAAAAATATGAAAAACTGAATGACCATGAAATGGCAATTGAAACATGCAGGAACTGGAGGATATTATGCCGAGTGAAATAAGTCAGGCAGAGAAGGACAGATGCCATATGCTCCCATGCATAGGTAGGCTTTGGGAGACCTAGCAGAAAACCAAGGGGGAGGGGAAGAGGGGAAGGAAGAAAAAAAAAAAAAGCCACAGAGAGGAAGGAAGACATGACATGAGAGACTCTCAAAGACTAAGAACAAACGGAGGGGAGAGGGGGGTGTGGGAGGGAGAAGAGTGGGTGATGGGCACCGAGGAGGGCACTTGTTGGGTTGAGCACTGGGTGTTGTATGGAAACCAAGTCGACAATAAATTATTAAAAAAAAAAAAGAAAGAAAGAAATAGCAATTAGTATTACCTTGGAAGTTACAATAAAATGTTAATGAGTAAGCAAATCTGCACTGATCGGCTGCATATTCTTTTGGGTCCTACTTCTCTTCTCTCGCTCACTATTATGCCTGTGCGAATCATCCACATTGCTGCATATGATAGTTGCATTTAATTGTATGTATATGCCACAATTTTTCACTCATTTTTTGTTGGGCATATGGGTTGCTTCCAGTTCGTGGCTATCATGAATCAAACTATTATAAACTACTTTGTACATGTCTTGTGGTGGACGTAATATTCATTTCTATTAAGTCTATACTCAAGAACGGAATTGCTAGGGAATAGGGTGTATATAAATGGCTTTACTAGATACTACCAAGAGAATTCTAAAGTGATTGAATCAGTTCACACACCCACCACCAATGTACATAAATTCTAGTTGTTCCAGATCCACACCAACACTTATATTGTGAGTCTTTTGCATTTTGCTAGGTCAACTTAGCCAAACTGGAACTATATTTCCCCAAATCCCTTCCCTTTTAGATTAGCCAATGGAGATTTGTATCCAATGTGCAAAGTGGAAGGAGGCAGAAGCCCTTATGCTCAGGTCATCACAGAGTACCAGACGCCCTTTCAGCTTATACACATTGTTGCTGGTGTGCTGGCTCACATCAGTAGGGACAGGGCAGCAGCCAAGCCTGCAACTAATTCCTCTTGCTCCCACAAGAGCTTCAGCTCTCTGAGTTCTGGGTCAAAGACCACCAGGTTCGTCTACAGATCACCCACGTCACTGAAGCTGGAACTGATGAAACACACATTCCAGTTTCTCCTTACAGGTTCCAGTTTATTCTCACTATTCCCCACTCAGGTCTATCTTTTCTTCCGATTGCTGCCCTGTTGATTTACAATGACTACTGGTCCATAGGCACTATCTTTGAATATACTTCTTCACCAGCCCCTACAGTTGTTTAAGGTATAATCCCTTACTATAATATTCTATAATATTCATATTGGTTCTGTTTCTCAGATGGAATCCTAACTGTTAAAACTGGTGAATCCAGGGGCACCTGGGTGGCTCAGTTGGTTGAGCTTCTGACTCTGGCTCAGGTCATGATCTCATGGTTTATGAGCTCAAGCCTCTCATTGGGCTCACTGCTGTCAGCAGAGAGTCTGCTTTGGATCTTCTGTCTCCCTCTCTCTCTACCCCTCCCCCACTTGTGTTCTCTCTCTCTCTCGAAAATAAACATTAAAAAAAAGTTTTCTCAAAGTACAAAGATTAGTAGAACACCTTGTAGCCAGTACTCAGTTTTATTGAGTATTAACACTTTTCTTTGTTTCAAATTTCTTTTTAAGGTGATGAAAATTTTACATCTTCCTATCTGAAAGAGCAAAGTGTTACCAACCCTTCATTAAATCTGAGTGGTGGGTGCAAGGAAATCTGTAGCAAATTAGTAAAAAGAAAACCAAGCAAAAAAGAAATAAAATTCTCCACAATAGACCAGACATTAACGCTGCAGAAATTTCAGCCATAGTTCTTTACAGGTTGGTGGTAAAGCACAGCCACAAAAATCATGTGAAAATACACCAATTCTTTGTTTCCTATCAAACAAAACATTCACCTTCCCCATGATCCAACAATTCCACTGCTAGTTATTTGTCCAAAATAAGTGAAAGCAAAACTGGTTAAAAAAGATGAGGAGGAGGAGGAAGAAAAAATGTATACTTGTATAAGTGTTCATAGCTACTTTATTTGTATTTTTTATTAAAATGTTTTCTTTATTTTTGAGAGTACAAGTGGGGGAAGGGCAGAGAAAGGGGGACAGAACATCCAAAATGGGCTCCACACTGACAGCAGGGAGCCAGATGTGGGGCTCGAACTCACAACCTGCAAGATCATGACCTGAGCTGAAGTCAGACACTCAACCGACTGAGCCACCAGGTGCCCTGCTACTTCATTTGCATTAGCCAAAAGCTGGAAACAGCCCAAGTGCCCATGAATAGGAAAATGGATAAAATATGGCATGTTATACAATGAAATACTATGTAGCAATAAAAAGAAACAAACTATTGCTACATGTAACCACATGAATAAATTTCAAAATGTATGAGGGATGAAAGACGCCAAACACAAAAGTGTACTTGATCCCACTTACATGACATTCCAGAATAAACAAAATTAATCTATGGTAAACATAGGTGTAAATATTTTTGACTCTGGATTAGGCAATGGCTTTTTATATGACACCAAATACAGAAGGAACAACGGATGCCTGAGTGGCTCAGCTGGTTAAGCGTCGGACTCTTGATCTGAGTTCAGGCCATGATCTTGTGGTTCCTGAGTTCAAACCCAGTGTCAAGCTCTGTGCTGACAGTGTGGAGCATGCTTGGGATTCTCTCTCTCTCCTCTCTGTCTGCTCTTCCCCTCATCACATATATTTGTGCATGCTCTCTCTCTCTCAAAATAAATAAATAAATAAACCCTGAAGGAACAAAAGGAAAAACAGATAAAATGCACTTCATTATAATTAAAAACTTTTGTGTTTCAAAGGTCATCACAAAGAAAATGAAAAGACAACCCACTGAATGGAGAAAATTTTTATAAATCACTTATCTGAGAGTGGATGAGTACATAGAATATATGAAGAATTCTTACAACTCAGTAATAAAATTCCCCAATTTTAAAAAATGGGCAAAGGATCTAAACAAATTTTTCCAAAGATATACAAATGGCCAATAAACACAGGAGAAGATCCTCAACATGATTAGTCTTCAGGAAAATAAAATCAAAACCACTATGAGATACAACTGCACACCCAATACGATGGCTATAATAAAAAAATAGAGGGGTGTCTGGGTGGCTTAGTCGGTCAAGCATCCGACTCTTCATTTGGGCTCAGGTCTGTCTCTCCCACTGCCCCTTCTCCTCTTGCACTCTCTCTCTCAAAATAAATAAGTAAAAAAAAAAAAAGAAAATTATGGAATCTTTATTAAAACTGTTGATAACATTTCTTTCATTAAACAATGTGCCTGTTAGGCAGAAGTACGACACACTCTAGGACCGACCTGCATTGCTGCGTCACCGATTGCACGTCGAATCTCCCTTAGAGTCTGATACTGCTCCAGCAAGTGATCCCCACAGATGATATCTACCTGTGGGCAAGTAAGAGTATCAGATTGCTTTCCTGCTCCAAAAAACCATATAAAAAAAATTAAGAAAAACCAACATAATTATTTCCAAACTAGAGTTTGCAATTTTATTTTAGACGGATTAAACACTCTCAAGACAGGTTTTAAAAACTTGCTATAAAAATAAAGGAAAATG
The DNA here is from genome assembly GCA_030068075.1 of Paguma larvata. Taxonomy (NCBI): domain Eukaryota; kingdom Metazoa; phylum Chordata; class Mammalia; order Carnivora; family Viverridae; genus Paguma; species Paguma larvata. Next base: position 39,960,217 of record CM057837.1, on the reverse strand, counting down.
GAGCATTAGAAGACATAGCAGGATAATGGCCTAGTACAGCAGATACTCAAAATGATTCCCTCGAATCTCTGAGAACAAGTAAAATCATATTAGATATATTTAGCATAAGGCAGCACAGGAAGGTACATTTTTTTTAACTCCCATGATAAAATGATTAAAGGGGTATATAATACTTAAAAAGGTTTTAGTTATTTGCATAATTCTCTTATAAGGACTATCTCACTTTCCAACAATGGAGAGTCTAACAGTGACAAAAAGTGCCCACTAAGGGAGCTGTTTTATGGATGGAACATCTTAAGATCTTTTTAGTTCTTTGGTAACATCAAAGCTCTAAGATAAATCTACTTTTACAAAGAATGCTCTAGAAAGAACGATGCTGTTCGGTGACACACTATAAGGTAGTAAGATTCCAGTACACTTACTTGCTGAGACAGATACGCAAACCTTCAGTCTCTCTTTGTCTTTCAAGGAGTGCTCCTTTCCCATTGCCTTAAAATGGGGTCAGGTTCTTGATGTCTTATTCGTGTAGATCCCTTCACTGACTACATCTCCTAATGTCCCTGTTTGGTTTACGGTGTGACAGTTGTTCTTGTCCTCTAACCCAGAATAGAGTATCACCTCCGACTCTTAGTTCTCCTTTCCCTTTCTTCTCACATGCAATCAGTCGCCACGCGCTGTGGCTTCTTTCTTCATAACACCTCTTAGTGTTCCTAACATCCTTTTAGCAGCTGCCCTTGGGCTTAAAGGCGAAATCCCCTTCTACACTTGATCTTAGCCAAAAGGCCGAGAAGCGATTGAAATCCCCTTCTAACCAGATTTTCCTACTTTCAAATTCTGTTTACTCTAAAAATCCTGTTGAGGGCGCCTGGGTGGCTCAGTCGGTTGGGCATCCGACTTCGGCTCAGGTCACGATCTCGCAGTTTGTGAGTTCGAGTCCCGCATCGGGCTCTGTGCTGACAGCTCAGAGCCTGGAGCCTGCTCCGGATTCTGTGTCTCCCTCTTTCTCTCTGGCCCTCCCCTCCTTGAACTCTGTCTAAATCCTGTTGAATGCCAACATATTAATCTCCATGAAAGCTTCAGCATAGATGGGGAAGAATCATAAAAGCAGCTGCATTTCACTGAGAAGCAACCATATGTTATACTATGTATCTAATCTCCACATTCTTGTGAGCTAGGTATAAGGCCCATTTTACAGATAGAAATACTAGGAGGTAAAGACATTTAACTTTCCTAAGGTCGCAAAGCTAGTGACTAGTAAAGTCCAGATCTAAATCCAGGTCTGTCCCCAGGTCTATCTTTCTCCAAAGCCTAAGTGCACAATATGGGTTAGCAAATGTGTTCTATATAGGACTAGATACTAAATATTTTACGCTTTGTAGGCCCTAGGATCTCTGTAGTATTTACTCAATTCTGCCACAATAGCATGAAAACAGCATTAGTATTGCTGTGCTCCAATGAAATTTTATTTATAAAAACAGTTGGCAGGGTAGATCTAGCCCATGGGCCAGTTTGTCAATGCACATGCTAGATCTTAATGCATAAACTCCAATAGTACCAACATTTAAAAAAAGATTTTTAAAAAGTAATCTCTACACCCGGTGTGGGGCTTGAACCTACAACCCCTGAGATCAAGAGATACATGTTCCACTGACTGAGCCAGGGCCTTAGTACTGACTTTTGTGTTTCACATCTACTCGTTTCAAGATTGGCAGAGCAAGACTTGTTTGCAAGATGACTTGAGAGCAATAATAGCACATTTCTTGCACACAACTTAGATCCATGAAAAACTAAAGAATTTGGAAACCATTACTCTTCATGGGCTTTACCCCGTTGTATACATTTATGGTCTGGTTACTATATTTTTCTTTTCAGCTTAATCTTAACCCCCAGAAGTTAGCTAGTTACTAACAGTTTGATGTTGATGGCTCTAGATGCTATGTGAACATGCGGGATTTTTGTTTTGTTTTTTAAAAATGGGATCATGAGGGAGCCTGGGAGGCTCAGTCGGTTAAGCATCCAACTTCGGCTCAGGTCATGATCTCACAGCTCACGAGTTCGAGCCCCCCCGTCAGGCTCTGTGCTGACAGCTTGGAGCCTGGAGCCTGGAGCCTGCTTTGGATTCTGTCTTCCTCTCCCTCTGCCCCTCCCCCACTCATCTCTCTCTCTCTCTCTCTCTCTCTCTCTCTCTCTCTCTTAAAAATAAATATTTAAAAAATAAAAATAAATAAAAATGGTTTCATGCCACATAAACTGTTCTACAACTTATTTAAAACATGAAACAAAAAGCCTTAATATAGCACAGACATCTTTGTAGTACACAGTTACCTCTAATAGCTACACTGTGTTCCATTGTATAAATGTCTTAACTTTTTATATTTATTTTTTATTTTAGAGACAGAAAGAGAGAGCACAAGTAGGGAAGAGAGAGAATCTTAAGCAGGCTCCATGCTCAGCATAGAACCCTACGAGGACCTCAATCCCATGACCCTGGGATCATGACCTGAACTGGAATCAAGAGCTGGACACTCAACCAACTGAGCCACCCAGGTGCTCCTGAATATATCATAATTTATAAACCCATTTCCCTGATAAACACTTAAATTGCTTCTGATTTTACACACTGATTTTTAAAAGTTACCTGACTGTAAATATTTTACAAACAGTCACATCTCTGAGGTTCCCACAAACATGACCCACACATTTGGTAGTTTGTAGATGGCTTCACGGGACTCAACAACACAACAAGGATACGTGGCCAGACCAGCAAGGGAAAAAGATGTAGGTGGAGTCTGGACAAATCCATACACAGGCTTCCTATGGTGCCCTCTCCCAGTTCAGGAGGTACACCCAGAGCACTGGAAATGCAGCCCACTCAGGCAATTTTCTGCCCAGGGAAGCCCATTTGAAGTTCAGAGTACAGGGTTTTTACTGAGGGCTGTTCATGTCGGCATTCTCTGCCTCTAGCAACTACTAAATCCCAGACGCCCAGAAGGAAAGCAGGTACTCACTGTGGGTCCATCATACAGTGTAGGCACAGTGAAGCACCCTTACTAGAGAACTTTTTGCAAGTCAAAATGCTAGGCAGGCAAGGGCCAACCGTATAAGCAGGCCCTTCTAAAGAGAGCAGCCTCAGGTCTGCTTTATTAACTCTTTTTCTGTACAATCTTTCCACCTCTGGAGTATCTAAGTCTCAGGCAGAAAGGATAACTGTAATATTTCTAAAACCTCGGAGCAGAAATCAGACCGTGAGGGTAGTCTTAAGAAGGCAGGAAAAAAAAAAAACCTGTATTTTTTTAAACCCTATTAAAAAAACTTGTTTTCAACATTTATTTTTGAGAGACAGACAGTGTGTGAGTGGCGGAGGGGCTGAGAGAGACGGAGACACAGAATCTGAAGCAGGTTCCAGGCTCTGAGCTATTAGCACAGAGCCTGACAGAGGGCTTGAACTCATGAACCAAGAGATCATGACCTGAGCTGAAGTTGGACGCTTAACCGACTAAAGCACCCACGGCGCCCCAAAACCCAAAATATTTTTTACAAGCAAGATCACGCTACAGATTACAAGACAGGATTTTTCACTGAATGAGCTGGTGGCATACTTGTTCACCCATGTTCTTTTCTTTGACAGCAAGTTCTTTTTTCTTCATCTGGCAAATTCCTATCTATTCTTCAAGTCCATTCTTTGACTCCTTCAGAGTTAAATCATTCACTCTTGAGCTCTCGTCACACTCACCATATCCTATTGGCATTCAGTTGTTTTCTTGTATATCACTCCCACAACCGAGTCCCCTGGTGGCATAAATTTTCTCTCTCATCTTTGTACTCTTATGACCAAGTACGTAGATGCTCAATTTAGCATCAATAGGTAATAAATAAATGGCAGGGACACACCATATGATTCATTAGAGTCTGTTTAAAAACTGATTTGGGGGGCACCTGGGTGGCTCAGTCGATTTGAGCGTCCGACTTCGGCTCAGGTCATGATCTTGCGGTCTGTGAGTTCGAGCCCCGCGTCGGGCTCTGTGCTGACAGCTCAGAGCCTGGAGCCTGCTTCAGATTCTGTGTCTCCCTCTCTCTCTGCCCCTCCCCCACTCATGCTCTGTCTCTCTCTGTCTCAAAAATAAATAAACATTAAAAAAAATTTTAAAAAAAGCTGATTTGGAAACAATAGCAAGGTTAAAGTCATATCTTAAATAAATAATAACCTATCTTTTAAGATGGAATTAATTATGGTAGGATTAACAACAAAATCTACTATCACTTATTTTATATAAATACTTTTTAGTGGGCGCCTGGGTGGCTCAGTCGGTTGAGCGTTCGACTTCGGCTCAGGTCATGATCTCGCGGTCTGTGAGTTCGAGCCCTGCGTCGGGCTCTGTGCTGACAGCTCAGAGCCAGGAGCCTGCTTCAGATTCTGTGTCTCCCTCTCTCTCTGCCCCTCCCCCACTCGTGCTCTGTCTCTCTCTGTCTCAAAAATAAATAAAAACATTAAAAAAATTTAAAAAAATAAATACTTTTTAGTGATCCATGTGATATTTATTTTCTAAGTCTCATTTCATAAAACAAAAATAAGATCTGAAGATTAAACAATGTACAAAGGAACACAAGAGTAGCTATAAGAGAAAATAAAATAAGACATGAGCTCAAGATACCACTAACTTAACCATGGTAATTCAGAGGCATTCGGTGTCTATGTGATGGAATCTATCTAGACAATTACTGATTCCTGTTTTTGAATTAATTTAAATCTCTTATAAGAATACATGATCTGTATTTTTTTAATCTTTCAGAATTGTCTTCCTTTTTTATTTTGGTCTGCCACCAATAACTTTAAAGGTAGTTTGTCATTTAACAGTCCTATAGTAATCATTCATTCCTGCTAGAAATAACCCCAAAGGAAGGCCACATACCCATACACAAAGCACACATTCCCTACTTGGGAATAACTGGTTTAAAGAAGATCAGCTTAGCAGGCTCAAGTGACTAGGTTCACCAAGCATTTTATTTTGATTAATGGTTAACTAGCTCAAGGTTCTGTTCATATTAGAAGTAACTCTTGTTTATTCTCTCTTGGATTTAGAAGGTCTAAACGATTTTAGTCACAATATTTGCATATTTGATAGTTCTCTTTCCATCATTTCAACATTTTGGTGAAATAGTTATTTATGAGTGTTACTGCCTATATAGTCCTTGAATAGGAAAGAAATATTTACTGAGAAAGCCAAGAACTGACAGAGAAAATTCAATGTTGAAAACAAATTCTATATAATTTTATTTCAGGGGCGCCTGGGTGACTCAATTTGTTGAGGATCTGACTTCGGCTCAGGTCATGATCTTGTAGTTCGGGAGTTCAAGCCCCAAATTGGACTCATTGCTGTCAACACAAGCCTGCCCTGGATCCTCTGCCTCTCTCCTTGACTCTCTCCCACTTGCACTCTCTCTCAAAAATAAACACACACACACACACACACACACATATATATTATATACATACATACATATATAAAATTTTATTTCAAGATGCTGAAAGCCATGAATTCTATGATATAAAAAAAAACCCACATTTTTACACAATCAAACCAATCTGGCAACCACATTTCTTAAAACACCAAATGTAAAACTTATAAATGGGAATTGTGTTCTGATCAGTATCTAGCCACAGAGGAAGTAATCTATATCCTACAGAAAGCCCTCCTGGGTGGTACATCTTAGTTACTTTATATAATTAGGTACAACTCTTCTGAATTCTGCTTTCGGAAATATGGACTGTTATCATATCACTTACAATTCTTTGTTCAGGGGTCTCTAACCAGTTACCCATTTTTTTAATTTATTAATTTTTATTTATTCTTGAGGGGGGGGGCGCACACATGAGTGGGGGAGGAGTAGAGAGCGAGAGGGAGACACAGAATCTGAAACAGGCTCCAGGCTCTGAGCAGTCAGTACAGAGCCCGACTTGAGGCTCGAACTCACAAACTGCGAGATCGTGACCTGAGCCAAAGTTGGACACTTAACTGACTGAGCCACCCAGGCACCCCGTCAGTTACCAAAAGACTAGGAATAACCTCAGGTAAGTGTGGCTACAAGGTGACAGATACGTTATTTTCGGTTTTCAGTTGCCACGAGAAATAACTGTTAACTTAATTAGTAACAAATAGGTGTTTTAAATAAAAATTACTTCTTGAAATTTTACACATGGAGAACAAAATTGTCTTTAAAATTTAAGTAATGAAAAAGCAAAACAATATAGATGTGCGTTTTCAGGGGCCCACATTCTATTTACATTTGATGTTCAACAATACATGAGGTTCGAGTTTCCACCTTATAACAAGAACATATTACATGGCTGGAATGGGAGATCTTTTCTAATGCTCAAAAAACAAACAGGGTCTCTATTACACAGCTATTTCACTTTTCTAGGTGTCTTGGAGCTAGCTTGTTATAAATGCAAGGATGGCCTCTGAAGACCAGTAGATGGATGATAAATACCCTTCTGCGCTATCAAAGAGACGGAGAACCAAGGCTCATTACCTCAGCTCTTCTCTGACACGGACAGGTAGTCACCAATCCCAGTGAGAAGAAGACAGTAAGTCAAATGTGATTAAAGTGGGGCTGCAATCACTGTGTCTCAATATTTAATTAGCATTTACAGTATCTACATATCATAAAAGCCACAGCATGAAATCCTTTTTAGCATTTCAATATGCTGAAGGTAATCTCACAATTTCATCTGTCCTTTTACACACATGTACTCTACCTGACAAGATGGATCAAGACCCATTTTTCTTCTGAGGAATTTTTCTACGTGCCCAATAGTTGCTTCTCCAGAAACTCGGACAAACTTCTTTTCCAAGGGCTACAAAAATAAATATAAATAAAAATTTTCAGAATAAATACATATAAAATGTATAAATCATAAAGCAAATTTTATAACAGATGTCCAACAGATTTATGAAAAAATTACTATGAAATTTGAGCTAATTTGCCTATCAAATAAGAAAAAAGGAATTTTTGTTTAGCTTCCCCTCTGAAAAGTATGTCAATAATTTTTTTTAATAGAAAGGCTTACTGGTTTATTTTAATGCCTCATCAGAAATAAAACTTAGAGTCAAATGTATTGACAGAGAATATCTAAAACTAAATTATGTCTAAAACAATCTAGCTTCTTCAACAAAAAAACTGCAAGGAAAAAAAAAGCGCAAGATGGAGAAGGAACTTCTAGACTGAAAAAGATGTGAGGAATATAAATAAGATATGTCAACCAATTACAATGTATGGATCTTATTTAGATGCTGATTTAAATAAACCTATATAACACTTTTCACAAGATAATCTTGGAAATTTAAGTAGCATGTGGATATTTGATTAAGGAATTACTATTTTTCAAAACTGTAGTATCACTATTATGTTTGTAAAAAGTCCTTATCTTTTAGAAACAAATCTAATTATTTACTGATAAAAAAGGTAGTCCCGGATTTGCTTTAAAATTATGAGAAGTGGTAAAGATACATGAAATGAGATTGGCCATGAGTTTATAATTACTGAAGCTGAGTTGTGCACATGGGCATTTTACTATTCTGTCAACTTTTGTGTAAGTGTGAAATTTTCCAAAATAAAGGGTTTTAAGTGGAAACTAAAAAGACTGACATCTAGACATATGTGGCTAGAGTCTGCTCCAATGGTCTAAGGTGACAGGGGGAGAGGCCACAGGGCTTTAAAGGAGAAACTAACACTTAGTCAGCTACTCCATCTCCAAGGCAGTGTTAAGGATGCTACTCCCTAACACAAAGGAAAAGCTGAGTAATCAGAACTAAAAGCAGACCTTTTAGGAAAACATGAGTGGTAGGTTAGGCACACATTTGTTCCATAAAACAGCACTCAGCTTTCTTATCTGTAGTTTGGTTTCTTAAGATATTTCCTTATAATAACACTACCCTCTATTACCATAGTGCAGCAGACAGCATAGGTGTTAAGTGCAGGTATTCCAGAAACAGATGACCTGGGTTTAAACCCTGGTTCTGCCATTTTCTAGCTATAAGTCTCTGGACAAGCTGATGAACCTTTCTGTCCCTATTTGGAAAAGAGATAATAAAAGCACCTACTACACTTCATAGATTTTATCACGAGGAAAGTAAGTTAATGTATGTAAATAACTATTAACAATTCCTGGCACATATTTGCTACTGGTGTATTGTGATCATTTCACTCTTTAGGTAAAAGAACTGGACTCTCATACAAGAGGGTCTATATAAGAGATCCTCATCCCATGGTTATGGGATACTCATATAATCTAGACAAAAATGGCAAAGTTTCATGTTCTTTTATCGTAGGTACAGGAATCATCTCACAAAACTAAAGCAGTCTCACTAAGGAGGAGGTACATCCATGCCCCAGGTGGAGTCCCAAGAAAATATCGTACTGTAGGTGGCACTGATTAGCATGAGAATCCCATCAAGGACCTTGAGAAGCTGCTATTCTGAAGTATCTAAATATGCCTGTCTGGCAACCAGTGTCTTTTTCTTTTTTTTAAAGAAAGAGAGCAAGTGAGTGGGGTAGATGGACCAATGGACAGAGGGAAAGAGAGAGAATCTTAAGCAGGCTCCACACTCAGCACAGAGCTGGACACAGGGCTTGATCCTATGACCCTGGGATTATAACCTGAGTCAAAACCAAGAGTCAGATGCTCAGCTGAACCACAGCATTTCTGAAAGTTAATTCCCTGGGCTTCCCTCAGGTATACCAGCAGAGGACAGTCCAATTTCTCTTATTTCTAAATTCTTCTAAATTAATCCAACTTAGCTAAAGTTATAAATACTATACTTTTTAACTTTTTAAAAACTTTATTTTTGAGAGAGAGAGACAGTGCAGAAAGACAGAGAAAGAGACAGAGGATTGAAAGCAGGTTCTGTGCTGACAGCAGAGAGCCGGATGTGGGGCTTGAACTCACCGACGGTGAGATCATGACCTGAAGTCAGACAGCTTAACTAACCGAGTCATCCAAGTGCCCCTGGATGACTGTACTGTACTTTGTAGATCACCTAGAACAGAATTCTGAGACCTGCCAACACCTGAAAGAAAATAACTTGTCTTGGCTTTCAAAGCTAGGGTTCTCATGTGGCTAACTTAGTCCTCATGCCCTGGGTTCACAAGTTAACTGGATTTTCCCCCATATAATTCACATTCGGTTTTTGGGAAGAAAATTTGGGTTTTTTGTTGTAGTTGTTTTGCTCAAAGCTCTGAAACCAGTTCTCACCTACATAGTCAACTCTTATCTTTTCTGCTACACCTAATAGCCTCCTACCATCTGAAAATAAACAGGAAAAAAAATCCAGAAGATTTATAGCTCTTCGAAATTAAGCACAGAGAGCAATCTTCCCTACCATCTATAACATAAAAGGCCAATATGATAAGAAAGTTGAATAAGCTAGTTTAAATCTGTAGGGAGATTTAGAAAACATTCAGTCATTTTCTTGCTTTAGATAATGCATACCACTAAACAGATCTTTTAAAGAGATGATATCAACTCAAATTACATTTTACCTTGAAAAAAATCCTATTTCTGTCAACTGAAAAGGCCTAGAAACTGTTATGAACCCAGTAACTAGGTGAACCCCCAGTAGCCAGATTGATTTTTAAAAACCACCAAAAGAGGGGCACCTGGGTGGCTCAGTTGGTTAAGCTTCTGACTTTGGCTCTGGTCATGATCTTGCAATTTGTGGGTTCAAGCCCCGTGTCAGGCTCTCTGCTGTCAGCACAGCTCGTTTTGGATCCTCAGTCTCCTGCTCTCTCTCTCTCAAAAATAAACATAGAAGAAAAGAACCACCAAAAGGAGCTAGGACACCTTGGAGAAAGGACTAATTCCATGTCGGGGGGACAAGAGATGTACAAATTGAGCACAGAACATCCTGTCGTATCAGATAGCAAGAAAGTATTGCAGACTATGATACCTATGATAAAACAACTTGAACATCAATAAAGGTAGTAAATGAAATGGGTTTAAATCACTAATATGTTTAAATTCATGAGTTTATACTAAAGTAAAAACAAAGATAAGAAAACCTATTTGATGTGGTCATGAGTAGAGTATGCTAATGAACCAATCCATTACTCTGAACTTGGTAAGTAAAGAGAAAGAATCAAGCATCTATCTTGCCTTTCCTACATAAACTATACCACTGGCTAACCCAATAGAGGAAAGGAAGTTCCTCTTTATAAAAGTATTTTAACTAATAAATGAAGGAATGATAGGGGCATCTCGCTGGCTTAGTCAGTGGAGCATGTGACTCTGGATCTTGGGGTTGTGAGTTTGAGTCCCACACTGGGTGTAGAGATTACTTAAAAAAAAAAAAGAAAAAAAAAAAAAAGAAGGAATGATAGCATCATTTTCCAAACCCTATTAAGCTAATGGGCTTAGACACTGAGCACCAATGGCTGCTAACATTATAGAGAGACCCAGACAACCAGATATTATGTGTCTCTAGATAGACAGAAACACCACCACCAAGTAGTCTTGATCCCTTCAAATAAACCTGTATGATCAACACTCTAAACTTAACTATCAGTTTATGAGAAAAATAGATGACAGAAGAACATGAAATCGTACCACAGTGATGCAACATCAAAACCCAATCTATAGAAAACTACAGGACAAATGACTCCATGCCATCAACAACTGCAAGAAAAAAAAGAAATGGAAAACCTACAGATTTGAAGATATTTATCAACCAATCACAGTGTGTGAACTTCATCTGGATCGTAACTTATAAAGTGTTAAAAAAAAAATGTGGGGTGCCTGGTGGCTCAGTCGGTTAAGCATCTGACTCTTGGTTTCATCTCAGGTCATGATCTCACAGTTCATGAGTTCAAACCCCACAACAGGCTCTGTGCTGACAGTGCGGAGCATGCTTGGGATTCTCTTTCTCTCCATCTCTCTCTGTCCTTCCCGCTTACACTCTCTCAAAATATATAAACTTGAAAAAGAGAGAAACACCCACTATGACTGATGCAATGAAAAATTTGAACACAGAATAGATAGTTCGCAGTAAGAAATTGTTAATTTGGGGGCACCTGGGTAGCTCAGTTACTTAAGCATCTGACTTGATTTCGGTTCAGGTTCATGAAATAAAGCACTGCCAACAGGCTCTGTGCTGACAGCATGGAGCCTGCTTGGGATTCTCTCTCTCCTTCTCTCTCTGACCCTCCCCTGTTTTCTCTGTCTCAAAATATATAAATAAACCTAAAAATAATGTTAATTGCTTTCATTCACCACCCCCAACCTTTTGTAAAATGACTAACAACAAAGTTGGAAGATAGTACCATGGAGACCAGATAGCTTTCACCTAGTTTACGAACTGTTAATATATTGTGGTATTTGTTTTATCTCTTCTAATCTATATTGTGTGTATATGTGCATGTTAATTTTTTATTGGACATGATTTATTTGAAGACACGGAGATATTTTACCCTAAGTATATTAGCAATTATTGTCTCAGAATAAAGGGATTCTCCTGTATAACTACAATATAATTATCATGACATATATACAGTATTCAGGAATTTAACATTAAAACAACACAATTATCTAAGTAGTCCAAATTCTTTTATAAATTGTCCTTCTAATTACCATTATAAATTGTTCTTATATCAGTGAAGGATCACACATTGCATTTTGTTATGTTTCTGTAATCTCCTTTAATATAGAATAGCTCTGCCACTTTATTTTTATCTTTCATGACACTGACACTTTTATAATTTTTTTTTTTTTGGTATCATACATGGTCATAAAAAAAGACTCTTCTTCTAAGAATACTGAAATGTTTGGGGTGCCTGGGTGGCTCAGTCAGTTAAGTGTCTGACTTTGACTCAGGTCATGATCTCACAGTTTGTGGGTTTGAGTCCCGTGTCGGGCTCTGTGCTGACAGCTCAGAGCCTGGAGCCTTCTTCAGATTCTGTGTCTCCCTCTCTCTCTCTGCCCCTTTCCCTGCTCATGCTCAGTCTCTCTCTCTCAAAAATAAGCAATAAAAAAAATTTTTAAAAACCACTAAAATATTTACAGATGAAGTAGCAAAATGCTGGGGATTTGTTTCAGAATAACAGGGAAGTGGACAGAGGTATAGAAGAAATTAAATTGGCCATTAGTTAACTGGCAAAGCTGGGTGATAGACACAGGGAGGTTCTATTTTTCACTATGTTTAAAATTTCTCATAATTAAAAGTTAAAAAAAATGACTCCTGGGAAAAATTATCTGGACTATATTACAGCCTTGTAAAACACGTTGAAATTGAATGTAGCAAACTTTCATGCTACAGGTCTACATGGTAAAAAGTTTAACCACCAGGCATCACCTGCTCAGACATATTTATTTAAACTCAAAGATATAAAAACAGCTTTCTAAGTAGTAGAGGATACTGAGCTATAATATGAAAAGACTGCCGATTTGTTAACTAGGTAGAAGCCTGTTTTAGCAAAGTAAAAATAGTCACGAAATACAGAATTAAAAGGATCATTTGTTTCAGAAATAACAGATTCATCACCTCTCACAAGTGATAAAGCCTACTAGTTAATATCTGTATCATCAATTAAAACTGAAAATTTAATGTCGCAAAACTATAAGAGAATAGTATAATCAAACTCCCGTATACCATCACTTAGCTTTGCCAACTCAAGGCCAATTTTGTTTTAAATATACCTCATTCATTTCCCACTGCAATTACTTCCTGACCCCCACTTCCCAGATTAGTTCTGAAGCAAACCCCAGATGTATTATTTCATTTGTAAATACTTCAGTCTGTATCCTTAAAAGGTAAGAGCTCTTTTAAAACATACAATACCATTATCATACTGTAAAATCCCTTGATATCAAAAAATATCTAGTATATGCTCAAATTTCACCAATTGTCTCAATTTTCTTACCCAGCAGGAAATGATTTTACTGTTTTTAGGGCTATCATTAAAGAGAGAATAAAAATAAAACAAAGACTTCATGAACAAGATGTAATAACCAAATAAGGAATCAAATTAAAATTCCAATTTATGTACGTATTTTTATCAGATACATATTTTGTACTCTCAAAATACAGACACTAAATATATTATGAACAATAATTCTATTCATAGTTTCCATTGGATCTTGACTTACTTTTTAAAAGTTGTACAGCTTTATTGAGGTATAATCCCTATATCATTAAATCCACCACTTTAATTCAATTTATAATTCACCATTTATACAATTCAATGGTTTGTGGTTTATTTGTAGAATTGTGCAACTCATCACCACTATATAATTTCAGAACATCTTCATCATTCAAAAAGAAACCCCACACCAATTAGAAGTCACTTCCAATTTCTCCCTCTCCCCTGAGACTACGGCAATCACCAATCTGTAATATCTTGTTACTATGAATTTCTCTGCTCTAGACATTTCTCATAAACGAAATCATGCATTATGTGGTCGTTTGTGCCTGGCTTCTTTCATTTAACATATTTTCAAAGTTCATTCACGTTGTAGCATGTATCAGTACTCAATTTCTTTTTATTGCCAAATAGTATTCTGCCATGTGGATATATCGTATTGTGTTTATTCATTCATCAATTGATCGATATTTGGGTTGTTTCCAATTTGGGGCTATTCTCTCATAAATTTTTTAGTTCATTTTTCAAATCAAATCCAAATAAACTCCATACATTGTAGTTAGTTACATCCCTGAGTCTCTTTTAATTAATCATTCTATCTCTATGCTCCCTCTTCACCTCTCCCTTTTATTCTGAAGAAATAGAAGTGTTTCCATTGTCTAGAATGGATTGGCTTATTATATTTTTACAGTATCATTTAACATCCCTGGGCTAGGAGTGTGACCAGCATAACATTTGTTTGTTTTGGCAAGAATATCTTACAGGTGGTATTGTCATGTTTTTCTAATGTGTTAGGATTGGAACTACTTAAAATATTCTAGGTCCATATGCTTTTGTGGAAGCAATAGGCTAATTAATTTCTAGTTCTTTCTTCGCGAAGTTTTTACACTCTCTTGGATATCTGGCTACTATAGGTCATTGGACAAATGTCTTCGGCAAACTCTAGGAGCACAGGACACTATATTTGTCCCATACGGAAACTTATATGCCACTTTCATACCCACCACACTACTATGAAAGAACTTCCTAAAGTTAATTGCCATAAATTTGATTTTTTACAACTTAGAATAAATTCAAAGTTACCAAACTTAACATTGCATCCCCTCCCATCACTGATCTCTAGGAAACATCTATATAATCTACTTCATCCACAGAAGTATCCACCTATTCTTATGCTGTAGTTCATCTCTCTAAGCAACTGTATTCATACAACAGTATACCGAACCAGATATAATCCATCCAAGTATTAGCACAGACTTTGACAAAATCACTAAAAAACTAAACAGGTCAAAGCATTTTCTTATCTATTTACAATCCCAAGTAACTATAAGGCCTCATTTAGCCCTTTTTAAAAAGTTACCTTTTCAAAAAAACAAAAAAAGCTAGCTTTTCCTGAATGACTCATACTATAGGAGCAACACACTGTGTAATGCGACCTGTGATAGTAGAGACTTTTTAAGACAATCCTGAACTTAAGTATGTTACAAAGGAGTTTGTTCTTACTTCTAAAAGTTCAGTAAATGAAGTAACAAGTTAGGGCAGGTTACCTTGAGCCCAAAATGTTATGTGCAAATAAAAACTTAAGCTCATATTTAACTCTGAATGCCAACTATGCCAAAAAAATGCTTTTGAAACATTTTTTAAAATCACCAAATTACCAGAGTATTTGGTCTTAGAGTTTTAAAAATGTCCCTTAATGTTTCCTTAGACCACTGTCCTGTATTAATAACAAACCCCTACTTATTGACTCTTCTTTCATAAACTTATTATGAGAGCATTACTGAATGTACTTCCTATTTCTACAACTTTTATTTACAAAACACTACTGGAATTGGAAGCAATCTCCATAACTGCTAATTGGACTCTGAAACTGTGAACTACAGGGTCTTCCTGTGAAGTAAATGAAAATAAAATACCTTAAAATGTCCCGTGCCTTCATTAGCACTGAAAAATGAAAGCAAAATTAATCAACATTTTAAACTATTCGTTAAATCATATAACACAGAAAAATAACATAAATAGAAATATTTGAGAAACATCGATTTAATTTTAAAATGCCACCACCTAACCCTTTATGAAATAAAGAAAAGTAGTTGTCACTTCTGCCACCTACTGGCAAGGTAAAGGTAGTTTTATCTGCTATTTTACACTATGTGTACTTCCAGGAGTTAAAAGTATATCTTTAATATTTAAGTTTCCCACACATGTTGCATTCTAACATTTTTTTTAATTTAAAGTAAAAGTTTTTTTCCTATCGTAATTAATGTGTATTTTTCTTTATAGTAACCTTTACTAGTAACCTTTACAAGATAGATTTCTTATAAGAAGGCTGCTAGATTTCCTGTTATTTTGCTTATAGCATAATGGGCATGAATTACTGTTTGATCTTCATCTAGAAGTGCAAAGACTTCTTGATTAAGTCAGTTATGTTTATGTCACATGAGGAGACAAGAGTCTCTAACTTTTGTTGAGCATCTACTATGCACAAACATTGTATTAGGTCTTCATAGAGGATGCATGTTTTTCATTTAGTCCTCAAAATAGCCCTGCATATCAGGTATTAGTATCCCTTTTCTACAGATGAGGAAAATTAACCTCAGAGAGGTTTAATAACTTGCTTAAGGTGACAGACCTATTAAGTGATAAAGTTTCCAAATCAGGTGTACCTGGCATCAGAACCCACATTTTTTCCTACCATGGCATAAACAGCAGGCCAGAGCAAAATGGCATCATCTACAAAATATTCTTATAATACAAATATATTAAAAGATAATATGTAAACTATATTATATGCATTGTATTAATAAAAATGTTATATACATATATATGAATGTAATATAAACTTAAAATATATAATCTTAGAGTCGTAAAATAAAATACTTGTTACAAGAATTATTTCTATAGAATCCATGATGTATGGTCATCTGGCTTCTGCTTAAGCACCTAAAGAGAGACCTTCTCAACTGACAAGTCAGTTCATTCCATTTGTAGGCAACTCGGTCAGAAATGCTTGCTTAGGGGCGCCTGGGTGGCTCAGTCGGTTGAGCGTCCGACTTCAGCTCAGGTCATGATCTCGCGGTCTGTGAGTTTGAGCCCCGCGTCGGGCTCTGTGCTGACAGCTCGGAGTTTGGAGCCTGCTTCGGATCCTGTGTTTCCCTCTCTCTCTGCCCCTCCCCCACTCATGCTCTGTCTCTCTCTGTCTCAATAATAAATAAACATTAAAAAAAAAAAAAAAGAAATGCTTGCTTGCACTGAATCAAATGTGTTTCTCCCTGTAACTTACACCTACTAGTCCTAGTTCTGTCTTTTGGTACTCTTGTGAACTAGATCCAACTTTTCTTTTATATGATAACCCTCTAAAGGTCTGAAATTAACTTAAGGGGCTTAGGACTGTTCTTGTTCAGACTCTTTTTTTCCTTTCCTTACCACATATGTCATGGTATTCTAACTGTTTGCTATTCTGGTTACATCTCACTTTACCAACCTCTCTCTTAAAATGTAGTACCCAGAGCTGAACATAATACACTAGATGGATTAATACAGTGTACAGTTGAATAGCACCTTCCTGGTCTACTAAGTGCTACTGAGCTTAAGACTGCATTAAATTTTGGCTGTATCATACTTATCTCATGTGAGTCCATTTTCTTTACTAAACAGATGTCCATATTATAGAACCATGGACTACTTTAACTTTTATTTTTTAATGACCCTTCATTATTTCAATATTCATACACTGCTAACAGTATAGACATGGTAGGAATACCATAAAAATTGGTACTTAAAACACTCCTTTTAGTTGCTATTATGATCCCCAATTTAGAAAACCAGAAACTGATTATGAGAATTCAGCTACATCCCAAAGGTTATATACCTTTAGTTACTGAGACTCTTCAAAGTCCATGGTTTCTATACACACTATACTGCCTGTCTGAGGTTATTTTTTAGAACCTTCTACTTTACACACAGAAACTGAGGAACAAAGACAAGAAGTACAAAACTATCTGAATATCACAAAACATGCATACCCAACTTAGGGGAGAACCTAGCTTCCTATTCCATTGGCTGAAAAATCACTGCCCATGGGCTGAACCTACCTCGGTTTTTTTTTGCTTCTCCAACTCAAGTGGGGTCAACAGCTGGACCAAATTTACTTTTGTACTTGTATCAGGTTAAACTCATCTGCCATTTGTCCTGTCATGAAAGAGCTGTCTATGCATTACCCTCAGTAGCCTGACTTCTGTGGTAACATAAAAGCTTTTCCATGTAGTGAACTCTGGGGACTGGTGACTTCAAAAGGACTCTTTGCTTCTGGAAGCTTTCTTTCAAAAGGACTCCTTGCCACTCTGAAAGCTTTCTTCCCCTCAACCAGTTGAAAATAGATAAAGAGCTATATTATGAGTTAGACTACTCGTCATAATCCTCACCACAAAAGGCTCAATTCTTTCTTTCTACAGATACAGAAGCTGAAGCTCTGAGACTGAAAGTTCCGTGAGGGCAAAGGCCATGGCTGACTTCTTCAAACCCATATTCTCAACCACTAGCAGAGTGCCGTGGTGCTAGGTAGTGGGACCTTAATAAACACCTTGTGAATGAACAAAAAGCAATTTGTTAATGTTTACAAAGCTAGTTAACAGAAAAGCTAGGATTTAAACCTAGATCCCTTGTTTCAAGTAAGGGCTCTTCTTCTTCTTCTTTTTTTTTTTGGAACAAGAACCACGTGTTCTATTTGTTCATTTCTTGCATTTGAAGTATTTCTCAATGGCATCCTTGGCCAGAGACTCTTCACCGGTGTCCTTAGCCACCACACAACTACAACCAACCACTTAATGGGGTTTTTTCTCTCTGTCAGTTTTACATAGGCCCACCCATTCCCCTAGTTTCTGGTTGTTATCAACCTTAATTAGGTTGATTTGGTATTCACCACAAAGGACATCCATCAACTTGACATATATAGACTCATCACAGTTGGATGCAAGCACACAAAGATGGGCGTGGCGCTTGTCGAAGGCTTTGACAGCTTTGCGAATTCCACATGCTAGACCATCGTGGATGAGGGCAGTCTTCAACAACTCTTGTAAAGCAGTATTAACGTCCATTACACCTCCAGCAGCAATGCCTTCCTTAGTCACGGTGGTGGGTTACAGGTGGAACGGAATCTTGAGCACACCAGAGACTCTGCCTCCCCAGGACTCCCCATGGCAGGGAAAGAGCATGAGGGTCCCTTGTTCTATTGCAGGGAATTTCCTAATGAAACAACTCTGGTAAGTGTTAATGACTACCTCGAGTACTGTGGTCAAGTCTCACTCATTAGCAAAGCCTGCCATGATTTATTGCTGATTTTTGCTGTGGGCAAAGAAAGAGGTAATGGTGGCATACCCATCACTTATTTGCCATCCTTACATCCCTGCCACTTTTCAAAAAAAAGTATAAAAAATTGATCATCAGTTCCTACTGTGTATTAATAGAAAATTTTACATTCCTC
Organism: Paguma larvata; assembly: GCA_030068075.1. Lineage (NCBI taxonomy): Eukaryota > Metazoa > Chordata > Mammalia > Carnivora > Viverridae > Paguma > Paguma larvata. The sequence goes on along the minus strand of CM057837.1, from coordinate 39,941,604 downwards.
CAAAATATTTTTTAGAAATATAAACTGCTTTCAGTTTTCAAATTTTAATTAAATAAACATAAAAAATCAGGTTACATAGCAAAAATTCAAACACCATGAAAAGACTTTTTCCCATTGTAGACTCACAGAGTCCAGCTGCCCTTTTCTAGAGGCAACTGCTATTACATCTTTTTATTTTTATGTGTCCTCTCAGGAATGGTCTGTGCATGTAAAAAAGAATTGTATATACACATATTTCCCACCACTCTCTTTAAAAAAAAAGCCATAAATGGGCACATGCTATATATTCTCTCATTTTGAAGACTGTTTCATATTAGCACATATACTGTTACATTAGCACATACCCATGTGTTTACCATTATTTAACCAGGTCCTTTTTAGACTGGAACACATTCTTTATTATCACAAATTGCTGGTTTAAAGTTTGGTATTACACAGTTCCTGTTCATTCCTCCAAAGGGATTTTTATTTTGTTATCAACCATTACTACATGGGCTTTGTGTTGGTATGAGAAAGGCTTCTCACCTCTTAGGGGTCTTTAATATCAGCTGAGAACATAGGGTGACTACATAAAAAGATAAACACAACATAGCACAAGCTACATATTAAATAAATGACACAGGCAATCTAGAATTATGAGAAGGAAGTGACTGAAAAGTAAAATAGTCATCAGTGACATAAAATGGAAAATCTAGATTTTCTAAAAAAAGCATTTTAGTGTATTCTGCAAACTATGAATTCGAAAACTGCACTTTGATACATGCCAACTCTATGATCATGACACCGTATTTACCAATGTTGCAATATAATGGAATACACCAAGTGCTGCATACAATGTTTGAAAGAAGCAATTTATATCATTGGAAAGATATCCAACTACTTCAGGAAACAATTTGGTAAAACCAAGTAAAGTTGAAAACAAACATATCCTAAGACTCAGCAAATCTATACTTTTAGAGAACCACCTCACATATATACAAAGAGATGTGTACAAAAAAAAAATGTAAAGCACCATTGCTTATTATAGCAAAAAAACTGGAAACGAGCTAAAAGTTCAACAGCAAAAGAAAAGATAAATTATGGTATACTTATTTTAAGGGAATACCAGGCAATGGTGAAAATGATCAACTAGAGCTACACATTTCCTCATGGATGAATCACACAACACTGAGAGAAAAAAACAAGTTGGAAAACACTTAATAGTGATACCATTTAAATGAGCAAAAGCAATTCTACAGATTGCTTAAGGATAGATACATGTGATAAACATATTTTTAAAAAATCATGGGAAACACAATCATTACTTTTAGGAGAGTAGTTATTAACTGCTAAGAAAAGGGAGATGAACAGGAAGGGGCAGCCAAAGGGCTTGCGCCATGTGAGCGTGGGTTATTTCTTAAGCTTGATGATGGTGATACAAGTGGTTGTAGTGCTACTCTTAAGACCTTTTTCTAAGTCTTAAATATTTCATGATTAATTTTTAAAAGGATATCAGAAAAATTGGATTTTACCTAAATTCAGGATGATTTCCTAACTGTTGGAACTTAAAAATATCCTTATTTCAAGGTTAAGAAAGAGAGGGATTTACGGTACTCACCCAATGAACTCTAGTAATAAAGACATGTCAAGTTCAGGTGGAATACGAAACACCGATTCTAAGACTTTCTTAGATCTTCCTTTGCTCGAAGCGACCGGCTGTGGAATAGCTATTTAACAGTCAAACAAAAAAGCTGAGTTAGAATAAAAATTTCATGAATTGAGATCTTCAAAAAATATTACAAAGGTATTATAACTATGTTGACTACTTAAAGGATCATAAAGCACTCAATCTCCTTTCTTTAAGAACATTAATCTGTCAAAGCCAGCGAAAATCGCACCGGGGGGCCACTCCGCAATGGAAGGCAGTGTACGTGGTGGGTTACCAGGGCCACAGAGAGCCCATCACACAATGGTTGTAGATAATCCTCAACAAGCACTATTGTGTGCAGGGCTCAGGACTCATGCTCAGCACTGCACACGCACACTCTCATTTAATCCTAATTATAATCCCATGACATAGGTATACTGCTACTTTTTTTTACTTAAAACCGTAAAAAAACGGAGATTACTGTTCAAGTGAGATTAGGCAATATGTAGTATGTGGAAGAACCAGGACTTAAACACAAATTTATCTAACTTCTATACTGTCACATCACCATCACCGCAAACACTGAACAGTTACTATGTTCCAGGCACTGTTTTAAGTGCTTTGTATTACTCGATGTATCCTCATGACAGTTTTAGGAAGTACTATCATTATCCCTACCTTATAGATGAGGAAACTGAGACACTGAAGTAATTTGTCGAAGTCGTACAAAAAGTGGCAGGGCTAGGATCAAACTCAGACAATCTAGCTTCGAAGCCTGTACTCTTTAATTTTTATAATTAATTAAATTGGATTATACATCATTTCCTTCATCATCTTTCTCTCTCTTTGATCATAAGAAAACAAGCGGGGGCGCCCGGGTGGCTCAGTTGGTTAAGCGGCTGACTTCTGCTCAAGTCATGATCTCACGGTCTGTGAGTTCGAGCCCCGCATCGGGCTCTGTGCTGACGGCTCAGAGCCTGGAGCCTGCTTCAGATTCTGTATCTCCCTCCTTCTCTGCCCTTCCCTTGCTCACGCTCTGTCTCTATGTCTCTCAAAAATAAAATTAAAAAAAACATTAAAAATTAAAAAAAAAAAAGAAAACAAGCTATCATCAAAAAGAACCTCGAAGGGAGTAAATTTTGTTAAGTTAGTATTCTTTAATCTATGAATACATTACGGTATACACCCAAACTTACCAGGTTTAGGTACTTCTAGACCTCTTTCTTTATAGAAATCATGCATTTGCTTTTTTTCTCCTAAAAAATGATAAAACACAGACTAAATTACACTTAAAATGTAACTAGTAGTCAGCAGAGATTCTGGGATTCACAACCATGTAATAAAATAAACTTACTTTCCTCTAGATTGATCACTAATTTGTACACTATGTCTTGTAACTGTCGGTCCAACCTAATAAAAGGAAAGGATGGAGAATACCTCAGAATTCAGCAAAATGCATTTTGGTACAGAGTGAGAATGAATAATGCTCTTTGTAAGTAACTGTTTTCTCTTGGGAGTGGGTATCTCCTTTTTCGGAGGTGAGTTACTTTCAGGTAGCACTGGTTCTCAAGTGAGAGAACCTTAAATCATGAATTGTATGTAATCATAAGGAATCACAGACTCTTGAACGGTTTGCTAAACTGTTCCACGTGTACGGTCTTATTCTGATAATATGACCTTGAGGGCAGAAACTGTATTTTTGAACTTCCGTGCATCATTTGCAAAGCATTCTCTTAGAAAGGCAGTAAAAATGTAATAAGAGTATTTGCTGAACAAATTAAAACAATCCACTTTTAATATTTTTTTGTTCCCTTTAGGAAACACAGTATGAACTGAAAATCTGAAAAAGCCATAATGACCTGTGACACACAGGTTTTTCTGAAGAGGCCAGCTGTTTCCGGCATTATTTTTAAAAAGCAGAATTCTAAATATCCCAAAATGACAAGCCTAAACTAGCCTCATTAACTTGAGTGATGGAATTAAAACCCTCGAAAAGAGAGGCCTGTGCTTTTTTATTTATTTATTTATTCATTTATTTACTTTTGGTCCCCAGAAGGTATCACAGTGCCTGGCACACAGTAAGTGTGTTAGATGTATTTCTTTAGAGAATACGTAGTTCCCTTTTTGAAACAGGTCAAGAATTCATTCCCAACTACACAAACAGAAGCTTTCAGAAAGAGGTGTATTTACAATATAAATTTTACTTATATATTTCCTCTTACCTTATGTTATAAAGAGGTTGTGTCTGATGTACTACTATGTTGCATTTTGGACATCTGTTGCTATAGTAAAAATGTCTTACGATGCAGCTTTTACAAACTGTTGAAAAACAAAATGTTTAAATTAGGATGCTTTAGAGACATTTCAAAAATTGAAGGTATTATTTCAAAATGTGAACTATATGCTTACATGTATGAAGACATTCTGTAATAGTAGTTGCATCTATTAAGTAACCTTTGCAAATGGAACACAAGATGTACGGGGTCAGTTCAGAGAGATTAATCAGGCGCTGCAAATGCAATGGAAATAGTTTTAAAATACAAGCCCTTGCCTTCCCAGATTCTTAAGTCATAATCCGCACATGTCATTATGAACAATGTAATTTACTTTGCAACACCACAAAGTGTTACTGTACCTCCAATCCTTCAAAAATACTTCTGAAAGTTACAGTACACAATATAAACCAATGTTTCAAAACGATCTCATTCTCCTGGGTATACTGTATACTGCCAGATGAGTGAGGGGCATCTTACTTTAGGAAATACTTACTTACGAAATGGTCAAACTTTCCAGATACAAGTGTTTAAGTTATTAGGTCAATTCTGACTGGCTAGGTGTACTACCCAACTTGATGAAGTATGCGCTACCACAATAAAACAAAACAAAACCCTTCTTAATTAGAGATTAGCTAGATAGGGAAGGGTTTACCATCCTCTCAACACCCTGTAGAAGAAATGGGCTGTTTCCCGCAAGTTCCTGGAAGGAGAAGCACTGCACCCGCCTTGGCGGCCACCCGCCGGGCATAATTTAATAATTATTTACAGAAAGATCGAGTCGGACCCGGAGAGCCTAAGTGAGCGGCAGGAACCTCACAAAGCGTCGACAGAGGGTCGGGCGGAGACCGAGCCCAGTCCGCGCCACATGCCTCCGCAGGTAGAACAGGGAGGGGTGGAGGTCGACGCGAGTGCCAAGGGCTGCAACGGCGAGCTGGGGACACGCGGCCGGGCCCTTGAGGGGAGGGCTGGCTTCGTCCCGAAGGCCCCTCGTCCCGGCGTAGTCAGGCAGGGGCTATAAATACCTCCTCCTCGTCCTCGGAGTCCGGACGGCCCCCCTCCAGCCTCAGCGAGAAGTGGCTCATCTCTTCCTCCTCTTCCTCCTCTTCCTCCTCCAGCTCCTCATCCTCTTCCAACTCGTCGTCCTCGTCCTCGAAGCGGCCCCTCAAGCGGCCCAGGCTGCGCTCCGGCTCCAACTCTGGGGGCCGGGAACCCGAGCAGCCGGGAGCCCCCGCCTCGGGCAAAGGCGGCGGGCCCTCCTCACCCGCTGCCGGCGCCGGCGTGAGGGCAGGCGGAGACACGGCAGGCGGGGGCGGCATGGCTGCTCCTCCCTCGGCCCTGGAGGCTCCCGCGCTGCCCGTCGCCACCGAAACCCTCTCCATGCCGGGGCCAGAGGCCGGTCCTGACGAGACCGGGTGGCTGGATAGCGCGGGAGTTCTGCCGACCTGCCTACGCTGCCAGTGCGCAGGCGCGAGAGACCTGCAGAGCCCGCTGGGAAATGTGGTCCACTGTCCTCACCTAGATCTGGGCGCGCTCTGATCCGTTTTGCATACAGGGCGGGGCCTACTGGCCGCGTTTAGAGGAATCTTCGTTTTAACTTTGGAAGGCTGATGGTCTCTTCACTCTTTTCTAGTTTTATTTTTAAGCAGTTTGTTTTTTTAACTGATCCCTACACCAAGTGGGATTTGAACTTACAACCCTGAGATCAAGAGTCTCGTGCTCTACAAACTGAGTCAGTCCTCCCTCTTTCCTCCCTTTTTAAAATGATGAACTTGTTAAGCATATGACTTCTCAGATCATGATCTCATGGTTCATGGGTTCAAGCCCCACGTTAGGCTCTGTGCTGACAGCTCAGAGCCTGGAGCCTGCTTCGGATTCTCTCTCTCTTGCTGCCCCTCCCCCACTTGTGCTGTCTCTCAAAAATAAGTAAAAAACGTTAAAAAGATTAAAATGACAAAATTGGTACCATTCCAGACGGCAGTATTCTGTCTATATGGATTGATGCTCAGAGCAATGAAATAGGTGCTATCATGATGTTGTATTATGAACAAAAATGACCCAAATTTGAGTGGTGATTTGTGTTTCTTTCATCCAAGATTATTTCCATTAGGAAGTATGATGTTCGTATTTTGAAATATGTAAGTTTATTTATTTGGAGGAATTAAATATTTTATTGCCATAGGATGGACGTTTAATCACCATTTGAAGACCATCCTCGAGGGGCACCTGGGTGGCTCAGTCGGTTAAGCGTCTGACTTTGGCTCAGGTCATGGTCTCACAGTTTGTGAGTTCCGCCCCCAGTCGGACTTTGTGCTGACAGCTCAGAGCCTGGCGCCTGCTTCCGATTCTGTGTCTCCTCTCTCTGCCACTCCCCTGCTCACACTGTCTTTCTCTCGAAAATAAACAATTAAAAACAAATTAAAAAAAAAAAGAAATGAAGACCATCCTCGAGTCCCCATCACATAGAGGAAAGTCAGTTATATTTACCACAAGAAACATTTATCAAAGGTCTATTGTAGTAGGAACTGAGACCTCTACTCGCACTCCCACCCCCACTGCTAATTTTTTTTATGAAGGAGATTTGGAGTTGGTGTATTCTATCCTTGCTAACATAGTGCCAGCTAATGTCATGATGCTTGCAAGCTGGATTCAGAAAGTAGTTAAAAGCTCTTCAATGAAATAACGCTGGGGGCCAGAGGATCACACTTGAGAGAGAATGTGTTGTCACTGAGTAAAATCAATGCTAATATGGGGCTGGTGTACATACTTCTCAAGGAACTGGTGAGGAAATCAAGTCACCTTGCTCATTTGGAGAAAACTGGACTAGACTCCACCTCTCCCTCCGTAGTCCCCCAAATCTGGTCAAGCCTAAGATACTGAAGTATGCAAGATTCAAAAAGTGGAAGGAAGGAAATGTCTCCTCCTATATGGAGACGTATAAAGCCTCGAGGAAGGGGGATGGGAACTGGACTAGGATAAAGGAAGAGGATGGTTGAAGAGAGTTTGAAAGAGACATAGACACCTGAGATAATCTCCTTACGAGCCCCTAAAACTGTAAGAGCTTCCACCTGTTTACATTAGATTAAAGCATAGCTTCTAACCTTTCAACATTGTAAGACATAACAATTACTTGTACCGTGCATTTTAATTACAAAATTTTGCACTGTGGGGCGCTTGGGTGGCTCAGTGGGTTAAACCTCCAACTCTTGATGTCAGCTTAGGTCTTGATCTAAGGGTGGCGAGTTGAAGCACTGCAATGGGCTCTGCTCTGGATGAGGAGCCTACTTTATTAATAGATATATTTTACATAGAGAATGTGAAATATTGAGAATCCTCAAAATTTTAAAATAGAATCAAGGTGCGCTTGGTGGCTCAGTCGGTTGAGCGTCCGACTTCAGCTCAGGGCATGATCTCGAGGTCTGTGAGTTCGAGCCCCACGTCGGGCTCTGTGCTGACAGCTTGGAGCCTGGAGCCTGCTTTGGATTTTGTGTCTCCCTCTCTCTCTGCCCCTCCCCCACTCATGCTCTGTCTCTGTCTCAAAAATAAACATTTAAAAAATAAAAAAAAATAGAATCAAGAATTGCATATTTTCAAATCTGGCAAACTAAGTGAATTATGGATTTGAATTACTGCCACTGGGTGGTAGTAGTTTAGTTGGTAAACAGAAATATCCGCAGGCTTTGTCCAGTCCTAGCGGGCTAAAGGTAGTTTCATGTGTCATCTTGGTGAGGGTATAGTACCCAGTTTTTCAAATACTTCCCAAGGTATTGCTGTGAAGGTATTTATAGATGTAATTAATATCTGCGATCAGTTGACTTTAAGTAAAAGATATTATCCTGTATAATCTGAACAGGATCTCATCCAATCAGCTGAAAGCCTTAGGGGCAAAACTGAGATTCCCCTGAGGAAAAGAAATTCTTCCAGAGGACTGCAGCATTAATCCTTCCCAGGAGTTTCCGGCCTGTCCTACAGATTTCAGACCTGCCTGGCAAGCCTCCACAATTGTTTAAAGCAATTCCTTGTAATAAATCTCTTAATAAATATGTATGTCCAAGTAGTTATGTTTCTCTGGAGAACGACTAATCCATATGGTAAATGGCTGAACTATGTGATATTTATAATATGTGAGGCCTTCCAAAATGTGTCTGTTTCATAAAATGAGGGTTTCTTGTATCTCCATTATGATCTAAGTGTGTTTCCACATCGAAGTTATATTTGGGGCACTTAATCTGGGACCTTTACATTTTGACAAGGCATCAGAATTGAATCATGTTCTAGACTGAACCAGAACTTGACTCTCACCCTGAATCCTAACTTGTTAAAATGGCGTAAATGTAAAACAGCAGAAGTGGACCTACACAATGAGTAATTGCACTCCTTACATGATAATTAATTAGACTGACAGAGATGCTGCAGAAAAGGAGAAATGTCACTACCAGAGTTGTTTTTTTTTGGGGGGGGGTTGCTTTGATATTTCAAACAGGAGAGCATATCTAGAGGTGCCTGGATGACTCAGTTGGTAGAGCCTGCGACTCTGGACTTCGGGGTCATGAATTTGAACCCCACATTGGGTGTGGAGCCTACTTACAAAAACAAAAGAGGGGCACCTGGGTGGCTCAGTGCGTTAAGTGTCTGACTCAATTTTAGCACAGGCCGTGGATCTGGCAGTTGGTGACTTTTAGCCCCATGTTGGGCTCTGTGCTGACAGCATGGAGCCTACTTGAGATTCTGTCTCCCTCTCTCTTTCTGCCCCTCCTCTGCTCGTGCTCTCTTTCTCAAACATAAATAAACATAAAAAAAGAAAGAAAGAAAAATCATATCTAAAAGCTGTTATGAAGGGTTCACACATTAATTAACTAGGAGTGGCAGTGGCTGCTTGATTGTAAAGGTTGATTGTGAAGGATAGTGGGTCTCTGGGTACAAAATTGTTATTTTTATTTTTTATATATTTTTAAAAGTTTATTTATTTATTTTGAGAGGGAGCGAGAGAAAGAGAGCATGCAAGTGGGGTGGGGCAGAGAGAGAGGGAGAGAGAGAATCCCAAGCAGGTTCCTGTGCTGTCAGCACAGAGCTAACTCAAAGCTCAATCTCACAAACCATGAAATCATGACCTGAGCTGAGATCAGGAGTCAGACTCTTAACTGACTGAGCCATCCAGGTGCCCCTGGGTACAAAATTTTTAAAGCGAATCCGTGACCAATATTGTGGGACTGGTTGGGGAATCAAGAAATCCATAAATGTTCCTTGGGACTTGCAGTTATTTCCTGGAAGTCTCTGTAAATAAATAATTGGCCAAGGTCTTTAATTTTTAAAAGCAAATTAAAAAAACCAGGGGCACCTGGGTGGTTCAGTTGGTTAAGCATCTGACCAGCTCAGTTCATGATATCGCAGTTCTTGAGTTGGAGCCCTGGGTTAGGCTCTGTGCTGACAGCTCAGAGCCTGGAGCCTGCTTCGGATTCTGTGTCTCCCTCTCTCTCTCTGCCCCTTCCCTGCTTGCACTCTGTCTCTCTCTCAAAAACAAATAAATAAACATTAAAAAAAATTTTTTTTTAAATCAAAGGACTGGGGATCCTGGCTGGCTCACTTGAAAGGGCATGTGATTCTTGATCTTGGGGTCATGAGTTCGAGCCCCATGTTGTGTGTAGAGAGTACTTAAATAAAAAAAAAAATACAAAGGATTTTATAGTATCAATATTCATTTCAAAAAAGTATTATTAAAACAGTTTCAAATCATCAAACAAATGTTACATAAATAATCACTGATACAACTCTGACCGGAAATACAGACTCCAGTCCAGGCCTAGACTTGATTTGTAAATATTATCATTTACCCTATTTCTTGTGCTGATTTGCTAACATAGTGAGGGTTCCTGAAACTCATAGCTTTGCGTTAACTTTGAGGATCACATGGCTAATGATCTAAAATCCTGCATTGCTGCTCATGTCCTACAAATCATATCTTCCCATCTTAGACAACACACTGTATTTGTGAAAGAAAATCAAACTTCAGATTCTTCTGAAAAGTCAGATTCCAAGGTATTTACCATCATGGTACCTTTCCAAATAAAAACATGGTTTTGGTTTGTTTTCTCAAACATCCCAATTAAAACAGACTCTTTAGAATTCCAGTCTAGAGGTTTATAAGAACTATACTAAATCTAATTAAAGGCAGTGGAAAAATATACTCATTTGCTGTTGTTATTACAAAATGTTGACAAAGATTAGCCAAAACCATCTTGAAAGAGAAGAACAATGTTGGAGGACACACACATCCCAATTTTGAAACTTACTACAAAGCTACAATAGTCAAAACACTGTGGTACTAGCATAATGATAGACATACAAATCAAATGGAATAGAATTAAGAGTGCAAAAAGGAACCCTCGCATTTGTAGTCAATTGGTTTTTGACGAAGTCAAAACCTCCAAAGAGGAAAAAAATCTTTTTTTTTTTTAATGTTTTTATTTTATTTTTGAGAGACATAGAGACAGAGTATGAGCAAGGGAAGGGCAGAGAGAGAGGGAGACACAGAATGTGAAGCAGGCTCCAGGCTCTGAGCCGTCAGCACAGAGCCCGACGCGGGGCTCGAACTCACAGACCATGAGATCATGACCTGAGCTGAAGTCGGCCGCTTAACCGACTGAGCCACCCAGGCGCCCCTCAAAGAGGAAAAAAATCTTAATAAATGGTGCTGGGACAACTGGATATCCACATGCAAAAGAATGAAGTTAGACCTTTACCTCTTACCATATACAAAAATTGGCTGAAATGTATGAAAATTAGCTGAAATGGATGATAGACTTGGGGCACCTGGATGGCTCAGTTGGTTAAGCATCCAACTCTTGACCTCAGGTTTTTAAAGTTTGTATATTTATTTATTTTAATTTTTTTAATATTTATTTTTGAGAGAGAGAGCCAGCGAGGGACAGGCAGAGAGAGGGGGAGACAGAGGATCCAAAGTACGCTCTGCGCTGAGAGTAGAGGGCCTGATGGGGGCTTGAACTCATGAACTGCGAGATCATGACCTGAGCCGAAGTTGGATGTCCAACCAACTGAGCCACCCAGGTGCCCCTATTTATTTATTTTGTGAGAGAGAGAGAACGAGCAGGGGAAGGGCAGAGAGAGAGAGAGAGAGAGAGAGAGAGAGAGAGAGAGAGAGTCCCAAGCAGGCTCTGCGCCAGTTATGGGGCTTGAACTCTCGAAAAGTGAGATCATGACTGGAGCCAAAATCCAGATCAGGACACTTGACCAACTGAGTCATCCAGGTGCCATCACCTCAGGTCTTGATCTCAGGACTGTGAGTTCAAGCCCTGCATTAGCCTCTTGTGCTGAGTATGAAGCCTACTTAAAACATACACACAAAAATGGATCATAGACTTAACTGTAAAAGCTAAAAACAGTGAGGGTACAGTAGCAAATATGAAAATGTTACATTCATTTTTCTTTTCAAAATTATGTTTAAAGACTTGGAAGATAAAAAAAGAGGTCATAAAAATTGTACAATAGAAATAATTTCTGAATGATAATAATAATAAGTCTTCATGTAAAATGACACTGGACCCAAGAAATAAAGACTAAATGAGATTAAGCACAGTTTTTTCTGACATGCTTTTGTGAACCCACAGATACATGTCTGGTACACATCACCATCACGTGTTAAGGAATGTTAGATAACCCCTTCTTACCCTTAAAAAATAAAATAATAATTAAAGAGTTTGTGTGTGTGTGCTAACAAAATGTCTCTAATGATAGTTCCGAGAACCAAATCTTTTAAAGTATATAAGGCAAAATTTTGTCACTCGGGATAGGGGTATGGATATATGGGTAGGCCCTAAATGTTGGCTTAGTTTAATTTAGACCAGATACTGTGCACAATAGGGCAACTCATGCCTTCATGGCCGAGACTACTATCAGGAGGGCCCACTGAGGAAAGAAAAGGACCCCAGCCTATGGCAAACTGCTGGAAGATATTGAAACAGAGCGACAGTCTCCCTGAATCAGTCTGGGTCCACAGAGGTAGACAGCCCTTTAGCCAACAGTTGAAAAAGAAATACTTTTGCATATCTTGTATAAGTCATCCAAGCAACAATTTCTGAGGTTTGAGAGTTTGTTGTTTTTATTTCTTTTCCCCCATTAAGAAGATATGATGCTGTTCCACTGGAAATACTAGGATTCTGAGGCAAACTTTCTACTATGTGGAAGTCAGAAAAGATGTGGAAAGCTAATAGCCTTCTTTCAGACATGGCTTTGGCCAAATCCTACAAATGCTGCAGGTGGCAGAAGGGCTCGCGATTTGGAGTACACAGGGCGTGTCCTATCAGATATTCTCACAGGAGGGGATAAAGCAGCAGTCAAGCACACACCCCAGTAAACACAGTCTCCCGTGGGAGGCTCCACGGGTCAGGGCTCCAGCCTTGTAAAAGTGGACTATACTCATCTTGTTCCATGAAGAGCATATTTGGACAGGCAAAGGGGCGAGAGGGGGAGAAAGAGAGAGAGGGAGGGAGAAAGAGATGTTAAGTACCCAGTCTCCAGGACAATAGCATTAGCACTGGGCATAGACACCTGCTGGGTAGAGTGAACAAGAAGATTCACGCTCATATGTCAAGGCCTGTCACTGACCGAAGACACAGGAGCTGCAGGAGTGGGGAAATGGTCACTCCTTCACAAAATAAAAATGTGACAGCTATTAAAAAATGTGGTATTCATTTAAATCCTCAAAACGGGTGAGATTACCCCTTCTCTTCCGACAAATCAGGTGCTTTCGGGGTGGTATGGCCATAGACCTCCTCCTTCTCTTCATTAGGAAGAGCCCATTTGGAATGAATGAAGACTAGCGGCTGCCTGAAGTCCGCTGCCTGTTTGCGAGTCACACCAGGTTTTATTACACTTAATAGACCGAATAATGCAATCTATTATAACTACACGTTATTGAAAATTTAGAGAATTTACTAGAGGAGGCAGCAATAGCACCTGGAAAGAAGTTGAATATCTGGAGAAAAGAGGAAACCGGATAGCAGATCTGAGAGCACTAAACAGGAAACCAGTAGCGTGGAGCAGAGATTGGCATTTTTTTTAAATTCTTTAATTTCGATTAAAAAATTTTTAATGTTTATTTTATTTTCAAGAGAGAGAGGACAGAGAGCAAGCAGGGGAGGGGCAGACAGAGAGGGAGACACAGGATCTGAAGCAGGCTTCAGGCTCTGAGCTGTCAGCACGGAGCCCAACCTGGGGCTCAAACTCAAGAACTGCGAGATCATGACCTGAGCTGAAGTTGGCATTCAACCAACTGAGCCACCCAAGCACCCCATTTTTAAAGTTATTTTAAATTTATTTAATTTTTAATGTTTTTTGTTTGTTTTAGAGAGAGAGGGAGCACAAGCAGGGGAGAGGGACAGAGGGAGAGAATCTCAAGCAGGGCTCCATGTTCAGCGTGGAGCCCAACTTGAGGCTTGATCCCACAACCCTGGGGTCATGACCTGAGCTGAAATCAAGCGTCTGACACTTAAACAACTGAGCCACCCAGGCTCCCCATCTGTAAAGTTCTATATAGTAAATAGGTTTGGCTTTATGGGCCACTTAGCCTCTGTTGTAGCTACTCAACTCTGCTGCTGTAGCACAGAAACAGCCATAGATAATATATACACAAATAACTCTGACTTTGTACCAACAAAAGTTTATTTTTAAAGAAAGGCAGTGGGCTGTAGTTTGCTGACCCCAGCCGTAGAACAATTAATATCCTAGCATTAAGGGTGAACTACCACAGCAGTCGATAGTCAAACCTGTGGAGAAGGTATAAAAGGAGTCAACCATAAGAAAATGGAGGTGGAGGGGAAGAGCTGCCTAGGCAAATGTGGGGCAAATGAATGGAGAGGAGTTGGAGACATAGGCTTCAAGTAAGCAGGAGATTTGAACCAAGGAAAACTATTTGCATATTATTATAAATGAGGTGGGAAGTCACTGAGAGGTTATAGGCATGTAAAAAAAATTTTTTTTAAAGTTTTTAACATTTGTTTATTTTTTGAGAGACAGAGAGACAGAGCGTGAGTGGGAGAGGGGCAGAGACAGAGGAAGTCACAGATTCTGAAGCAGGCTCCAGGCTCTGAGCTGTCAGCACAGAGCCCAACTTGGGGGCTCGAAATCACAAATTGAGATCATGACCTGAGCCAAAGTTGGACTGAGCCATCCAGGTGCCCCATGTTTGTCTCTGGAATTTTATGGTAGATAGAAAGCATGTCTCTGTGGGCCTAGATGGGAAAGATGCAAAAGCCTGTGTCTGGCCTCTCTGGACTCTGCCAAAGGATGTCTTCCTGGGGCTTTTGCTCTGCATCCTTTGCTATAATAAACTTTAGCCTTGAGAACAACCTGCAGTTGAGTCTTATGAATACTTTTAGTAAATTGCCAAACTTGAGAAGATTGTGGGATTTTTAAAAAAGATATTCTTATTTTTAAGTAATCTCTACACCCAACGTGGGGCTCAACCTCACAACCCCTAGATCAAGAGTTACATGCTCTACTGACTGACACAGTCAAGTGCCCCAGTTGTGGGATTTCTCAAATACTTTTGAAAAAGATAGACTCATACCTCACACCATATTCAAGATTCAAACCAATGAGCTCATTGGAAAATGAATCTCTCTTTAACTTAGGGGAAAGGAAAGTCTATTTATGATTCAAAATCCAGATGCAATAAAATAAGCTGACATGTTTGACATCATAAAAAACATTTTTGCATGTCCCCAAAATATAAACCCTATCAATGGCAATGGCCAAACTGGGAGAAAGTATTTGCAACATGTATCTCAGACAAGGAACTAATATGCTAAACAGATTTAAAAAAAAACAACTTGAAAATTAGGGGAAAAAGATAAAACTTAATCCTCCAAGGTAATATAAAAACAGCTCCAAAATATGAAAAAATGTTCAAACTCTCTAATGATAAGACAAAATATAAACTAAAATATATATCAACCAATGTGGCTAAGATTACTGGGCTGGGTTCAAGATAATAAGTGTTTCACCCCGTATTTCTCACTGAATACAGGTAAAAACTTTGGACAGAATGTATGGAACAGTTATCTATAGACTCTAGAATGCAATTCGTAAGAGGCAGGTTGGGGAAGGCAACTGGAACTCAAACTACAATGGAACCATCACTGCATTTCTCATTGTGTTTTTCCTTTGCTATCTCCTGGCCTGGACTCAAAACACAAGTTGAAACCCAGAACTGTGCACCAGGTGTGGTAAGATAGAACTCCAAGAGAAATCCTCTATCATGGTTTGAAGGACAGGAAAGGGGGCCACTGTAGGTCGTAAAGAATGAGGGAAATCCAAATTTCCCTGTTTTTGTTTTTCCATTCTCTCCCACACCAGTCCATAGGCAAATACATCACGGCAATGGATTCGGGATGACAGTGGAGGCCAGGCAGGCACCTAGAATTCTGAGAGAACTCTGATCCCAAGAGCAAGGGGCATCCCTACTACTGTTCTCACTGTATATCTTATTGTCCACACCCTTTTCCAGCTAGAGGACCAGAAAGAGAAGTGTTGGGAAGACGAAGGAGATCAATAAAATGGTCTCATACAGTTGGGTTTATCCTCAAGCTGCATATACATGATCTGAGCCTAATCAATGTTCCACAGGCTTTAAGAACTGAGATAAAAAGTATAACACTACCCGGAAATGTTCTTAACTTGATAAAGGGCATTTATAAAAACCTCATAGTGAACATCATACTTAATATTAAAAAACTAAGTACTTTCTCCCTAAGGAAAGAAGCAAGCATGTCCACTTTATCCTCATATTCAACACCATATTGCAAGTCCAAACTACTGCAATAAGACAAGAAAAATAAATAAAAGGCACACAGATTGGAAAGGCCACAGTAAAACTATTTGTGACATAATAAGAAATATCCATTTTGCCTCTGTGCCCCCTCCTTCTCCTTGCATATAGTGCACAAAATCTCTGGAATCTCTGAAGTAATAAGTGTTTTTTTGTATGCTAATGAGATGACTGGAGGCTAAAGATACCTGGGCAGCTTCTGGATGAGGTCTGGAAACATGTGATTAGAAGGTTGGAACTTTTAGCCTGATCCCCCTGGTGTGAATTTAAACTTGGGAACCAAACAAGAGGGTAAATTCACGCTGGTGGCTGGCTTCCCTCTCACATCCAACCTGAGATGGCACCCAAATTGACAGATCTGTAAAAACTGTGAAAATCCTTAGGATATGTGTGTGTGCACATGTGTGCATGTGAACTGGCCAACAGGGAGTGATGGAGCCCAGACAGTGACACCATGGGCTTTTCTCCTTTTGGTGGGTCTTTCCCCTTTTCCAATGCCGGTGTTCTGTCTCTCCCTCTGGGTATACATATTAGTCAAGGTGGCTTATAGCTCCACTGAAATACAAATTCATAGAGAAAAAGTAATGAGATGTAGCAGGTGCAACTCACATTGAAGCAAGAAACTGAACAGCTTAGACTAGTTAAAAGAGATTAAATGCATCAGATGTAAATTTTAATAACTAATATCCCTCCAAAGAAAAGAGTTCATATTGGTTACATCACGGGTTGTCTATTTGGGCACCACTGACATTTTGGGCCAGATAATTCTTTGCTGCGGTGGGATGGGGTTGTCCTGTGCATTGTGGGAAGTTTAGCAGCATCCCTGGCTTCTACCACCTAGATGCCAGCAGCACCACCATGAGTTGTGACAACCAAAAACAGCTCCATATATTGCCAAATGTCCCCAGCAGGGACACAATCTCCCAAGTGGGTTGAAGCAGCATAATGAGTCATGAAGAACCAATTCAAAATACTATGAAAAATATAGTGGTTGAAGTAAATAATTCAATAAATGGGATAGAGAGCAATATGGGTCTTAGCTGAGAATGAATGATTACACTAAAACATCAGGTAGAAGATCTTTTCTAGAAGGTACAGGAAGGGATAAAAATGAAAATGTGAAAGCAGACCTAGAAGACAGAAATGAAAGTATCCAGGTGCCTGGGTGGCTCGGTCAGTTAAGTATCCAACTCTTGGTTTCAGCTCAGGTCATGATTTCATAGTTTGTGAGTTCGAGCTCTACATTGGGCTCTGCACTGACAGCCCGGAGCCTGCTTGACATTCTCTCTCCCTTTCTCTCTGCCCCTCCCCTTCTCACTCTCTGCTTCTTTCTCTCAAAAATAAATAAATAAATCTAAAAAAAGATACCAATATCTGTATTATAAGAATACAAGAAGAAGGAGAAAAATAGAAAGGAGAAAATATTTGTAGATATAATGCTTCCAAATTCCCAGAATTAAAAAAAAATTCTCAGATTGAATGAAGGCACAAAGGGCCAATCAGGATAGATGTGAAAAGTCCAACCTTTGATGCATTAAGAGTAAATGAAAGAAAATGGAAGAAAAAAAGAAACATCCAGAGAGAAAGAGTAGCTCTTCTGCAAAGGAACAAGATACAGACTGACACTTCTTAACACATCTCAAGAAGAGAGTAGGAGAATGAGAGCAGGGATTAGAAAGGAAAGGGAGGGGCACCTGGGTGGCCCAGTTGGTTAAGAATCCAACTCTTGATTTTGGCTCCGGTCATGATCTCATTGTTCAGGAGTTCAAGCCCCGCACTGGGCTTTCCCTGTTCTGGAGTCTCTCCCCTCCGTCCGAAACCTCCCCCACTCACTCTAAAATTAGGTGAATAAGCTTAAAAATTTTTTTTAAATTAATTTATTATTATTTTTTTAATGTTTATTTTTGAGAGAGAGAGAGAGAGAGAGACAGAGTGCGAGCAGGGGAGGGGTAGAGAGAGAGGGAGACACAGAATCTGAAGCAGCTCCAGGCTCTGAGCTGTCAGCACAGAGGCCGACGCAGGGCTCCAACTCACAGACTGCGAGATCATGACCTGCGCCAAAGTTGGACGCTCAACTGACTGAGCCACCCAGACACCCCTTAAAATTTATTTTTGAAAGAGAGAGTGTGAGCAGGGGAGGGGCAGAGAGAGAGAGAGAGAGAGAGGGACAGAGGATCCAAAGCAGGCTCTGTGCTGACAGCAACAAGCCCGATGTGGGGCTTGAACTTCCAAACTGAGATTGTGACCTGATGGATGCTCAACCAACTGAGCCACCCAGGCGCCTCTAGGCGAATAAAGTAAAAAAGAAAAAGAAAAAAAAAAAAAAAGAAGGAAGGGGAGAAGAGAAACAAACATTAAAAATGGGGGCCTTGCAGTTATTCAATATACTTTACTGGGGTATGAAGTCCCAACCCAGACCCCAGACTTTTTGGAATTTTAGAGACAAAGCTAGGTGAAAGGTAGACCCTACAGAGAGAAAAGGGGTGGCTGTACTTTTGTGAGTCCCAGGATCTGGGTTTCAGCTGTACAGGTGGATCCAGTTTCCAGGATCTGATTCTCAAGACTAACGTATGCATCAGAATGCTAATTTACTATTCATAAGGGGGTAAAGTAACTTTCCAGGGAATAATAAACATGCCCAGGCTTGTTATTCGTGGCATCTGTCATCTAAGTGCTCAATAATTTACCAATTAGTTATCAAGTGAATTACTGAATATTGAATCAGAAAAATTAGTTGAATGACTTAAGGAAAAGGACAAATTCTCCCCACCTCATAAGTGTACACATGAGATTCAGGTTCTCTCTCTGTTGGTCAGTGCTGGGTAAATGCTAACCAATTCTTGCTCATCTTCCCCTCCCCCTCCCCCCATGCTCCATAATCTTCCTTTAGATATCCAATTAGATTAACTTCATATTTCAGTCTTAATATCACCCTGAACATCATAATTGGACTTTATCAAACATTTACAGGACACCTTTTAAGGTGAAGGAAAAATAACCAACAGCTATTTATTACATGTTAGGTATCATACATACATTATCTCATCTAATCATTTCACAACTCTGTGAGGTAGGTACTATTCTTATCCCTATTTTAGAAATTGGGCAACTTGAGTTAAGTAACTTGCTCCAGGTCATGGTTGAAGGAAGCCAGTAAGACCTAAAAACCAACAACTTGAATTAATTGTGCTAGATCTTCCCAACTCCCCTGGCTCACTTGTCTGCATCTACCCCCAGAGTTGTGACATTCAAATGGGATAAAATAGGCAGCAGGGTTTTTTTTTTTTTTAAAGGAGAACATATATATATATATTTTTTAATTTTTTTAAATGTTTATTTATTTTTGAGACAGAGAGACACAGAGCATGAGTGGGGGAGGGGCAGAGAGCGAGGGAGACACAGAATCCGAAGCAGGCTCCAGGCTCTGAGCTGTTAGCACAGAGCCCGACGCGGGGCTCGAACTCACAGACCGCGAGATCATGACCTGAGCCGAAGTCGGACGCTCAACCGACTGAGCCACCCAGGCGCCTCCATATATTTTTTTAAAATTCTTTTTAATATTTATTTATTTTTGAGACAGAAGGAGACAGAGCATGAGTGGGGGAGGGGCAGAGACAGAGGGAGACACAGAATCTGAAGCAGGCTCCAGGCTCTGAGCCGTCAGCAGAGAGCCCGACGCGGGGCTCAAACTCACAGACCGTGAGATCATGACCTGAACCGAAGTCGGACACTCAACCAACTGAGCCACCCAGAGTTGTGACATTCAAATGGGATAAAATATGCAGCAGGGTTTTATAACCTATGAAGCATATCACAAAATGGCACATACTGTTTTAAATACACAGTTTAAATGCAGTTTATTTGTAACAAAGGATAACATAGCACGAATACACAATGTACACATTTCTCAACGACAAAACTTAGGTACTTAACTTTTTAATGAAATATAACATATTGGGGTGCCTGGGTGGCTCAGTCGAGTGGTTGACTTCAGCTCAGGTCATGTCTCAGGTTCATGGGTTCAAGCCCTTGTTTGGCTCTGTGGCGACAGTTCAGAGCCTGGAGCCTGCTTGGAATTTTGTGTCTCCCTCTCTCTCTCTGCCCCTCCTCTACTCGTGCTATGTCTCTCTGTCTCTCAAAAATAAACGTTAAAAAACTTGTTTTTAGGGGCACCTGGGTGGCTCAGTCGGTTAAGCATCAACTCTTGATTTCAGCTTAGGTCATGATCTCATGGTTCATGAATTCAAGCCCGGCTTCAGGCTCTGCACTGACAGTGCAGACTGCCTGCTTGGGATTCTCATTCATTTCTCTCTCTCTCTCGCTCTCTCGCTCGCTCGCTCTCTCTCTACACCTCTTCTGTTTGCTGTTTCTCTCTCTCCTTCAAAATAAATAAATAAGTGAAACCAAAATTTAAAATAAAAACTATATATAACATATATGCTGTAAAGTTCACAAAACTTAAAGCGTGTAGTTTGATTAATTTTTACAAAGTTAAAATTAAAAAGAAAAAAAAAGTCACCACCACCCAGATCAAAATATAAAACATTACCAGTCTCTCAGAAGCCTCCTTCTGGCTATGGCATAAGAGACCTGGATTGGAATCTTGGCACTCACTTTCTTCTTGCCTGACTTTGGCAACTTATTTAACCTCTTTGGGTCTCGGTTGAGTCACCTGTAAAGAGAGGCTAATACTTCCTTATAAGATTGTTGAATTAAAGGAGGTCATAAAATGTAAAATGCCTCTCACAGTGCCTAAAAATAGATGGTCTGCAATAAACGGTAATTATCACACGCAAATGCTATAGGCGGTCGCCACCTCCCACTTCCTGCCTTTCTGTCACTCACTTTTGAAAGTGCTTTTGCTCCTATTCTTTTTCTCCTTCTTTCTCGCCCCTCCTACTGCCGTATATTGCCTTCTCAAGCTGTCGTAAAACGCTCCTCCCCGCCCTCCATGTGGCGAAAACGCAATCACGCTTGACGGCGCGAGGTGGCTCAGCCGCAAGATGGCGGCGCTGGCGGAGGAGCAGACGGAGGTGGCGGTCAAGTTAGAGCCTGAGGGACCGCCGACGCTGCTACCTCCGCAGGCGGGGGACGGCGCTGGCGAGGGTGGCGGCAGCACTACCAACAATGGCCCCAACGGCGGCGGCGGGAACGTTGCGGCGGCGTCGTCGTCGGCCGGCGGGGATGGTGGGACCCCCAAACCCTCGGTGGCTGTCTCCGCCGTTGCTCCGGCGGGGGCGGCCACGGTGCCCGCAGTTGCTCCGGAGGCCGGCGCTTCCCACGACCGACAGACTTTGCTGGCCGTGCTGCAGTTCCTGCGGCAGAGCAATCTCCGCGAGGCTGAAGAGGCGCTGCGCCGTGAGGCCCGGCTGCTGGAGGAGGCAGTGGCGGGCACCGGAGTCCCGGGAGAGGCGGACGGCGCCGGTGCTGAGGCGGCTAGCGCGCTTCTCAGCCGGGTCACAGCCTCCGCCCCCGGCCCCGCTGCCCCTGACCCTCCGGGCACGGGCGCTTCGGGGGCCGCCGCCGTCTCGGGCTTAGCGACAGGTCCTGCGGCTCCGGGGAAAGGTGAGCCGCGGAGTCCCGGGAAGGCAGAGCACGAAGGGGAGCAAGCCGGGAAGGCAGAGGCTGGCAGGCCTGCACCTCTGCGGGCTTGTTTTGAATTTCCTGGGCCCGCCTCTAGGACCACATGCCCGCCCCTTTCTCTAGTGCGCCGGCTGCGCAGTCAAACCCTCTTCCAAGCTGTCAGTTCCAGTGAGAGGCTGAGGAGAGCTGTTGAGCAGAGGGATGTCTGGGGAAGGTGGGCGCCGAGTGGCGAGGATCTTCAGGCGTTTGGTCCCTTTCCTCTTCTTTGGGCTCTTGAGTCTTAGCAGGTCCGCATTAACAGTAATAATATTTGTACCATTCTGTACTAGCTTCTTTAAGTAATTACTTAAAACATTTTATGTATCCTAATTCTCACAATCCCACTGTGAGCTAGACATTACCTCTATTTTGGAGATCGGAAAACAGACTGGAAGAGGCCAGCGGGCCTTTGCTTGGACCAAACAGCCAGTATTTCTCAAAATATTAGGCTGTTACTAGTGTAAATCTATAGGAGAAGGCAGATTTCTGGGCATCACTTCAGACTTAGTGAATCCGATCGTGTAGAGGTGGAGTTTAGGAATCTCCATTTTTGAATATATGCTTCCAAGGGGGTATTAATGTATGGCAGAGTGTGAGAACCATTCATTTAGGAATAGGCTTTGGACAGACCTGGGTTCAGATTGTGTCTCTGTTGCTTTTACTTGCCTGATGCTGATTCGTCCTGAGTTTGAAATTTTTTCCCTCTGTTAAATGGGTTATTGTTTCAAACAAAAGGGTTATTGTGTCAGATATATACTTATATATATATATATATATATATATATATATGTATATACACATGTATATACATACATACATATAAAATGCCCGGTACTGATAAGTTTATGCCTAGCATCTAACATCTGAGACCTCCCTCCCCAGCCTTTTCCTAGTAGCTGTTGTTGCAAAGTCCATGCAGTAAAATTCATACACAATATAAGGTCTCAAAGGTGATCCTGAGCTGATAATAAATGTTTGTTGAATTAAGTTATCCAGGGCAGAGCCTCTAGCCAAATTAATCTGTATTTATGAGACCCAGTCTTTGCAGCATTGCCAGACATGAAGTATGAATATATAGCATTGTATCCTTTAAATAGGAATGTGCAAAAATGTGATTGAGAGGAATCTTTCCTGAGTGCTGAATTTTTGTGAATTAACTATAAGATGGGTGAATATGTTGGTTGTTGTTCTATAATCTCTCATCTT
Organism: Paguma larvata; assembly: GCA_030068075.1. Taxonomy (NCBI): domain Eukaryota; kingdom Metazoa; phylum Chordata; class Mammalia; order Carnivora; family Viverridae; genus Paguma; species Paguma larvata. The sequence goes on along the minus strand of CM057837.1, from coordinate 39,919,031 downwards.
TTCGGAAACTTGACGTGTCATAACTCAGAAACCAGTAAGGAGGAGAAAAGGCATTCACAGTAAGCAAAAGAACTTGTAACATTTGTGCATTTAAGAGCACAGCAATACTATAATTTCCAACAAACTCTGATTAGATTGACAGGTGTATCATTGTATGATGTTGCTACATTACAAACGAGTACTAATGTTTTCTGTCCTGGAGTGATGTTTATGGGAATTATTTTAAGCATATAAAGTTGAGTTATCTTTTGGAAACATAAATAAGGCTAGTCCTTCCCAGCCTTAAAATGTTTGCATTTTGTAAGGAGTGATTGATGTACATATATTCTACAGGATAGGATGTGTTACAGGAAAGTTACAAAATATGTAGACAGCTCAGAGAGCTGGGAATGTTACTTCAGGGCATGGCTTCCTGGTGGTGGGTGCCATTTACACTAAGCCTTGAGAGAAGATTAATATAGTTGTTTGATTTGCACATGTCATGTTTTATGAAATTTCTCTTTAAAAAAAATGTAGCTACAGGAAAAATATTGAACTGTTTTGTTATTGATTTGGAATTTTTATTTTAAGATATGGGCAAGCCGAGGGGCGCCTGGGTGGCTAAGTTGTTTGAGCATCAACTGTTGGTTTTGGCTCAGGTCATAGATCGGGCCCTACATTGTGCTCTGCACTGGCAGTGTGGAGCTTGCTTGGTATTCTCTCTCTTCTTCTCTCTCTGCTCCTCCTGTACTTGTGCATGTGCACACTTTCTTGCTCTCTAAATAAATAAATAAATACATACATACATACATTAAAAAAAAGAATCATTAACATTAAAAAAGATATGAACGAGCTGAAGGAGTTTTGGATGGGTGACTGAAACAAAATGAAAATCTCACTGAAAGATCATGTGATTGTGTTGGGGGATAGAGTTTGGCGAGGGACAAACATCTGAGAAACGGTTTACCTCTGGACCTTAGCAAAACAGTGTTAGTCACTTGGTGTGTGTCAGGTCATTTTCTTGAAAGTTGTTTTTTGTTTTTTACACAGTTGGGAGTGTAGCTGTAGAAGACCAGCCGGATGTCAGTGCTGTGCTGTCAGCCTACAACCAACAAGGAGACCCCACAATGTATGAAGAATACTATAGTGGACTGAAACACTTCATTGAATGTTCTTTGGACTGCCATCGGGCAGAATTATCCCAACTCTTTTATCCCCTGTTTGTACACATGTACTTGGAACTAGTCTACAATCAACATGAGAATGAAGCAAAATCATTTTTTGAGAAGTATGTGAATTTTATATATATTATATATATAGCATATGTATATATATAATGTATATACACATCTGTAACCACACTAATGTAAGATTGTAACTCGAAAAGTATTTCATAAAGGAGAGGTACCTGGTACTCTGAGAACCTAAAAAAGGGGTTTGATCTAGTTGGAGAAGTCAGGGAAGGCTCCCAGAGGAAGTGATGCTTGAGGTAAGATCTGAAGATTGGATAGGCGTTACCAGATGAAGAGAAGAGGGAAAAGCAGGTGTGACAGCTCTGGCGGGAGGGATCGTGGTAGGTATAGAGATGAAAGAAGGCCAGCGTGGCATGGCTGGAGCAGAGTGCAGAGTCGGGTGGAACATGAAGCTGGGCTGGAACAGGCAGGTTCTTGGGCCATGTTGAGGGTCTTTATTTATCCTGAGAGTAGTAGTGGGTTGTATTGGGTAGGATTAGATTTGGTTGAGATTCACTCAAAACAACAATGGCATAAATAAATAAAAGTTCATTTTTTTGCTTTTATCCTAAGAGCGATAGAAAGTGGTGTTAGGTTTAGAATAGACCAAGAATGAAAACCCAACCCATAGAAGTTTAAATATGATAAAAGGTTATTTCTCTCTCCTAGAGGTAGGCAGTCCGGGACTGGTATGGAGCCCTAGGCTCTTGATCTTGTTGCTCTACCATCCTTGTCATGCAGCTTCCACCTGTGGCACAAGGTGGCTCTTTGGCTCTAAGCAGTCACATCAGTGTTACGGTCAGCAGGAAGGGCACACATCCTTACTGGAAGTTGCACACACTTCTTTTTCTTACGTCATTAGTCAGTGGCCACACTTACCTACCAGGGAGGTAGGAAATGCGGCCTTTGCCTAGGTGTTTATGTGCTCAGCTAATATTCAGGTATTCTGTTGTGGAGGAAGAAAGAAAAAAATGGGTATTTGGAGACAGTGAGGTGTCTGTGTTACAGAAGTCATTGAAGGACCATGTCATTATTAGACTTGCATTTTTTTTTAATTGTATTTTTTCTTAGTAGAATCTCTTCACCTAATGTGGGGAGTTGAACTCACAACCCTAAGAAAAAGTTATTTGCTCTACCAACTGAGCTAGCCAGGCACCCCGATTTGCATTTTGAAGGGACCTTTATGCAGTTGGGAAAATAGATGGTGAGAGAGAAACAGAGTGACTCTAGAGTGACCAGTTTTGGAGGTTATTGTAGTGGTTCTCAACTTGGGGTAATATCATTCCTTCTGTCTCTGGACTATTTGAAAATGTGTGGAGGTGTTTTGGTTGTCATAATGACTAGGGTGGGGAGGAGCAGGTGGCTTAGGAATACCAAATGTTCTAATATGTGCAGGTAATCCAAATAAGCAAAGAATTATTCTGCCCCAAATTGTTCTTTTGAGAAACACTAGACCAGGATGCAGTAGTGTTTGTGAAAGGAAGTGGACATATTGGTAAGGCAGTTGGTGATGGATTGGATATGGAGGTGAGGGAGATGAAGGTATTATTGATAACCCCTAGGTTTCTGGCTCCCCGCCCTGGATAGGGGTGCCCTTCGCTAAGATAGAAAACCCTGGAAGAGGACCTGGTTTGTCAGGTTGTGGAGTAATCTTGGTTCAGATTTTGAATATGGCTTTGACTCATTTAAGAGATGTCAAGTTAATAGGTGGATGATACCTAAGGCTCTGGAGCTCAGAGGAGATGTCGGGACTGGAGCTATACATTGTAGTTGTGTATAATATTGATGGATATGGATGAGATTGTCTGGGGTGGGGGTATGAAGTAAATCAATAAAAGGACTATACCTGAGCCTTGAGGAACTCCAGCATTTGGAATGGAAGAGATAAAAAAAAGAGTAGAAGAGATGGCCAAGTAGAAGAGGTATGCAAGGAGAGGTCAGAGAAGTAGGAAGAAAACCAAGAGAATATTGAGTTTTAGAAGCCAAAGAAAGGAGGGGCGCCTGGGTGGCTTAGTCAGCTAAGCGTCTAATTTCAGCTCAGGTCATGATCTCATGGTTCGTGAGTCCCAGCCCCATGTTAGGCTCTGTGCTGACAGCTCCGAGCGTGGAGCCTGCTTCAGATTCTGTCTCCCTCTCTCTCTGCCCCTCTCCTGCTTTGCTATCTCTCTCTCTCAAAAATAAGTAAACATTTAAAAAACAAACAAACAAAAAAACCCCAAAAGATCCAAAAGCCAGGACTCGTCAGTTAACACAAATAATAGTAACAGATGAGTAATAGAACTCGGGGCTCCTAGCTTCTATGCCATTCATTATTGTACAAATGCCTACTAGAAGGTTATAAAGTAAGTGTTCTATAGTTTAGTGTTGTTGAAAAAAGAATAGAGGCTGATGATGACAACTTCTACTCTAAGCTAATTTTCCATACAGTATTGTCATCAAAAAACCTCTTCCTCTCCCAGTCTCATGGGATAGCCATCTCCTCACATAGGAAGCTGGAATAGTGGAATATCACAGAGGACTCTGTCTCCTTGGTATGGACAATCTCAACCTTTTCCAGACACCATGCCCAGATGAGGTTATGGGCAGTGACTGATGTGAACACCGAGAGGCTGAGATTTCTAATTTCACTCAAATCTTGGACAGAAACCCTTAGTTCATGTCTTTTTTTTTTTTTTTTTTTTTTTTAAGTTCATGTCTTGATGAGTCGTAACAGGTAATACAGGTAAAGATTTAGGAATGTATTGACTGTGTATCAGAAGTAGATTATGTTATTATGTTTAGTCATTGTTCTCTAATTGTTTTTGCATTGTTTGCTGCTGTTAGTGAGTGCCAAATGTATAATCTTTAATTTTACTTTATCAGGAAAATTGAGATTTGTAGAAACAAAAGTATATTTAAATTTACTAATTGTCACCAAGACTGAAAGCTTTACTTAATTACCTTGGGTAATGGTGAGTAAATGGAAGTGTTCATTCTTTGGCATCAACATTTGTTTGGCCTTTAGTTATATGTTTAATAAATGTGTGTGGTATTAAGAATATAAGAAATCACTAAAAATGGTGGGTTTTATGAGGATGCCATGTATTGATTATTGTTAAGAGACTGAGTGATAGGTTCATTGAGTTAATTATACTAGTTTCTACTTTTGTATATTGTTCAAAACTTTCCATAATAAAAAGTTTTTAAAAGTGGGTTTTGAGAGGACAGAAAATTTAGTAAAGCAAGAATTCTAATTCGTATGTTTACCAGTGGTAGATATCTTTCATTCACTTAAGGTATTTATTTCAAATTCTCTTAAAATGTTAATGATACATTTCATTAGAGAATTAAAATTTTTAAGTTTCAGGATGAATTCAGAAACTGAATTGTAATCATTTTGAAATGAGTTACTTCTGATCCTGTAGCTTATTAGTCCAGGATTATTCAGACTGCTACGTTGAAAATATTCTGGGATGTTTATAAATATATGGGGGAGAGCAGATCCCTTAATGATTACATTGAAAAATGACTTTTTAAAATCACTGAAACAGGTTCCATGGAGATCAGGAATGTTATTACCAGGATGACCTACGAGTATTATCTAGTCTTACCAAAAAGGAACACATGAAAGGGAATGAGACCATGTTGGATTTTCGAACAAGTAAATTTGTTCTGCGTATTTCCCGTGACTCGTACCAACTCTTGAAGAGGCATCTTCAGGAGAAACAGAACAATCAGATATGGAACATAGTTCAGGAGCACCTCTACATTGACATCTTTGATGGGATGCCGCGTAGTAAGCAACAGATAGATGCGATGGTGGGAAGTTTGGCAGGAGAGGCTAAACGAGAGGCAAACAAGTCAAAGGTATGGGAATAAACCTAAGAACTATGTAATGCAGATTATGAAAAACTGTAGCATTTCCATCTACATAATTTACACATTTTTCTTATAGCTAGCCTGGGAATAATTGTACACTATATACTAAGTTTCATGTTCTAAGGATGATGTACAGATCAGAATTTGGGAATGGTTGCATTTAACAGAACCCTGACTACAGTGGCTGAAACAAGTATGGGATTTTGCATACGTATAATGAGTTGCAGAGGAAAGCCCTTTGGGACTGGCATGAGGGCTCTACAGGGCCATCAAAGAGCCTAGCTCCTCTAGTTTCTGCTCCGCCATATTTAGAATGTGGCTTTCTTCTTTGTGCTCACAGATGGCTGTTGCAGCTCCAGCCCTGCACGTGCATTCCAGGAAGGCTGAAGGGGGAGGACGGAAGGCATATCCCTGCTAAATCTCTTATCTATCAGGAAAACAGTATTTTCTTCCTGAAACCCTACCCAGTATATTTGTGGGTACATCTGTTGGCCAGAATGACATTATATGGCTATTCCTAGCTGCAAAGGAGTCTGGGAACAGAAATGATTTCACTGAGCATATTGCCTGCTCTAGCAAAATCAGGGTTCTGTTAGCAAGAAAGAGGGATTGGCTATTGGGTAGAAAAGTACAGAATCTGCTTCAGGATATAAATTACCGTATTGTAATTGTGTTTGAGCCTGTCAAGATATGAAAAGGATGTATCGATGAGCGAAATATTAATTTCGAAAATGTTGACTTTTTTGACTTGTAGGTATTTTTTGGTTTATTAAAAGAACCAGAAATTGAGGTGCCTTTGGATGATGAAGATGAAGAAGGAGAAAATGAAGAAGGAAAACCTAAGAAGAAGAAACCTAAAAAAGATAGTATTGGGTCCAAAAGCAAAAAACAAGATCCCAATGCTCCACCTCAAAACAGGTGAGGAAAAAACTTCAGGAACATGTGTAGAGGTGTAAGATGACATATTGTCATAGAGAATTCAGTAAATCAGAGCACTTTTCAGTCTGTTTTTCTTTTACAGAATCCCTCTTCCTGAGTTGAAAGATTCAGATAAGTTGGATAAGATAATGAATATGAAAGAAACCACCAAACGAGTACGCCTTGGGCCAGACTGTTTACCCTCCATTTGTTTCTATACATTCCTCAATGCTTACCAGGTTGGTAAAATCATTGCGCAATTTCTGCCTGGAGAGTCCCATAAAATGGTGACTTACCATTAAAAGAAACCTAGATGTGTTAACTAAAATGGAGTTTTCCTTTTTAAACTCTTGATGTAAATGAAACTTAAAGACAGAAGTTAGAAAAGGATAATTGGATGCTGCTTGGAATAGCTAGAAGGCAATGTTGAAAAGACCTTTAGCAACTTGTAGATGCCAGAATCTTGGTTATATGTGTCCGTTGTCACTGATCAGAATTCTGCTAGTCTTTGAGGAAAAGGAAACTGTAGTTCATCTTTATTTAACTTGGCCTAAGTACTTATATAAATCTAATACTTTTTATTAAGGATTCTGTCTGTCTTTATAGATTGTTTATAATCTGCTGAGGATATAATTAGCAAAGTACAAAAATGACTAACATTTTCTTCACATCATGTGCTCCAAATTTGGAGGGCAAAAGGGGGTGAATGATGACATGTTCTCAAAGTAAATATTTTCAAACAGTGGGTTTCATAGGAGAATGAAATCTCAAATGATCTTTTATATGAGAAAAAGAGTTATCATTATGCATTCTCTAAGATGTAATTGTAATTCCCTGCCCCCCCCCCCAAGACAATATTGTTTAGTACAAAGTTGTTATTTTTTCATTGGCAGGGCCTCACTGCAGTGGATGTCACTGATGATTCTAGTTTGATTGCTGGAGGTTTTGCAGATTCAACTGTTAGAGTGTGGTCTGTGACACCCAAAAAGCTTCGTAGTGTTAAACAAGCAGCAGGTAACTGAAATGACCTGTTAGGATGTGAACTTGTCCTTAGTTTACACCAACCTGGATTCCAGGGAATAATCACAGAATATTCCAGGGAGTATACGCAGAATTTCACTTGATTTTACTTTAACTCAAAATTTAACATTCCCAGGGTGCCTGGCTGGCTCAGTTGGTGGAGCATGTGACTCTTGATCTCAGGATCGTTGAGTTCAAGCTCCATGTTGGGCATGCAGCCTACTTAAAAAAAAAAATGCTAACGTTCTCAACAGTGAAAAGTGCAGTGGAGTGGCAATCAGGAGACTGGGGTACTAGACTGGTTTAACTTCTCTGGGCCTCAGTTTTTTCATCTGTAGAATGAGGGGATTGGGCTGGAAAACTCCTTAAGGTTAAAAATCTAATTTTATGACTGCCTGTAAATTTTAAAAATGCCTTTAAAGTAAATAGTGGGAGAGTACTTTGTTTTAAACATAAAAATGACTAAAAAAGAACTAGTAAAGTTAGGATTTCACTTTAAGGAAAGTTTCTTGCTAAATGTATTGTTTAAACAAGAGAATACATTTAAAAAAATTTTTAGTATTTCCATAATTTTCATTGGTGTAAAACATGATAGAGTGGATTATTTTCAATAATAGTTCCCACACGGAGCAGCTGTGTGCACTCTGGGAAATTTTTAACTATCCTGAACCTCAGTTTCCTCTTCTATACAGTGGGCTGATATCACCTAATTTAGAGGCATTAGCACAGTGGTTGGTATGTAGGAGGAACTGTTCAAATGTTAGTTCTTCTCCTAAACAATGATGTGATTGCTTTAAGATGTTCTAATGAATATACTTTTTTTTTTAAATGAATGTGTTTTTAAAAATCAGTATTTCTGGACCATTTTAGATCTTAGCCTCATAGACAAAGAATCAGATGATGTCTTAGAAAGAATAATGGATGAGAAAACAGCAAGTGAGTTGAAGATTTTGTATGGTCACAGCGGGCCTGTCTACGGAGCCAGCTTCAGTCCCGATAGGTAAAATACAAACAATAAAAAATGAAATACTGCTGCATTATATTGAGATCATAAAAGTGAACTACTGGAGACATGTTGGAAAAAATTCTGTTAGAAAAATATGGTTGCCTCTCACACATTATCTTTTAGAATCTTGCCATTTGCTAATTCATCTTGGGGTACTGGTATACAAGTTAGCAGCTTTATACCTAAATTTATAGACTCGAGATGCACAGATTCTGGGTTTGTTGGTTTTAAAAATTTGTTTTAGTTTTTGTATAACCCCTATAGGAGCGGAATTGCTTCTTTGGGTGCTTGCCTTGGGTTTGTGGCTACTACTGTATCCCATCATCTCCAAATTCAGAACAAATTCCTGATATTAAAGGTATATTAGATGTCCGTTGCAGATTTTGTATAATCAAAAGAACTAAGAGGATACTGAAAAGGGAATTTGAAACTCACAAATAGGTTTTTACTTATTTTTCATCATCTCTGACATTCTATAGAAATGGAAGGAAATTTTATGTTTATAATGCCATTTGTATCTTACTCGGTTAATAGCATTCGGTCCATCAAGATCTTCATCTTTATGAAACCTTGAAAATGAAACTTTGATGGGGTTTAGACAGATGATACATTTTTACCTGAGGGAAACTTCTAATTTCAGTGAAAACAGTTTTACCTGAGGGAAACTTCTAATTTCAGTGAAAACTATAATAACTTTCTGAGTTGTTCAGCTTTTGTGTTTATCTCTGAAAAAGGTAAAGTATTTACAGGTCTGTAGTGTTTTCCTTTTTGTATTTTTTTGTCAAAAAGATATTTCCTTTTGGGGCACCTGGGTGGCTCAGTAAGTTTTAAGTGTTTGACTCCTGAGCTCAGTTCAGGTTTTGATCTCAGGATCCTGAGTTCAAGCCCCGCGTTGGGGTCCATGCTGGGTGTGAAGCCTGATTAAAAAAAGACACTTCTTTTAAATGCTTATTTAAGTCAGACAGGAAAATAGCATCTTCATTTTAAAGTAAAAAATTGTTGAGTTTTAAGTAACATCTTATACATTTCTTAGTTTTTCTCATTTGACCTTTTTGACCCTCCTTTTTATTGGTATCCTTTTTGTATATTTATAATTACTGTGACTTTTCCAACATACTTTTAAAAATAACGCAACCTTATTCAGTAGGAACTTAGTAAATGTAGAGTGTCACAGCTAACATTAGTTTGGTTAGTACTTTCAACTCTTGCTATCTACCGTGAATTCCATGTATAAAGTAAAAGTGAGATGTGTCAGTGAGCTGTATTTAATATACTGAAATGTACAGAGAAACTGGACAGGTAACTAAGTTATTCTGAGGATCAAATGTATTACCTTCTCTTCCCTCAGGAACTACTTGCTTTCCTCTTCAGAGGATGGAACTGTTAGATTGTGGAGTCTTCAAACGTTTACTTGCTTGGTGGGATATAAAGGACACAACTACCCAGTATGGGACACACAGTTTTCTCCATATGGATACTATTTTGTGTCAGGCGGCCATGATCGAGTAGCTCGGTAAGAACATTGTGATCTTATGACTGGCAGAATGGTTTCTTTTTGGGAATTACAAACTCCAGCCAAACTCATTTCCACTCCTGTTATTTGGGATCAAGTTTTCGAGAATGTCAGTATTTATAGCTTCTTATTTGAAAATGAATTTGGGAGAAGTATTACTATGACTGCAATTATGTCTATACCAAGAGTCCTGCCTTTTTTCCTCAAGCTAGCTTATTAACATGCTTCCAGCCCCTCCCTTCGCTAGATGCTAAACCTGGACTTTCACAACCATTGCGTGCACCCGTGTTTTCCTGTGATCTCTTGTTCAGGATGAGGGAACTCAGGTTAGAAACTACTAATTTTGTGGTAGCTAAAACTAGGGAAAAATACTTTTCTGTGGGTTAGACTAGGAATTGGGGTAGAGACGCAGGGGGGTACAGAGAACTATAGAATTAAAAAAAATCTTGTTCTAGATCGACTCAGTTTTCCTTTAAGAATGTTACTTTGTCTCAATAATTCCATTTTCTTTCCCTCAGGCAGGTAGCTAGTGAAGGGGCACCCATTTGGAGCTAACATTTCACATGGTGTTTCTATTATTTATTTTCAAATCTTGGCAGTTAACTATTAACTATCATTTATTGCTTCCAATGTATTTTTTAAAAGGCTCTGGGCTACAGACCACTATCAGCCTTTAAGGATATTTGCTGGCCATCTTGCTGATGTGAATTGTACTAGATTCCATCCAAATTCTAATTATGTTGCTACGGGCTCTGCAGACAGAACTGTGCGGCTCTGGGATGTCCTGAATGGGAACTGTGTAAGGATATTCACTGGACACAAGGTATTTCACACACACAAGTTGCTTCTAAGATAAAAAGTATTTTAAAAATTAACCAGTGACACGTTTGAAACTATTCATTCCACTAAGCTTTAAAATTCTAGCTTTGTCTTATTTTCTCATTTTTCACCTTTTGATTCTTTTTATGAACTTCTTTTCTAGGGACCAATTCATTCCTTGACATTTTCTCCCAATGGGAGATTCCTGGCGACAGGAGCAACGGACGGCAGAGTACTCCTCTGGGATATTGGACATGGTTTGATGGTTGGAGAATTAAAAGGCCACACCGATACAGTCTGTTCACTTAGGTTTAGTAGAGATGGTGAAATTTTGGCATCAGGTAAATGACTAGAAATGACTTTGTGGTAAAGGGATGGTATGTTAAAACGAAACAGGAGTGTTGACTGTATTAGGTTTTGCTTCTCTTAGCCATGATTTCAGTCAACATGTGTATTGACTTCTCAGGTTAAATTGCTTGAAATGGTCCTTTAGGAAAGGAAGAGTTATTAATCAAGTTTAAATTACTTTACCAGAAATATACAGTAAATATGAAGTATATTTGACAAAAGGTCAGAATCTAAATATGATAGATGCTACTAAATGGTTTCCTTTGACTTCCCGTAGGTTCAATGGATAACACAGTCCGGTTATGGGATGCTGTTAAAGCATTTGAAGATTTAGAGACCGATGACTTTACTACAGCCACCGGGCATATAAATTTACCTGAGAATTCACAGGAGTTATTGCTGGGAACATACATGACCAAATCAACGCCTGTTGTACACCTCCATTTTACTCGAAGAAACTTGGTTCTAGCTGCAGGAGCTTACAGTCCACAATAAACCATCGGTATTAAAGACCTTTCGGAAGCTACTGTTTGAAAAAGGGAGACTAAAAGCAAATACCTCAGTGATTAATATTTAAGCTACAAAGAATGTTTTGTCTATATGGATCTGGAAGGATGCTGCTTGAAAAATCTGAACAGGACAGTTCCACGTTTCTATAGCAACCACATTTAACTAATTTCCGTTAGTTGAATAAGAGGTATTATGTTCGTGGAGGGGACATTTATGGTGCTTTGGATTGTGTGGAAACTATGCATTTTCTGTTCAAATGCTATTTTAATTTATTATGTTTAGAAAAAAAATCAATTACAATAATTCATCCTGCTTCAAGATTCAAATCAAGTAATAGAATACCATCTTGAATTTTAGCTGAAGAATTCTATGAGCATGTATGTTTCTGCTGTAAAAATGTAGTTACTGTATGGCACTCAAGTACTATGTTAAATGATCCACTAACCTTTTGCTTGGCCCATGACTAGTGGAATGTACGTTACTGGGTAGGGTGAACTATGGTTCCTTTCTAAATACTAGATGAAGTACAACCATCCAAGGACATCCGAATTTATAACTGTTGGATTATGAGTGCACCTAAACACTCTATAAACCAGGTGAAGAAACTGAGCTTCCATGTTCTACTTCGGCTAAACAGCTCTATACAACCGAGTACACTTGAAGTCAGACAGACATTTCAGTTGCTTACCTCCAGTACTGAGCCTTGCTTTGGGAAACTAAAAGATTTAGACCAAGTCACTGCCAGTTTTTTGCCTTCGTTGCATTTTGTACAGTTTTTATATTTTTGATATCTTGTAAATAAAGACAACCAGCTTTTTCCAGGTTCATAATTTATTGTACAAATTGAGTATCACATGATGAGTTGACATTAGCTTCTCCAGGCATGGGAACTTAGCAGATGAGGTACACTTTAAAATCCTATAAACAAAACAAAAATAGACACAATTGTGTTCAACTCTCCTTTAAGACGGTCATTGAAGGACTATCCATGAAGCCCCTGAAATTGAATGCAAATTCATCAGATTCTCAGAGTCAGGAACCACCCCAAAATGAAGATGTCTCTCAGCTTAATACAACTTAACCTAATGCTTCACCTTTAACAAAAGAGCTGCCAGGAATTTGGTATGATCCTGAATGTATGCTATTGGAAAAGTCTAGGTGCAAAGTAACACTTTAAGTAGTGGAAAGTAATCTGTTACTCAGTATCAGAGATAAAATTTCTCCGTATTTATAATGAGGATACTATCACCCTCCCAAAGTTGGGAGGCACCTAATGGAAAACTGGCCAGATACTATCTGTTTGTCAGGAATAAGCCATGGACCACTGTATTCTGGGATAATAGTCAAGTTTTGAGATTGGAAAAGCTTTGAAGAGCAGAGGAAACATTTTCTGTGGAGAGCTATGTTAAAGATCTGGGTTTTGTGCACATCATCTACTACCAAAACAAATCTTTACTCACTTAAGCATGGGCAAATGGAGATTGTGGGGCACCATAAGAAGAAAATAAAATCAATGGGAATTTAAGGAAAAGATAAAAATGCTTATATAAAAATTAGAAACTAGCAAAAAATAAGATAGATTTGCAATGTATTTAAAAAGTTGGCTAGTAATTATTACATAAAGAGCTTATATAAGAAATAAGGTCTTCACAAAGACAAGACTCAATTGTTAAGTGAGAAAAATGCATGAAGAGAATGTTAAAAATACAAATGGTAAACATGTACAGTTTCATTAAAGAGACAAATTAGGGGTGCCTGGGTGGCTCAGTCGGTTAAGCGACCAACTCTTGGTTCCGGCTCAGGTCATCATCTGACAGTTCTAGGGTTCCAGCCCCACATTGGGCCCCATGCTGGCAACGTGGGGTCTGCTTGGGATTCTCTCTCTCTACCCCTCCTCTGCTCGTGCTCTCTCTCAAAATAAATACACTTAAATAAAATGAGACAAATTATTTTCACTCATTAAATGAGCAAAAATCAGAAACTGATTATCATTCAACATTGGCTAGGGCAAAAGAGACTTGTATTAAGCTGGGTGCCCCACAACCCTTGGGGAAAGCACTTAAAGACTGAATTATGTAACATTTCATGCTCAAAAATGTTCAATGTAATGATATTTGTATTTTAAAAATTCTAATAAGAAACATATAAATCATGTATCTAAGGTACCTGGGTGGCCCAGTCAAGCATCTGACTTTGGCTCAGGTCATGATCTCATGGTTGGTGAGTCCTGCTTCAGGTAAAAACACAAGCCCTGCTTCCAGTGAGTCCCACTTCCTCTCTGCCTGTCCTGGGATTCTCTCTCTCTCTCTCTCTGCCCCTCTCTCACTTGTGCCCTCTTTCTATCTCAAAAGTCATATATCCATAAACACTCATGCATTCAAATGCTGAAAGACAGTATTACAGACATGACTCAAAGACACTGGAAACCAAAGAAAAAATACAAAAAAAGCCAAACCAAAATGTTAACAAAAATTGTCATAGTAATGGGATATGAACAATATTTTCCTCTCTTGTATATAATTTTGCACAACAATTTACTTTTATAGTGAAGGAAAAAATGCTAACAACAAAACGTCTAACATAAACTTTTAAATGTCAACTCCTTACTGTTTATGTTGCTTTCACAGCTGGTGTTTTTTTAGACCTTAACTTGAAGTATAAGACCAGCAAAGCGATGCCTCCATATGTGGCCAGTACACACTAAAAAAGAAAGGACAAAGTAAACAAGAGCCATTGCCATCTCTATTATTCTAAAACATAACTGCTGAAAGGTATCATTAATACTTACATTCATTCTACCTGTGAGAGTGTAAGAGTTGAAATATTTTTTGATACCAGTGAATTGGAATTGGGCATCAGTTTCTGGACCTGCCATGATTTCAATCTTTTAAAAAAAAGAAAGAAAGTAACAATAAATTGGTTTGGATGCAATTTAAAGAGAATTATTTTTTTTAACGTAAAGATTTTATTTTTTTAAAGTAATCTCTACACCCAACATGGGGCTTGAGCTCACAACCCAGAGATCAAGAGTTGCATGCTCCACTGACTGAGCCTGCCAGGCACCCGCCCCCCACACTTTTTTTAAGTTTAAAACCTGAAAAGTCATTGCACGGAAGTACTATAAATTTTTGCATATGTCTTGCCTAACATAGTGGAGCAAAGATGGTGGGAAAAAGCCTCACTGATAATAAGACTACCTTTCAGAAGGATGACTTTACCTTGGTTGCTACTATACAACATTCCAGAATATACATCAAATCACCTAGCTCAGGAAAAAAATATAGTAGTCTCTAAGTCCACCCTCTAACCCAATGCTGCTCGATATTCTCACGCCTGGCTCTAGCTATACCATGTTAGACATGCATGGAATCAATCAGTTTTAAAACCAGCTGAAAATTGGAGCTTATGATACATTTCAAAGTTTCTAAGAAGGGTAACCTTCAAATAACAGCTCAATTCGCAACCCTTTTCACAGTTTTTTCCTGTATGGGAAGGAACAGGAGGGCTCAGAGGCCTATTCAATCCGTAATTCTGGGGCCCAGCAATCTTAACATGCCCTCTAGGCATTTCTGATGTAAGCTGAAGTTTGAAAGATACTGCAGTAATAGGAAACCAAATATTTGTTAGTAATTATACAGGAAAAAAAACTCTGGAAAAATATGCAGCAAACTTTTAGGAAGACTTAGATGTTTGTTATAATAAAAAATAACAAAGGCACATTCAAAGGTCACCAAAACAACACTTGAAAATTCGTACGTATGACCGCCTATCTACCACGACCGACGCCACGCCGAGTCGATTGGCAACATAGACGAGCCGGTCGAGGTCCGGTCGAGATTGGTAGGCAGTGGCAGTGACTCAGCTGGCTCTTGATGAAATGAAGAGGGAGAGAACTGTGAGGAAGTCGTTGCTATGGAAACTGGCACTCACCAGTTTACCATTCAAAGGCCTTCAGAGGCTTTCGCGTGCATAGAATTGGCAATGAAAATTTGGACAAATGACCTGAATTCTGAACACTGTTTCAAGAAGGTTCTTGGAGCAATGAAATCCAAAACTTCCTTGGGCCCCCTGAGGGGCCTTGGCCTTTCCAGCCCAAGTAGGAAAATCTCCATTAAAATAAATCTTTATAATGTAGCTCTTACATTGTTTCCTTTCAGTAGTCTTATTAAAGGCATATTCTTCCCCGCATTCATCTTCATTATACACATTGGATTCTCAAGGTATTAAGTAGGTTTCTAGGAGAAATCCTATACAAAACAGGAGCTTAACTTTATCAAATTATTAATTGATAGCCCCATGACCTTGTGCCTAACAAAAAGTTTTAGAAGGATGTGGTATCCAAATGAAACAATACTAAAGTACTTTAAATTTTTCTCTACACTTTATAGGAGGAAGGCTGGTTAATTCACGGAGGACTAACTCTGACTGCAGGGAAGGGCATGGGATCGGAACTGAAATTTCGTCTGGGTCTCAAGACTCTTGTGAAGGTGAGATGGAGGCAGGAGTGGGGAGTAAAAGACTGCTGGTGAAATAAACAATGGGAGGAAAGCCTACAAGCACTGGGGTCTGCATCCCTCAGCAAAGTGCTGGTTATTTTTGGACAAATATCAGGAACCTTGTTCCAGAGCCCTCTTTGCGGAATAACTGACACTGAAACCTTATTCCTTTTTAAGGCCTACAAAGTTTAGGAAGACATAATCATAATGGAGAACGTTCCTGAAGGCTAATAATGTACTAATTGTTAAACGGAAGCCCGTGGAGAACCCTAAGCAAGGGGTCTTGCTCATTTCTAATTAACCGGCCCACCTTTGTTAAACATTAATTAAGCCTTCCTCGTCTTTTTTCACCTGTGAAATGGGCATTTCAGAAAAGGCCGAAAGCGACCAACTGCCCTCGCTACTTTCTGTTTCTTGAAACTGCAATTTTCCTGTCTGACTGGACACCTACCTGGAATGGTGAGATCACGAGGTAAAAGGAGACAAAGTCGAGAGGGACCAGAAGCAGCCTCTTGCACTTCAAGGAGTTTACAGCTCTCTGTTCTGGCTACCTCCTAGGAAAGGCCTTCCGGCTGATCGGACACAAACTGAAATCTAACCCGCTTATCGCGAGCCTGGCGACATGCAGGGGTCGGGCGACACTCACTCTCGCTTTGACAAAGGCTGCAGCGCAGCTAAAGAAGACCTTGCCGGTCAGCTCCCTAAGCACCGCACGGTGGAAGCAAACTGCTATGGGCACATGGAGGAAAGAGGTTAATTTGGCCACGAGTTCCAGTTCCATTCAATATTACTTCGCTGGTGACCTTGGGAGACTCCCTTCGCTGCGGGCCTCATTGTCCTCCATTGTAAAATATAATCTAAGGGCCTTCGGGAACCATGGGAGCCTCTGGGATCTCCTAACCGCCTCGCCCCGAGGCTTCCCAGGCGAGTCCGACCCCTCGCGACCCGGCCCTCGTTATCTCTAACTCCTTTTCCATTCTCCACTGTTCTCACACCCCAAAACGAAAACCTAGCGATGTTCCTGGATCAGGAACGGTGGGATTTTTATGCAGCCTCCGAAGAACGGAGTCTTAAGGCCTGAGCCCGGGTTCCCCTCCACACACCGACCTTGCAAAAGACACCAATTCCGCTGGTTGTGTCCTTCAGCCTACGCAGCAACCCCGCCGCCGGCCGGAAGAAGCCACCTCCCCCCGCCCGCGTTCAACGGGCCACAGAGACTCAGCCCTCAGTGTAGATTGGCTACCGCTCGGAGTCGGCCCTTCCGTTTCCGGTCTCTAAATCTCTCGCCGTTCCGCACCACCCCCAGATGAAGGACTGAAGATGGTAACGGAAGTAGGGCGTTAAGCCCGCCCTCGCTTCCGGAAGAGCAGGTATTGGCGTGTGAGTGTGCTTGGTCTCCGCGTGTGAGTGCAGAGGTGCCGGCTCAGAAATATAGAGGTGCTGCCGTCGCGGGGCTGGTAAGTGAGGACAAGGGCGAGAAAGGAGGAAACCTCGTGGCTTCCAGGTCTGTCCCAGGGCTAGGTCTTCTGGGTCCCTGCCATGCAACTACAGTGCTGGGTGAGTGGTTCGGCCGCCCCAGCCCAGCTCAGAAGCTGGCTCTACTCGAGTGGCCGTTGTAACATCAGGCTCTGTCCCTGGAAAGTTGCTTAAGTCTCTTCTATGCCGCTGCATCGCCTCTTTGAAACTTCAGTTTCCCGTTGTCTGAAGTGAGAGTAATAGTCAAATTCCCTGCAAACTAGACTTCTCGGCTCTTTCCTATGTCTTTGAAACATTAACCCGCCTAATTCTGATTCCAAATCCAAGGCTCCCAGTGGGTCGTCACCTCTTCTACAGTATCAAGCCTTGTTAGATCATTATACTAAGTATCTCTCACAACCAATCTATCCTATCTTACGTTCTCACTTATATCTAGTTTTCATTCGCATGGTTTCTCTCTGTATTGCAATTGACTTCTTCTACCCTGTTTACTTTCCCTCAGTCCTGTCTCTCTTCCTGTCCAGTTTATAGCCTGCAGTATATTTCTGATTGCTCTTCTCTTTCTTCCATTAATTAAAGGCTCTGACTTAATCAGAGTAAACATTAAACTACTCCTAATACAAAATCTTTCACAAAAAAACGCACCTGTGTTCTACAATTTAATTCTGATTATTATGCTTTATTCTCCCTGTGATCTAGTTGAATAGTTCTTCGAAGAAAGGAAACAGCAACTTTTTGAGCAATTTTTTGACAAATTGCTGGTGATTATTGAAATATTTGGCTTTAACCGAATGCCTTTTCTCACATTCCTTCTGCTTTCCCTTTTCCATTTGTCAAAATCTTTTATTTAATAGCTCAAAGTCATCTTCTTTAGGAAGCTTGCCTTCTTTATTGAAGCCCCATCATTTTCTATTTCTTTGCTTATAATTTGATTTGTATTTTTTTTTTTTTTTAAGTAGGCTTCTTGCCTAGCGTGGAGCCCAAAACGAGGCTTGAAACCATGACACTGAGATTGAGAGTCAGTCACTTAACCGACTGAGCCACCCAGGCACCCTTGATTTGTATCATTATTATTATTTTTTAGTAATCTCTACACCCAACATGGGCTTACCACCCCAAGATCAGGAGCTCTTCTGACTGAGCCAGCTGGGAGCCCCAATTTGTATTTTAAATTGTTTGCATAATTGTTTTATTTTCTTAAAATCGTGCATGTTTTTTGAAGATAGGGATTTATATATTCATTTGTGTATCTCTGACTTAAGCGTAGCTACTCTATAATATTTACTACACTGGATCTAGGACTTCTTTTTCTGGAGGAGAATGCATGGACTTGTGGTTTTGAAGCAGATGTCATTGGAAAGATGAATTATAGGTTATTTGGGGCCTAGCATCAAACTATTCTTTAGGCCTGAATATTGTCTCGCACGTTGATGCTAGAAAGCTCTACCTCTTGCCCACTGATCACAGTGTTTAGAAATCTGATGCCGAGGCTACATCTCACTGATACTCTTTGCATTGTTTTTAGGAGACTCAAACACAGCAACCATGGAAGAAAGCTTCCCCCGAGGGGGTACAAGAAAGACCCACAAATCGGAGAAAGCTCTCCAGCAGTCAGTTGAACAAGACAACTTGTTTGATGTAAGTGGTCTGCTTATTTGGGAAGACTCACTGAACACTTTCTAGTATCCTTGTGAAGAATGAACCTCATTTGAGGATGTGGTATTTTTCATATTTTTTTCTTTTCGAAGTCTCCTCTTGTAAAGTAAACTTGTTACGGAGTCCATATCGCCATGAGGCTATATTTTTCAAAGCCTGGCATTTAGTACTTGAATTTGCAGTGCTGTTGTTCTTATTCTTAGGAATTTTTGCCATGTTGGTTAAGGATGGAGAGAAAAGTTATGGAATAAGTCATGAAAGGCACAGCATGGGGAATATAGTCAGGGGTATTACAGCAGCATGTATGGTGATGGTAGCTGCACTTGGGGTGAGCATAGCACAATGCGTAGAGTTGTCAAATCACTATGTCGCACATCTGAAACCAGTGTAACATTGTGTGTTAACTATATTTCAAGTAATTAAAAGTAAAGGATGGAGAGAAAGGGGTTGGTGATTGCATTTTTAAACGGGATTCTTGCCATGTATAATGGTCAGAATTTGCTTTAAAATTCACCATCTTCGGCTAGAGTAGACATTGCTTCAAGTGCTAGAGGGAAGGGAACTAACATTTGATTGTGTGACCTTGTATGGATTTTATGTAATCTATCCAACTACGGTGGGGTAGAGAACATCATTCCCAGATGAGGAACCGAGGCTGAGAGGTTATATGATTGCGCTGAAACCACATAGCTTGTCATGGTGGAGTTGGGAGTTTAATTCTGGTCTCCGTGTTTCCACCTTCCATTTTCACACACTGTTCCAAATCGCTTCTCATACTGGGGACCCCAGTGTCCATCCCAGTCAAGGGAGGAAGAACACAGTAGAGAAGGGGCTTTTGGAAATGTGAGGAAGGCTCCCAATTTGGGCTTGAACAAAGGTGACAGAATGGGAGAGTTGAGATCGAAGTGGGAATTATAGGAACCCTGGGAGGGGGGCAGTGGAGGAGTAACGAAACAAGGTAACAGGTGACCTAAAATGGGAAGGAAAAGTCCAGGATTATTTCTCTTCATTCCTTGGGATCTTTCTTCCCCCTCTGTAGATCTCTACTGAAGAGGAATCCACCAAAAGGAAAAAGAGCCAGAAGGGGCCAGCAAAAACAAAAAAGTTGAAAATCGAAAAGAGAGAAAGCAGCAAGTCTGTAAGAGAGAAGTTTGAAATCCTTAGTGTTGAGGTTTGTTACAGTTTGATCTTGTTCTAAACAAACTACCTGGGTTGCTTAAGCCTGTGTATGTTTTTCTTTCCTCTTTTGTTTTTCCTTCCTTCCTTTTGTACATACGTGTGTGTGCGCGCACATGCATGCCCTGCTGTAGAGATTTTTCTCAGTTGTTGTCCAAATTGAGATTTTATTTTTTTATTTTTGAGAGACATAGAGACAGAGTGTGAGCAGGGGAAGGGCATAGAGAGAGGTAGACACAGAATCTGAAGCAGGCTCCAGGCTCTGAGCCATCGGCACAGAGCCTGACGCGGGGCTCGAACTCACAGACGGTGAGATCATGACCTGAGCTGAAGTCGGCTGCTTAACCAACTGAGCCACCCAGGTGCCCCTCCAAATTGAGATTTATTGCCTTTGACTGTTAACCAGTATCTGGGATCGTGTGTTGTTTTTCTTTTTAGTTGCTGAGTCCCTTGTGCCTATGTCTTCACTGAACTTGTATTTTAGTAGATTCATAAGTTAGAACTGGCAATAACTTTAACAACCTTTCTACTTCTATTTCATTTGGTAGCTATGGAGATTCTTTCGGAGAGGTGGTCTTTTAATTTTCTTTAGATTTTTAGATTATAATTTGGATATCTGTTGTAAAAAAGAAAAAAGAAGTCACATAACTCTTTAAGAAAAGATTCAGATTCAGCCTGCAGAGGTATTTTGTTTGTCCTATATGATGCTCAGAAAAATAATATATTTTTTTATTAAAAATTTTTTTTAATGTTTATTTTTGAAAGAGAGAGAGAGACAGAGTGCGAGAGGGGCAGAGAGAGAGAGAGAGGGAGACAGAATCCAAAGCAGGCTCCAGGCTCTGAGCCGTCAGCACAGAGCCCGTCATGGGGCTCAGACCTACAAACTGTGAAATCATGACCGGAACCAAAATCGGATGTTTAATTGACTGAGCCAGGTGTCCCTCAGGAAAATAATTTCTTAACTTTGTGTTAACATTAGAAAAAAATTCACATAAAAGTGTGATTTCTGGGGGCATCTGGGTGACTCCCTTGGTTAAATGTCTGACTCAGGTCCTGATCTCGTGGTTCATGAGTTCAAGCCCTGCATCAGGTTCTGTTCTGACGGCACGGAGTCTGCTTGGGATTCTTTCTGCTGCTTCTTCGCTTGCACTCTCTTTCTCTCAAAGTAAATAAATAAAATTTTTAAAAATGTTGTTTCTGGCTTCTTGTAAGAATTCGAGAGCGCCGACAGCACAAGCTCCGCTTTCTATCGTGTTTGTAGTCACATGGAGCTGAGTAGTGGTTGAGCCCTTTAGGTCTGGCATACACACCCCACACTGCCATTGTCTCCACTGACTTGCTTCCTTCATTTCATTGTCTGCCAGGCATTTGAGTGTGAGATGTTTAGAGTAAAGCAAAAGTCAAAAGTGTCCTCGAGTATCCTAGTGCTGTTTTACGGTGCTCAGTCAGCTATTTGATAAGTGTGCTGATGTATACACACATGTATTTCCTGTAGCTTTTATATGTCAGAGTTGAGACTAGAAGCCACAACTGCTAACCTCCTCGTTCATTGTTCTTTTCCTTGTTGTACACCTTTCACTTTTTCTCTTCTAGTCCCTGTGTGAGGGGATGCGGCTTTTGGGTTGTGTGAAAGAGGTAAATGAACTGGAACTGGTGGTTAGTCTCCCCAACGGCCTCAAGGGCTTTGTGCAAGTGACTGAAATCTCTGATGCTTACACCAAAAAGCTGAATGAGCAGGTGGCTCAAGAAGAACCTCTGAAGGTAAGGGAGACCTGAATGTACTCAATAACTGGAACTAGGTGGTGTACAGGTAGATGTAAAATTACAACCTTGCTAAATGCTGAGAAGTCCTGGTACGAGGCGCCATGAGAGTTTATAATAGGGGATTTTTATTTTAATTTTTTTTAATAAGGAGATTTCCACTGAGCCCAGGGAGGCTAGGCGACTTCCCTGAGGAAGGAATGCTGGAGCTGAGATCTGAAGGATGCAGGTATACCAGGTAAATAAGGAAAGGAGTTCAGGCAGAAGGAGCTGCGAGAAGGCTAGTGTGGCTACGGCACAGAGGGCAAGGGAGAGTGGCGTGGAATGGGGCAGGAGAGCTAGCTGGAGGCTAGGTCATGTTAGGCATTGGTTTTTAATTCTAGAACCAATGGGAAGCCATTGAAATGTTCATACGTAGACAGCACAGAGAATAGATTGAAGAGGCATGCGTAGTTGCCCAGAGATGGGGTCGGAGGTTATTGGAGTAGTCCAGCTCTGAGATTGACGGCAGGTTGCGTTCAGGGTTTCCTGCAGAAAAGCCAGTGGAGGAGGAAAAGTCGATGGCCACTGATGGAGTCGATAGAGGGGATGGGTCCTAGGCTTCTGTTATACATGACTGGATGGTTGGCCTTGCCATCCTGAGATAGAAACCCTGAGTGAGGGCCTCGATTGGGACAGATGATGATGATTTTATTTTTTGCTGTGTCGAGTGTGAGGAATGGTGGAGACATCCAGTAGACAAGCGATTCCAGAGCCGAGAGGTCTGGGCTAGAAATGTGCATGTGTGACTGCTCCATGTAGGTTTTGACTGAAGCTAAGAAGGGGGAAGAGGGTGCCTAGAAGGAGTGAATAGAGTGAGAAGAGACCGAAAAACTGACCCTCAAAGTAAATACTGATCCTCGAGAAAGACTGACCCTCAAGTATTTTAATCTCTGAGTAGGAGAGTTGCTGTTGGGTGAAGGAGGAGGGGCCAGAGGGATAGTGAAGAAAACCAGCACGTGAAGGGCTTGGAAGCCAGGGAGGAATTGTTTAAAGAAGGAAGGAGAGCGCCAGTGGTAAATGCTTTTTAAAAGTCACATACAAGAAGGACTGGACGATGGATTTGGACTTAGTGACATGGAGGTCGCTGGTGATTTTATTGGGAGATAAAGTGGGGTGTGAGGGGTGGGACATAGATGCAGTGACCTGAAGGGGGAGCAGGAGGTGAAGAAACGGAGACAGGCGAATACAGACACCTCTTGACAAGTCATTTACATCTGCCTGTTCTGTGGAGGTATTTGGAGGCTTCATACTGAAATTGAAGACTGATTTGGCCACAGATCCCTCTTCCTTTGTGGGCAGGTGGTTATTCTCTTTGTCCACCTTTTGGGTTCTTAGGGGTCTGAGGATGAGAAACCGCTGAGCCAAGGTTGGGCAGCAGTATGTTGGTCCTGGGGGGCGGGGGGAGGATATGTATCAGAATTTTCTCATTTGTATTGTGCAGGACCTGGCCCGCTTGCCTGAACTCTTCTCACCTGGGATGCTGGTGAGGTGTGTGGTGAGCAGCGTGGGCTTCACAGAGACGGGCAAAAAAAGTGTCAAGCTATCTCTGAACCCCAAAAATGTCAACGAAGTGCTAAGTGCTGAGGCCCTGAAACCCGGCATGGTATGTATTGGGTCAAGGAAGAGGAGCAGACAGTGTGCCTTTTTCCTGACCTGCCTCCTAGGGAGTGTCTAGACCATCTTTGACTTTCAGCTTACACACAGGAGTGGGTCTTTTCCTGGGAGGGAAGGTCTCCAGGGTGCTTGGTACTTATTGGAAATTGAAGGCTTGAACCTAATAACACTACCTTGGAGGGGAGAAAGGGAGAGTTCACTGATGGCAAAAAAAAAAGTCTTCAAGGAGGCTTAGCAGGGGTGAGGAGTTCCACAAAGTGCCTTACTTACCAAGACTTGTTCTTTACAAATTAAGTCTTTTTCAGAGGCTATTTGGCATCTGTAGGGAATGCTTGAGGGCTGCTTTCCCAGAGCAAGAGACAGGTAGACAGGGCAATTAGTCTGTCAGCTGTGCTGATGGGGAGCTCACTACTGAGTCTCCCAGTCTATGGAGATTCAGGAGAAATAAGCTCCGAGTGTCAACATCCAGTAGGCGTAAAACACACTCAAATAAACTACACTCATCTAGGTGTTCTTATAATTGAGAGGAAGGAGATCAATATGATCTTTTAACTTTTAGTTAGAAGCAGTCAGTTTGGGACAGGCCTGAAAGCTGGGTAGAAAGGGGAATAAAAGTAAGCCAAGTTGTAGGAAACTGACGAGTGTCAAGAACCTGCTGTTTTTTAGACATTTCGTCTGAAATTCTCACGGCAACCCCGTGAGGCAGATAGGTATGCCTCTTGTGCATTTGAGAAAATGGACTCAGATTTGTGACTTGCCAAAGACAAAGTGGCTAGTAAGTAAGAGTCAGATTGGAATTCCACACTGCTTCCGATGAAATGTACAGGAAGTTGACAAGATTTTTCTCTTGTTTTGAAGTCTTGGAAGCACTTAGAAAAGAAATGATGAGCGCTAGAAGAGTGGTTCTGGGTTAGTCATGGCACTGGGAGTGACCTTGCAAGGCCATCTGGTTTATTCCTCTTTGTGTAACCTAATAGTCTTTCCTATCTTTAGAAAGTTCTCCAGGGGAGAAACCCCTCTTTGTCATTCCCCACCTGTGTATAACACTCTTCACTGTCTGGAAACCATAAGATCCTCAAGCTCCGGGAGAATTAAAGTTGACGTCTTTCCCTTTTCTATCCTCTAGTGGGATTGAAAGTTAAAGTTAAAAGTTGTTGGGGGGGGTTGGGAGAGGTTTACGGGATGATGTGTCAAGACTGATGATGGCAACATTCACATTTGGTAGTAGATATTTGTTGTGTATCCCTTTACCTTTGACTTTTGAACTCTGGGGAATGCTTTCTCTTCTTCCAGCTGCTCACAGGCACTGTGTCCAGCCTGGAAGACCATGGCTACCTAGTGGACATTGGTGTTGGTGGGGCCAGAGCTTTTCTGCCACTGCAGAGAGCCCAGGAATCTATCCGAAAGAAGAACAAAGGTGAGGGGAAGAAGAGGGGCAGGAACGTGGCAGTGAGGTGGTACATGTGGGGATTATGTTAAATGCTACTTGGTGAGTAAAATGGCAGAATGGTGACCCCAAAAGCTGTTTGGCTTTGCTAAAATCAGTACTAATCCCAGCCGATAGAAAAGAGAAGATGTGAGAAGAGCCAGGGAGTGACCGAGTCTAAGATCCAATGGACCAGTTTTACTTTTTCTTACCTAGAAGATTCCCCTGAAATTTGAGCTTCAGGGCCTCTGAACCAGCACTCTTCCTGCCTTGTTGCGATTTTCATATTTGTAAGTGGTGTTGATTCCAGAGCAGTCAGGGTCACATTATTCCCCTTTTGTAGTTGGTCACTGAGAGAATGGAACATGGGTATTACGCAGTAACTGGACAGGTAAACCACGGATCTCTTTAGGTGTTACTTGAGCCCAAGTTAAGAGCCCTTCTCACGGAGGTATTTTTCCTTTTGGGGGCTTCGGCTGGGGCTCACAGGTGCTAAACTGAAGGTGGGTCAGTACCTGAACTGTGTCATTGAAGAGGTGAAAGGCAGTGGAGGAGTTGTTGGTCTGTCTATTGGTCATTCTGAAGTTTCTGCTGCCATCGCTACTGAGGAGCAAAACTGGACCCTTAATAACTTGCTACCAGGACTGGTGGTCAAAGCCCAGGTACAGAAGGTAAGCCATTCATCGTCATTACTATTTTCTAAAATAAAGACAACTTTACTGAAGTAGTGCTATGCACATAACCTGAAATTGTGCTGTCCAGTAGGGTAGCCATTGGTCATATGTGGCTTCACACAGTAGGAATGTAGCCAGTGCCATATGTAGAAATGACAATATTTTACATCTGTTGGGTTAAACTATTATTAAGATAAATTTCACCTATTTCTTCGTAGTTTTTAAAATGTGATTACTAGAGAACTCAAAGGTATAGACTTACATATGGATCATGTTTCTTTCAAACAGTGCTGCTCGAAAAGGTCAAATAGTAGTAAAATACTTTCTTTTAAATGTTTACTTATTTTTGAGAGAGAGCAAAAGAGAGAGCGTGCATGAATAGGGGAGAGGCAGAGAGAGGAGGGGAGAGAGAGAATCCCAAGCAGGCTCCACGTTGTCAGCGCACAGCCCGACGTGGGGCTTGACCTCCTGAACCATGAGATCAGAGCTGGAGCCAAAATCAGTAGTTGAACACTTAACTGATGGAGCCGCCCAGTCACCCCTAGGCGTTGAGTTTTAAGTTCTCGCCGTGGTAGGTGATTATTTGGCTCTCTTAATTTTCTACTTCCCTTCCTCCAACCCCCTAACAGAATATATTAAATTTTTGGTTAAATCATTATTCGGTGCTTCATGTACGTATTATTTAGTGCTGAGCTAGGTAACATACTATTTCTTGAACAGCTTTTTTCCCGGGAGCTGATTATCAGCTTCGTTTTTGTCACTTGCCAGATTCTCTTCCTGCCTATCACTATTTCTTCATACTGTATATTCTGTATTTTCCTTACACTGCAGTCTTCCATAAAGTTTTTCCCTTTAGATAATTTCTTAGGTGGTGGTGGTGTTGTTTTTAACTACCTACGGCC
This sequence comes from Paguma larvata, assembly GCA_030068075.1. NCBI lineage: Eukaryota > Metazoa > Chordata > Mammalia > Carnivora > Viverridae > Paguma > Paguma larvata. The sequence goes on along the minus strand of CM057837.1, from coordinate 39,892,605 downwards.
CTTTTTCCTGTCATCCTCCAGGCTAGACTGGTTGCTCTGGTAGGATCCCTGTAGAGCTGGTATCCTAGGACTTACCTTCTCAGTCACCCTGGTCCTTCCCCTCTTTCTCCTATATTGGAGTCTTCTTTGATTCCACGTATTCTTCTCTTTTGGTTTACTTGCTCATTTTAGTGTGACACATTTCTCCAGAAGCATTGTTGCGAAGGTACATGGGAGGTTAATTTCCTGACCTAGTGTGTTGGATCCCCAGGACCGCTCCCAGGTTCACTGATGCACTAGAAACACTTAGAGGACTCAGCATATGGTGATACTCTTCACTGTGGCTTATTATGGTGAAAGGAAGCAAAGCAAAATCAAAGGGAAAAGGCACTGGGAGCACAAGCTCCTCTCCCAGTGGAGTCAGAGTAGAAAAATATCTTTATTCTACACTCACATGCGATGCTGGGATTAGCATCCTTGGTCAAAAAATAACTCGAGAATTTTGGAGACCTGTTCCCATTGCCATCTGGCTTCTGTTGCCCTTAAAAAGTCAGATATTACTTTGATTTCTCTCCCTTGTATGTTTTTTGTATTTTTGCAAGAGTTCAGAGATTTTATCTTTATCCCTCTTATTTTAAAATTTCATGATGGCGTGTTTGGTGTGGATCTCTCTCCATTTATTTATCCTACAATTCAGAAATGCAGATCTTTCAATTTTGAGAAAATTTCTTGTATTACTGTATTTTTTTTCCTATTTTTCAGATTGACATGTAATTCACATATGGGAAAATCCACCCTTTTTAAAACGTTTTTTTTAGTGTGTTCACAAAGATGTGCAGCTGTCACTAACTATTTAATTCCAGAATATTTTCATCACCACAGTAAAGAAACCCCCATTGACGGTCACTCTCCATCCCTCACTCCCTCAAGTCCCCAGCTCTGCTTTTTGACTCTAGATTTGTCTATTTTGGGTATTTCATGTAATAGAATCCTACAATATATGGCCTTCTGTGTCTGGTTTCTTCCACTTGGCATGATGAATTTCATGTTTTCAGGGTTCATCTATGTAGCAAGTATCAGTGATTCATCCCTTTTTATGGCTAACTAATATTCCACACTATGGATATGACACATTGTGTTTTTCCATTCATTAGTTGGTGGCCATTTGGGTTGTTTCCACTTTGGACTGTTATGAGTAACAGTTTTTGTGTGGATGTAAGTTTTCATTTCATTTCATTTCACCAATGGAATTGGTGGGTCATATGGTAACTGACTTTTTAGAGGAACAGCCAAAGTGACAGCACCAGTTTACACTCCCACCAGCAATTAAAGGTTCCAGTTTCTCCCAATTTTTACATTTGTTTTTTGTTTTTATTCTAGCCATCCTCTTGGGTAGGAAGTGGCATTTCCTTGGTACTGGAATTTACATTTCTCTAATGATTAGTAATGTTTAGCATCTTATCACACACTGACTATTTGTGTATCATCTTTGGAGAAATATCTATTCAAAAGTCTTTTGCCTATTTTAAAATTAGGTTGTCTTCCTTATTAAGTCGTAAGATTTCTTTGTATGTTCTGGATACTAGCCCCTTATCAGACTTTTTTTTTTAAGATTTTATTATTTTTTTATTTTTTACTGCTTATTTATTTTTGAGAGAAGAGAGAATGAGCGAGCTAAGGAGGGGCAGAGAGAGAAGGAAAGAGAGAATCCCAAGCATGCCCCACTCTGTCAGTGCAGAGTCCAGCTTGGGTCTCGATCCCATGAACTGTGAGATCATGACCCAAGCCGAAATAAAGATTCTGACGTTTAACCAGCTGAGCCACCCAGGCACCGCCCCCCACCCCCCTTTTTTTTAAGTGTAATTTCCTGTTCTTTCTCTTAAACTCCTGATAGTATGATGTTGGACTTAATGATCAGTTCTCTAATTTTCTTATCTTTTTGTCTTTCCTTTGTTTTGGCATCTGCATGTATTTATCTAGATCCTACCTTCTGGGGGAGTCCCTCAACTTTAATTTTGTATCCTCTATTGAATTTTTGTTTTGACTGCCATCTTATGCTTGAGGTGCTAAAAAGCCTGGTGTGCCTGGTTGGGTGAAGCTTGTTGCCTGGCTGTCTTCTTTGCCAGGATCAGGAGCTTAGCAGACTTTGAGCAAGCTCCAGATGTCATTGTTACGAGTCTTCTCTGGCATGTCAGATTTCTCTAGAAAGAATCTATTAATTTCTCCTCTGGAGGGTAGTATCCTGGCTGCCTGAGAGACTGTGGGAGAGGGGCTGGATGTCTCCATATCTATATCTGTATGATGTTCAGAATTTTTCTTAGCCTACATTTTCAAAGTTTGCACTCCTCTGTCTTTTCAGTCTCATACAGGTTTCCTGTGGAGGCGGGAAAGGCGTAGGCCCTGTAGTTTGAGGAGAGGACCTGGAGACCTAACTTACTTACTTTCCCTGATTTCAGTCACCTACCTCACTGGTCTCTTTTGAGGTGCTTGTCACCTCTAATTCCTTAGCTTTTGGGAGGTTCTATAGGATGAATCAGCACAGTCAGTATCTCCCTTTTGCATGCATTTGGGTTTTGCCCTCTTAGTCTGGGAAAATCACCAGGTTAGCAACAGTTTGTCCACATTGTCAGGCTGACAGTTCCCCAGGGATCTTTGTGCAAATTGTCTTCCATCCCATTTGGAAATCCCAAGGATGGGAGGATCGATGTCCCCTCAGGCCTGAAGGGAGGTGAGCTTACTGAATAAAGAAACAGCCAGGGCCAGGATTTGCCCTGGTACTTAATTTTATAGGAAGAAGGATTGACAAGAGTTAATTGGGGGAGGAGAGAAAACAGTGGTTATGGAAAACGTGGCATAATTTCATCCGTACAATGTCTCTCACATTCTTGGTTCTTTTTCTTCTCTTTGTTTCCAGGTGACTCCACATGGCCTTATACTGAACTTCCTCTCATTCTTCACTGGCCTGGTTGACTTTATGCACTTAGATCCCAAGAAAGCTGGAACATACTTCCCAAACCAAGCAGTAAGAAATGTTTTCTTGATTCCGGTTGTGTCCCAAACAGCTGTCCAGTATTGTAGCTAGCTATGGGCTGGCTCTAGGGCTGCGTGTGTACGGGCGTTAGAGGCGGTGAGGGGAAGGAAAGGTGTTTTGGAAGGACCACAGGAGGCCACCGTGGTTACTTCTGTGGACTGCAATTAGAGATGGAGCCTGTGAAAAAGAAGGCAACTTGCAGTTTGCATTTCTTACTCTTTTAGATAGTTTGATTTTGGGGGAGTGGGTAGTGGATCTTTTGCTCTTACCATTAAAAGTGTTTAGGAAGGAAAAAAAATGTTTAAGAAGAATATTTATCATAAGAGAACAAAATCTACATTTAAATAGAAAATTGTGTTTAAAAGTGCTATGAGTAGAGTAGAATAGATCCGACTTTGAAAAAAACAATTCTTTTTTTAGAGAGAGAGAGAGTGCTCAAGCAGCGTTGAGCAGGGAGAGGGAGAGAGACAGACAGAGTGAGAAGGAGGGGGCCAAAAGAGTGAGAAGACTCTTGAGCAGGCTCTACACTTAGCACAGCCCCTGACGTGGGACTCAATCCCACGACCCTGGGATCATCACCTGAGCCGAAATCAAGAGCCAGACCCTTAACTGACAGGGCCACCCAGGTGCCCCTGAAAATATTTTTAATAATACACCTGCTGAAAATATTGAAAGATTTACAGTCAAGTGTTAATAATGCTTAACTCTGGGTGGTTTTTCTACCCTTATCTAAATATCCAAATTTTCTACAATGAACGTGGATATTTGGGAAGAAAATCCCAATATATGTTATTCAGAGTTTTGAAAAGAATCCGAAAATGATTCTTTTCTTTTTTGTTTTTAACAGTAACATATGCTGTTGGATTCTGAAGAGACATCTATTTTTTGAACTTTTTTTTTTAATATTTAAATTTTGAGAGAGAGAGAGAGAGATTTTTGCACTAACTGGGGAGGAGCAGAGAGAGAGGGAGACAGAGGATCTGAAGTGGGCTCCGCGCCGACGGCAGAGAGCCTGAGGTGGGGCCTGAACCCACAAACCATGAGATCATGACCTGAGCCGAAGTCGGATGCTTAACCAACTGAGCCACCCAGGCTCCCCTATAGAGACATACTTTTTTAACTAAACTGGTTTTCCCACCACTTATTGGTAAGCTTTTTTCTAGTAGCTTTTTCTCTTTGTAATCATATTTGTAAGCGAAGTGCAGACATTTATGTGCTACAACCTTGTGCTCAGAGCAGGCTGTTTTTGGTGAATTCCAGATGAGCCTCTGATACAATGATGCTAGTACAAGGCTTCTGTTGCATACATGTTATTAGCCTCATGCTGTTGAGGGGACCCCAGTATGTTTTGCTGACCTTGAGTAAGCATTGATTTAGTTGGATGTAGTTCTTTTGGGATATTTTGTTGGAAGTTTCTACAGGCTCCTTGATCATGCAAGCCAATGGGAGTTCTTATATCCCTAACCTGGTCAGCGCGTATTGAGGCTTGGCCTTTGAAGGTCTGCTCTGGGTGCCTTATATTCGGTGTGCCTCGTGCTCATTATGCTCTTTCTCTTGTCTAGGTGAGGGCCTGTGTTCTCTGTGTCCATCCTCGGACCAGGGCTGTGCGGCTGAGCCTGCGCCCCATCTTCCTGCAGCCTGGGCGCTCGCTCACCCGGCTCTCCTGCCAGCACCTGGGAGCGGTGCTGGATGATGTTCCCGTCCAGAGCTTTTTCAGCAAGGCTGGCGCCACCTTCAGGCTGAAGGATGGGGCTCTGGCCTATGCACGGGTGAGGAGGCTCTTGGTTTCATTGGGATTTATCCCTGGAAGGACTTTGGGGATCCATGGGTCCTTGTCTGTTTCCTTCATCCCTTGTGTTAGTTTCCTGTTTTTGAATATCCCCAAATGTGGTGGGCTTTGCATAGGGATTAGAACAGTGTTCTGTTAGAATTCTTCAGGATTAATTTGACTTATTTTGATACCTGGTTGATGGGAGGTACAAAAATGTGTTAAGATCTACAGCAGAGCTTGGCAAAGTTTTTTTAAAGGGCCAGATAGTAAATATTTCAGGTTTGTGCGCCATACGCTCTCTGTCCTGACTACTCAACTCTGTCGTTAAAGCCAAAAGCAACCATAGATGATAGGTAAGTGAAAGGGCATGGCTGCGTTCAATAAAACTTTTATTTGCAAAAATAGGCACTGACTTCTGAGCTGTAGTTTATTGACCCATGATCTAGACTGTTCTCTGACCTCACAGAGGGTCTCTGATAGTAAAGAGCAGTGTTTTAGTTAGAAGAATTATTTTAACAGGCCATCAGTACTGTTTTTATGGTACATGGTGAATGTGTTATGTTGCGTGCTTTCATACCTGATTGCCTCAGGTCTGTGGTCTCTGGCTTGTCCCTAATCACTTGGTACTTTGTAGCTCGGCCATCTCTCTGATTCTAAGAACGTCTTCAACGCGGAGGCCTTCAAGCCAGGGAACACCCACAAGTGTAGAATCATCGATTACAGCCAAATGGATGAACTGGCTTTGCTGTCTCTGAGGACGTAAGTCCGTCATTATCACGTGGGGCTGTGGAGATGGGCCCCTCGTGCATGCACGTTCACAATTTCTCCTGGCCTGGCTTGGTGAAGGTTCTCTTTCTTGCCAGCGTGATTTTGGTAGCCCTGAATTTTAGGTAGCCTCTGCCCTCGTTTATGTAACCTGTGTATTTTTTTTTGTTCTAGATCTGTTATTGAAGCTCAGTACCTTAGGTACCATGACATCAAACCTGGGGCATTGGTAAAGGTAAGACTCAAGCATGTCATTAGATATGTCCGTCCATCTTCAGACATTCTTTAGTTCGCAGGTTAACTGTTGGCTCATTAGTTCTCATGCGAACACATTTAAAGTCACCTTCCTTCTCTCTGCCTGTTAGTTGGCGTTTCTTTTTCTTCCCTGGGGTAACTTGTAATTAATTTCAAGGTAAGGTCTTAATAACATCACCCAGCTACACAGAGGCAGTAGATCATAAATCCTGGGATTTGATGGCATTTATTAGACCTGGTCAGAAGTTAATTCTATGATAATTGAGCTCCTGTGATGTTAGTAAGTCACTTGCAGTTGCCTCACTTGTCCAACCATTTAGCCCCACTGGAGCAGATCTCTTTATATGTAGAGTTCGTTCTTTAATGTGTTTGTGAGGTAGGCAGAGAGAACATGCTCCCACAAAAAGGTGTGAAGATTCCCATAAGTCAGCCAGTCTGCATTCAGATCAGCGTGGGGTATGTGCTTTACCCTGTGACATCTGGAATAACAGCACAGTTAGTCCGGAAAGCTGAGCTTTGAAAGAGATGTGACATGCTTTGTTGTAAGAGGTGGAGGAAAAACGTTTCTTGAGGCATAATGACATCTTTTCTTTGGTCTCCCCAGGGCACAGTGCTGACCATAAAGCCATATGGGATGCTGGTGAAAGTGGGTGAGCAAATCAGGGGCCTGGTACCTCCCATACACCTGGCCGACATCGTGATAAAGAATCCAGAGAAGAAATACCACATTGGGGATGAGGTCAAGTGCCGGGTGAGCCTCTTGAAGGGTCTCGTTGGGGTTTTGGCCAGATGGGAAGAGAGAATTGCTTTTTAGCTGAAGTTTCTGCCTTTTTCCACAAAATGACCATGTAACATATTTGGTACTGTGCCTGGCATTGGGAAGAGAAAAGTGGCTCTCTGCCTTTGAGAGTTGTGTAATATAATTGAGAGTTAAAAAATTCATACGTGAAAAGAGCAGGCCATTGTGCGACCTTTTGTCCAATGGTCTGGTACAGGCTGTATGCTATGGTCGTATCTCAAATTGGGGGGGGTCACGGTGGGCTGGGCCAGCAAGTACAATGTAACATGTATTTTGTACCAGTTGCTATGCTAGGCTCATGACATGCTTTATGTCATTGAATCCTTAAAACAGTCGTATAAAGTAAGTACTGTTATCCTCATTCTGCGGGTGCAGAAGTTAAAGCTTAAGAAGGTGAAATATCTTGCCCAAAGTCACAGAGCTAATAAATGGCAAGACTAGTTTTCAAATTCAGGTCTCTGTAACAATAAGTCTTCTAGACTTCTGGCTGAGGTGATATTTGAACTGGAAAGGATTTGAGGAGGAGCAAGGGGTGTGTGTCAGACACAGAAATAGATAAGCTAAGTTGCCATAACTTGAGTGGTTTATAACAAAGTTTTGAATCCCAAGAGAAGCTTCACAGAGTTGTGAAGGTTACATGTGGTAATATGCAGTGGTTAGCATAGGGCCTGGTGTGTGCAGGCGGTCACAGTGTTGGATGTTCTTTCTTTCATTTTGTTTCATTATTGAGTCATAGTAGAAATTGATCGCCCATTGGTGCAAGATTGTACAGTTGTGGAGTTTAGGAGGTTAGAAGTAAAGGAATTTCTCTGTCCTTTGGGAGATGACCTGAGGGATGAGAGATGGTTGGATCTCTTAGCCTTAGTTTATAACTAATACAGAGCAGTACAGGGGTGATAAATTGGTTCGGTTATTCATTCTGTTGTATGGGAAGAAGTACTTCAAAATAGGTAAATCCTCCCTAGATTGTCACCGAGCAGGGAGGATTTGCCTCGCTCAGAGGCAAAGAAATGGCGGGTTCTTATAGACTGACCATGGTCTTTGGGTTCAGAGGTTACAGAGACCAGTCCAGTGGCTCTCTTGTTAACAGGTAACTTGATGACAGCCAGTATCCTTCCCCTAGGTTTTGCTTTGTGATCCTGAAGCCAAGAAGTTGCTGATGACCCTGAAGAAAACGCTCATCGAGTCCAAACTGCCTGCCATTACCTGCTATGCCGATGCCAAGCCTGGTCTGCAGACACACGGCTTCATTCTCAGAGTCAAGGACTATGGCTGCATCGTGAAGTTCTACAATGATGTTCAGGGTCTAGTGCCCAAGCATGAGCTCAGTGCCGAGTATGTCCCTGACCCAGAGAGGGTCTTTTACGCAGGCCAGGTAACTTTTCCTTCCACAGGCCCTTATCCTTGGTGACCCCATGAACACAGATTTGAAGGAGTAGTCGGAGGACTACTTTTTAAGGGATAAGGAACAAGCATGTGGGGCAGTGGACTTGAGCCAGCTGAGGAGGAGACATAGAACAGAACTGACAGAAACCCTCAAGGGGGCTCAGCAGAAGCTGGCAACCTAATGGACCTCAAGCCCCCAACCTGGAAGAAGTTAGTCTTTACCTGCAACATACTAGTGTCCCTTACATCAGAAGTTGCTCTGAGGCCACTGTCACCACAAGGTGGCAGTGCCAGGAAACTAGTGAGTCATGGTTAATCTAGGAAAAATAATTTTTTAAAGCTCGAGGTTATACCAAAAATTTATTCATGTCTTCCTTTCACTCAGTAGGCTGATTTGAGATTCTGTGCAGCTTTCAGTACATTTCTTTCCACTTTTCCATTTCTGCCCTCTGATCTGATCCAAGGTCTTAGTGGATCTCACTCTGCAGTGCTCATTGAGGGCAGCTCTCTCTAGAGCCTGATAGGCATGCTGGGAAGAGTTAACCAGGCACGTGTGGTTTCTCACCAGGTGGTGAAGGTTGCGGTGCTGAACTGTGAGCCATCCAAAGAGAGGATGCTCTTGTCCTTCAAGCTGATGGGTGATCCAAAGAGAGAGCCTACGGGACACGGTCAGAAGAAGAGAAGAGCTGTTAGTGTTGGACAGGTACCTGGACTTCTCCAGACAGGCTGTTTTAGTGTACAGTGGCAGAAAGCAGGGTGCCGCTGACAGGTGGGGCACGGGGACCCATGGAGGGAAAGATTAAGGTAGCTAGATAAGCTTCTGGGGCTGGAGGGACACCTGGGTGGCTCAGTCGGTTAAGTGTCTGACTCTTGATTTTGGCTCAGGTCATGATCTCACATTCGTGGGTTTGGTCCCCAGGGTGGGCTCTGTGCTGACAGTGTAGAGCCTGCTTGGGATTCTTTCTCTCCCTCTCTCTGTTCCCCTCCCTTACTTACCCTCTCTCTCTCCCCCTGAAAATAAAAATAAGCAAATATTAAAAGAAAAAAAAAGATTCTGGGGGTAAAGAGAATTGAAGGTCTTGAGAGAGGGTTCTTTCTGTGTGTCAGAGCAAATGGAAGCTGTCCAGGAAAGGAAAGCCCCATTCCAGTCTGGCTTTTCAGCAGTGTACTGCCGTCCTCTTTCCTCTTTCCTCTCTGGTCTCTAGGACCAGCCCGTGAGACTGGGAGAAGAGTGACGTGAGTGTGCAAGTGGGTCCCGGAGTGTGCCGGTGTAGGTGTGTGTGTGTGCCTGCAGGGTCTTTGGGGGCAGTGGTGTGGAAGAAAGCTGCTTCTCTGATCTTGACCTCTCCATATCCCTGGTGCTGCAACTCGATGCCTCTGATCTTCCCCTGAGCCAGATGTGGTTGTGTCCACTCAGGATAAGTACTATTTTTTGTCTTTCTTTTCCTGAGTAGTTGGTGGACGTGAAGGTTTTAGAGAAGACGAAAGATGGGCTGGAGGTGGCTGTCCTGCCCCACAACATCCCTGCTTTCCTCCCCACACCTCATCTGTCGGACCATGTCGCCAACGGCCCTCTGTTGTATCACTGGCTCCAGGCTGGGGACACCCTTCACAGAGTCCTGTGTCTGAGTCAGAATGAGGGACATGTTGTATCCTTTACTGGTATCTGGTGAGCCGTGGGCCCTTGGGGGAAGATTCTGGGTCAGTCTCCGCTCTTCATTGGAAACTCTGTGGGAAAAAGTCAGCCATTTGACTTCAGAAGTACCTTCACAAAACCAGACCAGTGACCAGACCTGATAGAAAGTAAGGGTATTGAAGTCCGATCAGCAGTTACCGGTCAGTGCAGTCCAGAGGGGGCACTGTGGCCTGCCAGACCCAGCGGGATATTTCCAGTGGCACATCTTGCCTTCTTAGGCACTCAGCGCTTGCCCCTTGAACTGGAACAATAAGGTAGCTGCTCTTTTCTCTCCCCGCCCCCTCCATATGGGGCTCAGCATATTCTCTTTGGTCCTGGTGTGTGCACTTCGAAGGAGAACCCTTCTAGAAAAGAGGCAATGTGATGTATTTACACAGAATGTAAAATAAAATCTCCTTAGAGTGCAGACAGGCAGAGGAGGTGAGGTGGGGTTGGTTAGTGTGAAGATTGTGGAGGATCCTGTCATGGTCCAGCTGCCAAACCACAGGGATGAGCCTGTCCCTTTTTTGTCCCCTCTGGGAATCTGGAGATGAATTCATAAGGAGAGGAAGAAAACGGGTTTTGAAACTTGAGTGTGTATCAGAGTCACCTGGAGGCATGTTCCGAGGGCTTGCCGGGCCCACCCCAGAGTTCACAGTAGTAGATCTGAGGCAGTGCCTGGGATGTGCATTTCTAACAAGTTCCAGGTGATGCGAATGCCTCTGGTCTGCGTGCTTAGAGAATCATTGTAGCAGCAGAGGATGTAGAGTAGAAAAAGGAGATGGAGGGATGGATAATTCCATCTGCCTTTTTCTGGAATGTTTCTTGACAAAGTGCTACCAGCTTCTTTGCAGGAAGCCAGCTTTGGTTTCCACCGTGGAGGGCGGCCAGGATCCTAAGAGCTTCTCAGAAATCCATCCTGGGATGCTGCTCATCGGTTTTGTGAAGAGCATCAAGGACTACGGTGTGTTCGTCCAGTTCCCATCAGGCCTTAGTGGACTGGCCCCCAAAGCTGTGAGTTCAGCTCCGTGCACAAGAGCGTTGAAGGAGCGACATTCGGGTCATGGAACCCGAGGGTGGGAAGGAGCAGGATACCCGAATGCCTTGAAAGAGTTTCAGGGGCAATGCAAAAAGGCACCTGGCTGAGGGGAATGGGGCTGAGATCTTACCCAGCTGTGTGTCCTGGTGCAGGGCTGTGTCCTAGAGAAAGAGGCACCTTTTCTGCTTAACAGTACAGCGTTGGGTAGGGGAGGGGCCATGGAGACTTTAGTCCCCAGTGTGGAGATAGTGAACTTGTTTCTGTACTTTGGGTATGTATAGACATGGAAGTTGATTTTCTGAGCAGCTGAGTACAGATTTTACAGTTGTACCTTCTGAGGTTTTTGAGGTGTTATGGTACCAGAATACCCTTCAAATGATCCCATCGACCACAGTGTCATTAAATTCAAAGACTGTTCAGACTGGGAGAAATCTGAGTGATCCCGTAGTTGAACCTCCTCATGCCTGCTGAATAAACAGACCCAGAGTTGGGAGGAGTCTTACCAATGTCACTTTAAGCAAATGGTGTGTAGTTTATTCCTGTCACAGATAATTCATAAATATTCTTCCTTCCCTAAGTTTGTCTCCCTGGTATTTCCTTGGGCAAATCTTATTTGCAATCCTTGCCAGAGCAATTTTTAAAATGGGAGCAGAGGGGAAGTCCCAGAAGCATATGGCAGAGGGTTACCATGGGTGTTAGAGACATGGGCAGCTCGTGTCCCACTAGCTTGCCAGTGATGTGCCTCCTCGGCTGGGTGCCCTTTGGGAGGCGGGGTTGGACAGCCGGGGCCTCGGATGGTGTTCTGGAAGGTGGGTAGGGTTGTGCTTAGAGAGGGCTGGGGGGGGGGGCGTGTCCTCGGTCCCGTCTCTCCCTCCTTCCCCCCCATATTCGTTTCAGAATGGGGGGGTTGTCTTGATATTTTTTTCTTTACTTTCTGCTCACTCTTCCCTTTAGATCATGAGTGACAAGTTTGTGACCTCCACAAGTGACCACTTCGTCGAGGGGCAGACGGTGGTTGCAAAGGTGACCAACGTGGATGAGGAGAAGCAGCGCATGCTGCTGTCCCTGCGGCTATCGGACTGCGGGCTGGGGGACCTGGCTACCACCAGCCTCCTCCTCCTGAGCCAGTGCCTGGAAGAGCAGCAGGGTGTGCGCAGCCTCATGAGCAACCGAGGTGGGGGCACGGGGCCTGAGGGTGAGGGTCGGGTGGGGAGCGTGGGTCACAAGTCAGCCCATCTGTTCTGATGAGTTGTTGGGCTTCCCAGACACTGAAAACAATTTTGATGACTTTTTTTTTCCCAATGTGGAAGCATAACCTGTATAAAGTGCATAAATCATTTAGGGTACAGTTCAGTAAGTGTTTATAAAATGAACATTCCTGTTCATTGCCCAGATTCAGATAAAGATCCCGGGTGCCCCTGTGCTCCCTCCCAGACCGATGCCAAGATTTCCCTTAGTTCTATGGCCTCGGGTTTGCGTTTGTTGTGAATCCATTCACCTCTTCACTTTTTTTCAACACACATCTGGTGAACGATAGAATGGAACAAGGACCTTCTAGAAGACTTTATGAGGAATTACTATGCTCATCTTCCTGTTTTGAACTGTTGGGTAGGATTGTTGGCACCCCGATGGGATTTGAGAATAAGAAACTTGAGAGGGTAGATTTCAAAGAGAAGCAACGAAAATTCAGAAATCAAAGGAAAGTGTGTGTTTGTGGTATTTGTTGGCTACTTTCATGAATTGTGGCCAGATAGGATTGGCAAGAGGCATAGTTCTCTCTGCCGGCGATGGGAGTGTGCACGGACATGACCTGTTTCTACCCAAAGTGACTTTACTTTCACGGTGCTTGCCATGCTCTGCCGTCCCCAGCATGGCGGCACGTTTCCAAAGGAAGAGAATGGCAAGTATTTCTGCTTGTTAATCCCGATTTCCTCTGGGTCTCTGGCAGACTCTGTGTTGATCCAGACGCTGGCTGAGATGATTCCAGGGATGGTCCTTGACCTAGAGGTGCAGGAGGTGTTGGAGGATGGCTCTGTGGTGTTCAGTGAGGGCCCAGTGCCTGGCCTGGTCCTGAGAGCCAGCAAATATCATCGGGCAGGTGAGCACTTCTGTCTTGCCCCTCATGGTTCGTGGGGGAAATCCTTTGCCCACTGTTCCCTCTCCTGGATTCAGAGTTTCTAAATACATAGTGTAGATGAGCTGATTCAGTAGAAAATTTTGACATCCCTGTCATTTACGAATGAAAGTCAAGGCCATTGACAGCATGCCAAAGAATGTTTAGGTGTGAATCCTTTTATTGTTATAATTGTGTTAAGTCTAGATTTTTGTCTGTCAGATTGCATAAATTAAGCCACATCTGAACTTGAATTATGGGAGCCAGACTTTTGGTTTTCCTTGGCCCTGTAGACTCAGGACAGATGTCCTCTTTTCCATTTTGTGCCTCAGGGCTTGCGAGGCTCTGGGGGAGATGCTTCCTTCCCTGCTCCAAGAGGGTGATCATGTTGTGTTTGGTTCTGCACTGCAGGGCAAGAGGTGGAACCTAGGCAGAAAAAGAAGGCTGTAATCTTATATGTTGACATGTTGAAGTTGGAGGTACATGTTTCCCTTTGCCACGATTTGGTGAATAGAAAAGCTAAAAAGGTAAGCTTGCTGATGAGTTCTATTCCCCTGGCTTCTAAGGCATCACAGACCTCTTCAGACCCACACACTTTGCTCAGGGCTTCTAATGCAAACGGCTGTGGATAAGATGATCATAATGTCTTGACTTATTTGTTGGGTCATTTTATACCTCTTGGTGTGGTTATTAATAGCACTGACTTGCCCTGTGGTTCCAGTGATAAAGTATGTGGTCACCACCCAGGCTTCAGGGCCAGGTAGATAATGTAAATGAGTTGAAGTGGGCATGACCAACCCATAGAGGGGCAGAGATAAGATTCAGCGCCTTGTGGCTAAGCAGGAACATCTGTGTCTGGGATTGCTGCATCTGATTTTTAAGAAAAGGCAGACTTTGATTTTTATTCGAAATAACTGTAGGAAACATTGGAAGCTGTATTTTCTATTTTTCTATTTTTCTATTTTTATTATTTTTTTTAGTTTTAAAAGACTAGTTATTATTCTTAACCATTTACAACTCATAGGTTAAAATATTTATCAGTTCGTTACCAATAGGTTATTTGTCGGGATTTTGTTTTGGAGGGGGCTTTACCTGTTATCTTTACCACTTTGTTTCCTATGGAAGAGAATTCTGGGTTATCTTTCTAACTTTTTATACTCTTCTTTTTAGATGTTTTGAACTAGTCACCTGGCTATCTTAGGAAATTTCAATGACAGCTTCGTTAATAGGCTTTCTAGTTACCCATCTCTGAAAAGAAGGTGCCAGTGACTTTCTTAGCTACCACCACATAAGAGTTCCTCAATAACCTATTGTGAAGAGCACGGAAGCTGTATTTTTTAAAAACTTAAGAACCAAACAAAACACGCCTGTGGGTGCTTTGACTTCCAGGCTGCTTGTCCACACCCTCTTCTTTCTCCTATACACTTTTGTGGGAGAGAAGATGGGTTTTGAGGGAAATCTTAACATTTGTAGTATTTCTCTCTGGATGACGTATATATTTGGTCAGCATTTAAAGTACTTATTGAGCATCTAACTGTGTAAGGTATGGTAGAGAGAACTACATGTAATTCTTAATGTCTGGTTGCCTATAATTTTAAGACTCGGGGAAACAGAAATAGAAACAATGTTAACCCCTTGCTAAGTTTTCTAGCAGGTCCCTAATTTATCTCAGTGAAGCTGGCGCATATAAATAGGGCATGAGCTCAGGTTGGATTGCGGGGAAAGGTAGGCTAAATGCCTTGCACACAATAAGCTCTCAGTAATGTCTCTGGTGAGTGGTCGGAAAGGTGAATAAATTGGATGGGATGCTGCAGAACTATGAAAGTCAGGAACACAGCGTCTTCAAGCTGGAGAACCGTCAGGGAGCACGCAGCTAAGCTCAGATTCACCTCAGTAACTTTTAAAATTCTGGTTTCACTAGTTCTAGACTAGGACCTAGGAATCTGAATTCAAAACAGAAGCTAAGTCCCAGGGATTTTGATTTAGTGCCTTGAGTTTAGTCAGGTCACTTCAGTAACAGGAGGGGAGGCTAGGCTAGGTCAAGGGAGTGAAGGCTAGTTTGTTACAACTCATAGTGGCCCTGGGTCCCCTGGGATCAAGAGGGCTTCCCCAGCCCCGTGCTGCCCAGTGAGTGATGACTGAGCACTTGTGCCCCATAAGAAGCGGGGATGGCGGGTTTTCTCTGTTTTCCAGCTAAAGAAAGGCAGTGAGCACCAGGCGATCGTGCAGCACTTGGAGGAGTCCTTTGCCGTCGCCTCCTTGGTTGAGACTGGCCACCTGGCAGCCTTCTCCCTGACCTCTCACCTCAATGACACCTTCCGCTTTGACTCGGAGAAGTTGCAGGTGGGACAGGGTGTCTCCCTAACCCTCAAGACTACAGAACCAGGAGTGACTGGTTTTCTTTTGGCTGTTGAGGGGCCAGCTGCTAAGAGGACTGTGAGACAGACCCGGAAGGACTCTGAGACAGTCGATGAAGACGAGGAAGCAGATCCAGCTCTGGTGGTGGGGGCCGTGAAGAAGCACACCCTGTCCATTGGGGACATGGTCACAGGAACTGTCAAGTCCATCAAGCCCACTCATGTGGTTGTGACCCTGGACGATGGCATCATTGGCTGTATTCACGCCTCCCACATTCTAGATGATGTTCCAGAGGGCACGTCTCCTACCGCCAAGATGAAAGTTGGGAAGACGGTCACTGCCCGAGTGATTGGTGGGCGAGACATGAAGACATTCAAGTATGGAGGCTTTGGGGGATGGGCTGGCTTTGAGGGGAGACTGTTAAAATTGCAGGCACTGAGGCAGGTTCCAGAAAGTTGCGCATGAATCAGAGTTTCTTCTAATTAACAGAAGTGTTCAACCAAAAGAATATTTTTGTCTTTTTTCTCTTGGAAAAAAAAAAGGCATATGGTGTAGTGGTTAAGAGCTTTGGATTAAAGTGAGAACTGGGTTTGCATTCCAGATCTGCCAGTTAAAATTGTGTGACCGTGACTTAAGTAGTCACTTAACTTTGAGTTTTGTTTTCCTTATTTGTAAAACGAGAGTATAGGTGGTTAGTACCTTTTCTGCAGAGCTAAAAGAACATCTAGAATGCGGTGTGCCAAGCAGGTTGCTTGACACAGCTATTGCTCAGTATACATCAGAGGTTATTACAGTTCATTCTCCACTGCGTGCCTTAATTATATTCATTTTCCTTATATCTACTTGTGATATTGTTACTGCAGTGGAAATTCTTGCTATAATAAGAAAAGCAGAATAGTTCAAAGTCTGGTCTATAATTTGCCTATTAATTTCAGTAACTATTCTCTCCAGACCTCAATTTCCTTACTTTCAGAGTTAAAAGAGTTGGAGTATGTAGTCTGTCAGGAAAGTTCTACTCAGGGTTTAATAAGACAATAGGAAAAGATCAGATGGCCAGCTCCTTTTACTGCAGAGGATAAGAATGGAAACCCTCAGGCCTGACACGTCTCCAGGAGGTGGTAGGGCAGTGGAACCAGGTAGTTTTCAAGCTTGGTTTCGTGGGAGTAGAGAGAAATTCTGATCTGCAGATTATGGTGGTACAGAGCATAGAGAAATGATTTGACCTTATTTCTTTCTCCAGGTTTCTCCCAATAAGTCATCCCAGGTTTATTCGAACCATTCCGGAGCTGAGTGTCCGGCCAAGGTGAGGGAACCCCAGCAGCGTGGGCTCATGGAAAGAGTTGTGGGGCTTCGGAGTTAGGAACCGGAGCTCTCGTCTAGATTCTGCCAGTGTTGCGACTTATTTTGCCTCTCTCTATCCAGGTTGTCTTACTTCTCTAGCAGGGATGTCTGGCTCTCACAGGGCTAGAGGGATTATGTGAAACCTAATGTACAAGTTATATTTAGGGTTTAAAAGACTGGTTGCATTTTTGTTTGTCAGCATATAACAAAAAGAAGCATTTTTGCTCTAAACCCAATTTTCTAAAACTCAGTAATTCCCAAAGTAAAAATCATGTAGCCAGGAATACCTGTTCTTTGAGTGTAGAGACTGCTGCTTGGTGACTGGAATTTTAGGTCATGTGCTAGTGGGTTTCGTAGAGGGGTGTTCAGTGAGGGATTCTGTGTGGAGGAAAAGTAGTTCTATTTAGTGTTGGATCCAGTTTGTCTGGAATCCTTTTTTTCCCCGAGGATGTTAAGCATTTTGATCCATGGGCCTGTTTCTGCTTCCTCCATTAAAAACCCAGGCTGTTGAAATTAGTAGGTCATCAGTGAATGAAGCTAGATACCCATGACTGAAAGAATGGCTCTTCAAAGTCAGCGCTGGGATCCACGCAAGTTGTAAATCTTAGGGTGCCTGGGGATATCATAGAAGAGCCTCTTTACTAACTTTTAGGGGGTAAGGTTTTATTTTTTTGTTTTTAATTATAGCTGACACACGATGTTACTTTAGTTCCAGGTGTAATCATGGTGATTGGACAAATCTATATGTAATGCTACGCTCACCGCAGTGTAGCTGCCATCTGTCACCGTAAAATGCTATTACAAAACCACTGACTGCATTCCCTATACTGTGCCTTTCATCTCTGTGACTTACTAATTCTGTAATTGGAAGCTTTTATTTCTCACTCCCCTTGGCCCATTTTGCCCATCTTGCCACCCACTTCCCAGACTCTGGCAACCATCAGTTCTCTGCATTTATGGGTTTATTTCTTTTTATTTATTCATTTGTTTTTTTAGATTCCACATATAAGTTAAATCATGAGTTATTCGTCTTTCTCTTATTTAATGTCCTACTCTGCAGGTCCTGCCATGTTGTCGCAAATGGCAAGATCTCATCTTTTTTTTATGACTGAGTAGTATTCCATTGCCAGGGAGTAAGGTTCGGTCAGGGTCTTGAAGGTATCAGAATAGAAGTGGAATATTTCTGTGAAGGCTTGTGTCTGAGATAGGCAGATATTCCTGGAACGTTGAGTTCAAAATGCTAGCAATATTCTTGGAACTTCAAAGTAAAGCCCTTTAGTTCCAGAATGCTGAGATTTGTCGGATGCACACATTCCTTTTTGTTTACTCTGTGTTTGCTTTAGTTTTGTAGATTTTGATTGTGTCCTCCAGTCTTTGTTGTGAAAATAGAGACTTCATCATATTAGTTGTTTGAGTCTGCCAGATCTTCACCTAAGGTGTGATACCTTGTTTAATGAAGAGTTGAGGTCAAGTAATTTATTCAAGCTAAGAGTAGATATGTTTAATTAACGAGGATTGGTTCTTCTGAGTCTTCCCTTCTCGGCTTGCAGATGGCTCTCTGCTCCCAGTGTCTTTATGTGGTGTTCTTTCTGTGGATATCTACATTCTAATCTCATCCCATTTCCTTCCTTCCTCCCTTCCTTCCTCCCTTCCTTCCTTCCTTCCTTCCTTCCTTCCTTCCTTCCTTCCCTCCTTCCTTCCTTCCTTTCTCTCTCTCTCTCTCTCTCTTTCTTTCTTTCTTTTCTTTCTGTTTCTTCCTTCATCCCTTCCCTTCGTGTTGTGGTAAAACACAGAACATGAATTTACCCTCCTAACAGTTTCTCAGTGTGCATCACAGTATTGTTAACTATGTGCACATTATTTTAGAACAGATCTCCAGAACTTTGTCATCTTGCAAGGCTGAAACTCTGTACTCCATTTCTCCTTACCCTCCCCCTGCCCCCCGCAACCAACATTCTATTTTCTGTTTCTTTGAGTTTGATTACTTTAGATAACACATGTAAGTGGAGTCATGGACAGTCCTTCTGTCTGTCTTATTTCACTCAGCATAAGTGAAATAAGTTATGAAGTTCATAAGAACTGGAAAGAAGTTCAAACTTGAAGTTCATAAGAGTTTGAAAGCTCATCCGTGTACATGTAGCAGATTTTCCTTCTTTTCTAAGGCTGAATAATACGGCAGGTGTGTATGGGCCACGTTTTCTTCATCCATCTGTGAACGGACATTTAGGCTGCTTCCACATTTCGGCGTCCACATCTTGGCTAACACTGCAGTCAGCATGGGTGTACAAGTATCTCTTTCAAGACCCTGTTTTGGATAGATACCCAGAAGTGGGAAAGCTGGATTATATGGTGGTTTTTAATTTTTTGAGGAATCTCAATGCTGTTTTCCATAGCAGCTGTATCATTCTAGTGTTCTGCCAACAGTGTGCAAGGAAGGATTCCCTTTTTTCCACATCCCTGCCAACACTTGTGTTCCGTGTGTTTGATAATGGCTCTCCCTGCAGGTGTGAGGGGATACCTCACTGTGGTGTGGATGTGTATTTCCCGGATGGTTAGTGATGTGAATGAAGTGCCTCGTCCTATGCTTTGGTCATTTTCTGGATATATTCTTCGGAGACGTGTCTATTCAGGTCCTGGGTTTTATTCAGGTTTTGTTGGTGGTGCATTGTAGGCTCGACCCTCCTTATAAGGACTCTAGTCAGACTGGATTGTGGTCCACCCTGACATTCTCATTTACCTTAATCACCCCTTTAAATTCCTGATCTCCAAATGCACTCATGTTCTGAGGTACTGAGGGTTAGCATGTTAACATAGGGACTCGGGAGGTTGGAGTGACACAATTTAGCCCATGATGGAGGCATTCCAGTGGCAGCTATCGAGGGAATACGCTTTTTCATTTACTATATAAGCATTATAGATAATGTATATAAATTGTCTACTACAGTGCCAGGCACACAGGTTTTCTCTGTGTGTGTTTTAAGAAATAACATTCTACAGATGTTCCCGAGGCTTCTCTCTGCACCCTAGAAGATGGATTCCCCTTTATTAATTTGATACATACCCAGTATCTTTATATTTCAACTATATACACACATACGAACATATATATCTACAAAATTATTTTGTGTGGTTTTCAATTTTTATATAAGTGTACTTAATATTTTACTACTTGTTTTTTCCACTGCAAGTTTTGTCTTGAGATCTACTCTTGTGTGTGTAGTTAAAATAGCGATCCGTTGTATGAATGTGCTCAACTGTATGTGTTCTCTAACACATATAGGGGGACATTTAAGGTTGTTTCTAGTTTTTATCTTTTATAAGTAATGCTGCCACAGTGAACATCTTTGAACTCATTCCACTGGGCATTTGTGCAAGGGTTTCTGTAGGGTAGAATTAATGGATCATGAGGTATATACATTTGTAACTTTTGCTGGTATATGAAAGTTTCCATTTTTCTGTATGCACCAGTGCCTGCTATTATGTTACAGTTTTACCAGTATTACTTGTACTGTTTTATTGATAAGTTTAGTTTTGTTTTAGAAATTACTTGAATTGGGAGTTCTGTGATGCCTTTGAAGTGATCTGTGGGCTGATAACCACATCCCCTTATTGTGTTTCTGAGAAGAAAAAGAATCAAGAAAGTGATAACGGCAAGGTAGCACAGGGGACGGAGACCTGGACTTTTGAGTCAGAGCCCTGACTTCAGCTTCTGGTTCAGTAGCGTAAAATGAGTTCAATAATATCTACCCTGCCTCATTCGCACATAAGTTTGTTGTCACAATTCATTGAGAGATTATTTGACAAAACAGTTCTGCAAACTATAAAGCAGTAACTAAAGTATTATGAAAGAAGTAAAACAATTTTGTTTCCTAAATTTGTAAAGGTTATTGTAGGCTACTACTTTATAGCTCGTTCATACCTAGGTGAGCGAAATGGAAGATGAGCTCTCATACAGGTATTAAGAACATTCTTCTTGGAAGAGAGAGGTGAGAGTGTGGGAGGTGTGGTGTGCATGAATGAGGGGGGCCGTACAGTCAATCCATGGCTATTTGGGGGAGATAGTTTCAAGCAACAGCCTTATCCAGCGGTTGGCCCCTCTTTCCATTGCTTTTCTGCAAACAGTGAGCTGGAGAAGGATGGCTGCACCGCTCTCAACACTCACTCTGTCAGCCCCTTGGAGAAGGTTAAACAGTACCAGGCTGGGCAGACCGTGATTTGCTTCTTGAAGAAGGTGAGTAACGCACACCCTGCAGTGCGATGCCGTCCTTCTTTCAGAAGAAAGGCGGGGAGAAGCTGGAGACAAAGGCCTTTAGCACTAGGCATTCGAGTCTGTTTCCTATCATGCCGGTTTGTGGGAGACCCGAAGCCCTAAAGTAAGAGCTAGAATTATGGCTCGTGAAACAATTAATTAGCAAGCAACTCATAGTTCACCATGTTTACAGATTAATTGTACAAAAGGGAAAGAGCAATGTAGTGCAAGGTATAAAGTAAATGTGCTATTGGATTCTAGATCTTGCCTTTGATTAAGTTCAGGTGCAGTGCAGAGTAATACATACCGGGGTGCCGGATTATGTGTTCTAACCCCAAGTGGAACAAGAGTTTAAGAAAGGGAAGAGATCAGTGAAAACTGTACCGGTTGGGACGTATCAGAAAAAAAATTGGATGGGGCTTGACCTTGAGCAATAGCTTCTCTTCACTGCTGCCAGATTCTTCTTCCATAAACATCTAGCTAAGCATGTCACGGATGCTTGATGGCTGTAGTTACCTGTTGTCTGTAGGTGGGGTTCATAACCACCCCCCCACGCCTTAGAGCGGTATTTAAGGCTCTTCATAATCTGACCTCATACCCCTTGTGTACCAGTCACCCTGAAAACCTTCTCTTTTTCCCTTCTTGTCTTTATTTCTAAAACCAGAATACCCTGTCTTCCTACAACCCGTTATGGCCCAGCACTAGTAATCTCCCCATATTACTAGTTCTTCTATATATCCCTATAGCGTATTTCCATTGCTCTGGTTATTTGCAGACTTATTTGACTTACTCTTTGTAGACTCTAATCTTGAAGGTAGGGTTTGGTTTTTATTTATAACTATGATGCCATGTACATAGTGGCTGCTCGATAAGTGTCTTGTTGAATTGACTTAGAAAATTGGGGCTGTGTGTTTAGGGCAGCACACTGTAAACAGTGAAGGATCAAAATTTAAATTGATTTAGGGACACTTGATGGCTTAGTTGGTTGACTGTCTGGCCCTTGATTTTGGCTCGGGTTATGATGTGGTTCGTGGGGTCAGGCCCTGTGTTGGGCTCTGTGCTGGCAGCATGGAGCCTGCTTGGAATTCTCTCTCTCTCTCTCTCTCTCTCTCTCTCTGCCCCTCTCGTGCTTGTGCACGCTTTCTCTCTCTCTCCTACTCCCTCTCTTTCTCTCTCTTTTACCCTCCTTCTCTCTCATCTTTGCCTACTTGCATGTTCTTTCTCTCTCAAAATAAGTAAACTTACGGGGTGCCTGGGTGGCTCAGTTGGTTGAGCATTCGACTTCAGCTCAGGTCATGATCTCGCGGTTAGTGAGTTCAAGCCCCATATCGAGCTTGCTGCAGCACAGAGCACGCTTTGAATCCTCTGTCTCCCTCTCCCTGCCCCTCCCTCTCTTTCTCTTAGAAACTAAATTAAAAAATAAATAAATAAATAAACTTAAAAAGAAATCTAAACTGATTTAGAAATCAGATGTTGAGGGGTGCCTGGGTGGCTCAGTCGGTTGAGCATCCGACTTCAGCTCAGTCATGATCTCATGGTTCATGGGCTGGAGCCCTGCGTCCAACTGTGCTAACAGTTCAGAGCCTGGAGCCTGCTTGGGATTCTGTCTCCTTCTCTCTGCCCCTTCCCCAGCTGGTGCACCATCCCTTTCTCTCTCTCTCTCAAAAATAAACATTAAAATAAATAAAAAAATAAAAAGAAATCAGATGTTGAACCCTGGAGACGATTAACCGTTATGAGGCACAGCTGAGCTTGGAGGAAGCGGCAGCGGTCAGTGGGATTGTTCTGCTGCTTGAAGCCATCTCTTACGTCGTTTTTGCCTCCTTATCAGTTGAGGCACCAGGAGGGATGCATGCCCGGCTTGCCTAGCGAAGGCTCAGAGCTAGACTCTGAGTGACGTCTGAGAAGTGGGAGAGTGGCAGGGGCAGTGGGGCGTGGAGGGTGGATTCCTGTCTCTTGGGAACAGGGCCTCTTCGACCCTGTGATTTTAGGAGAGTCTGTGTTTTAATGAAGGGAAAAGAAGAGTTGTTTATATCCATCCCATCCCATTTCTCTTCCTGTTTTTTTCTCTAGTACAACGTGGTTAAGAAATGGCTTGAGGTGGAGATTGCTCCCGACATCCGGGGGAGGATTCCCTTGTTGCTCACTTCTCTCAGCTTCAAGGTCAGTGTGCTTGAGCTTCCGGAGAGGAAACCCAGGCTCCCTAAGCTCGAATCAGAGTCTGGTGTATGTTTGCAGCGGGTACAAGAAACCATGTACTTATTCAGGGATTGGTTTGGGAGGTCCTTGATACAGAGGCTTAAATGCCATGTTTTTGGGTAAATGACAGACCTCTCTTTAAACGTTAAAGAAACTTTCTTGTCCTTCCAGGTTCTGAAACATCCAGATAAGAAGTTCCGGATTGGCCAGGCCCTGAAGGCTACGGTGGTTGGCCCAGATTCTTCCAAAGCCTTCTTGTGTCTCTCACTTATAGGTGTGGTGATGAATGCCTGGTCAGGGAAGGGAGGGTAGAAAGGAGTGGGAAAGAGTTGTCAGGTAGTGTCCAGGGTCAAGGATGTCTCAGGTATCGGAGTCCTTAGAAAGCCTAGTGTAGTTCTGGGAACACTTTTTCTCTTGGGGCTTTGTTCTCTGGCCTGCGTCACTCTGCTACCGTCTGAGTCACCTTTACCGACCTAGTTGGTTCTCTCAAGTCTCTCAGAAGGGGTTGTCCACCACATGGCCCTGGGATTCCTGACTGCATGGCATGGTAACGTGGGTCTTCGTGATCACTGTGGTCTACTCAGCCTAGACACTCCCAAGTCTGGGCAGCCTCTGACTTCCCCAGCCTGTGGTTGGCAAGCATTCCACCTTCTTTCGTGGCTCACTTCCTTTTCCCTGAATCAGGTTCATTCTCCTGCCAGGTCCTCACAAGCTTGAGAAAGGGGAAGTGGCCATGGGCCGAGTGGTGAAGGTGACTCCCAAGGAGGGGCTGACTGTCTCCTTCCCCTTTGGGAAGATGGGAACAGTTAGTATATTTCACGTGAGTGACTCCTACTCAGAGACGCCCCTGGAAGACTTCATCCCCCAGAAGGTTGTCAGGTAGGCCAAGTTTTTTGTATTGTTTTACCCTTTTCAGCTCTATGTGGGATTTTATTTTTTTATTTATTTATTTTTAATGTTTGTTTATTTTTGAGAGAGGGAGAGAGACAGAGTGTGAGCAGAGAAAGGGGACAGAGAGAGGGAGACACAGAATCTGAAGCAAGTTCCAGGCTCTGAGCTGTCAGCACAGAGCCCGACATGGGGCTCAAACTCACAAACCACAAGATCATGACCTGAGTCAAAGCTGGACACTTAATTGACTGAGTCACCCAGGTGCCCCTGATCTTTTAAAAATAGAATTCACTTAACATAATAAGTCAGTCAGAAAAAGACAGATACCATTATGTTTCCACGAATAGGTGGACTTTGTGAGACTAAGCAAAAGCCAGGGGGAGGGGAAGAGGAGAAAGGAAAAAAAGACACAGAGAGGGAGGAGATAAAACATAGGAGACTCTCAAAGACTAAGAACAAACTGAGGGTGAGGGGGATGAAGGAGGGGGGAGAGGGGGTGCTGGGCATTAAAAAGGGCACATGTTGGGATGAACACTGGGTGTTGTATGTAAATCAATTTGAAAATAAACTATTATAAAATTAAAAAAAATAGAATTCATATGTACAGTTGAAAAATCAACACTCTTTGAGAGAGGGCAAGTAGGGGAGGAGCAGAGTGAGGGGGACAGAGGATCTGGGATCTGAAGCGGGCCCTGTGCTGATAGCAGAGAGCCTGATGTGGGGCTCGAACTCAGGAAATGTGAGTTCATGACCTGAGCCAAAGACGGACACTCAACCGAGGTGCCCCAAAGAAAAAAATTCTATTGCCCCCCTCTTTCTCCACCACTTTTCACTATTATACTCCTTGGTCTCTGTTCTTTAAGGCTTTGTAGGTACAATTTTCTGCTATGTAATAATAGAATTTCGTTTTATTCTGCAGCTTGCTCTTTCTCTCATAGCAGTTTATCATGGGCTTTTTCTCTTCTGTGCTAGTATATCTAAATCTGCTTTGTTCTTTTACCTTATTTTTAACATTTTTTTGGTATTCAGTTTTCTTTATCATTATCTAAACCTCTGTTGATGGGTAGTAATGGTGAAGTGAGTATTTTTGTGCATATGTTTGTACATGAATACAAGTATATCTGTGAAATAAATGCCCAGAAATAAAATTGGGGCCAAACGATGTTATACATTTTGCCAAAGCGCCCTCTGAAAAGCCTGTGTCGATTTATGTTCCTGTTAACGGTAACTCTGACTGGTTCTCACATCCCTGCCAACACCGGCCGTTCTTATTTTTAGTCTAAGCCATTGATTAGGCAAAAATTGATCTCTCATTTTGGTATGCATTTCTACTGGTTATTTCCCCCCTTTGTTGGCTTTCACATTTGTTCTGTGCTTTGCTTGTCCAAGCGGCTTGCTCGTTTTTCTATTGAAGCGTTCATCTTTTTAATGAGGAAAAAAGTGATCTATAGGTGTTCTCTGCAAAAAGATAGTAACCTTTTGCAGTTGGGGGCTGCTTTATGGGCTATTTTTTATGCACTAAAATGAGCCCACTTCAGAATTTAAAGTCATTTGAAAGGGCGAATACATTAGCATTGAACAGGCAGACTTCGGCCTGACACAGTACACATTTCTGAGAATCCAAGTTGACTGCCAGTGGAGCAGAGGCTTGAGGAGACGCGCTGGAGAGACATAATGGTCTTTCCCACCTCAGCTGTGCCAGCCACTAGCACCTGCATAGTAAATTCACAACCACTTCTCAGAGCTAAACAGCACAGAGATAGCCAGGGCCTAGGAGAAGAAAAGGAATGAGGAATCCAGGGTCATCACTGGTTTGCCTCTTGGGCTTACAAATGCAGGTGTGGGGGCGCCTGGGTGGCTCAGTCAGTTAAGCGTCTGACTTCAGCTCAGGTCATGATCTCACAGTTCTTGGGTTCGAGCCCTACATCGGGCTCTGTGCTGACTGCTCAGAGCCTGGAGCCTGCGTTGGATCCTGTGTCTCCTTCTCTCTCTCCCCTTCTCCTGCTCTCTCTGTCTCTCTCTGGAAAATAAATAAATATTTTTAAAAAGTGCAGGTGTGACTTTTAGCAAAATTTCTATTGGTTGATTGATTGATTTAAAATGTTTACTTTTGAGAGAGACACAGAACACGAGTGGGGGAGGGGCAGAGAGAGAGAGAGAGACAGAATTCGAAGCAGGTCCCAGGCTCCACCAAGCTGTCAGCACAGAACCTCATGTGGGGCCTGAACCCACGAACCGCGAGATCATGATCCGAGCCGAAGCTGGACGTCCAACTGACTGAGCTGAGCCACCCAGGCGCCCCGGCAAAATATTTGTTTTAAATACATTTTATTGTAGCTAAACCTGAGTCACATTCCGTTGCGATTTCTTCATCTGTCAAATGTAGATAATAAATTAATTGCCTAAATGTAGACGATCCTTCAAGGTCCCTCCTGCTTTGGGGACGAGAATGCTGTGGGCTAGGAGGCAGGTGCGTGTCATGGGAAAACTTTGAACTTCTGCTGAGATCCTTTCTACTGCTAAGGTTTTGTATTTTGAAATTGCAACTTTGGGTTGCTAAGTGCTGTTTTCAGTGAACGAAGTTTGGAAACCTAACCAGAGGACACTGTGCTTTCCGTCCGTGAAGCCTCCCCTGTTCAGGCCTCACTGCTCTGCTTCTCCGATCTGCTGCCAGGAGCCTGCCCTAACACCTAGGTCATCCCCTGGTCATGGTTTCTGGCCGTTAGTGGCTGAGATTGCACACTGCCCGGACCCGATGTCAGGCTGGTGTCACCTCCTGAGTACCCACCACGTGGCTCTGTGTTTCTTTCCGAGGGCTCCATGCCCCCTCTCATTTTCTTCTCCCAGCACCTTTCTCGGGTAAGAAGAGTAAGAAGTCAGACTAGTAAACTGAGGCCCAGAGAGGTGACTTGTCCAGAGTCCCTCAGCACGTTCTCAACAGAATGAAGAACAGAGCCCAGGTGTCATGGCCCCTCGCTCTCGCCTGTTGGTCATCCTTGTGGAGAGGAGGCCAAGGCCCTCCACTGTCTCCTGGGATGCTGACATGTCAGCATCTCCTTTTCTTGCTCTCATTCCAGGTGTTATGTCCTGTCTAGTACAGGCCACGAACTGTCTCTGTCGCTGCGGTCGTCCAGGTGAGTGTCTGTGGTGGGGACGAGGATGGCACCGAGGAGAGGCTGCACAGAACTTTGGGCTTCTTCCCCTTCTTCTCTGCTTGTGCACTTTCTACCCTGCCCTGTCTTTATCCAGAAAAGCTGCGGGCATTCACATTGCTAGAAGAACGTGTCTGCTTGGACTCTGGTTGCCCAGGGCAAGGTTCACACATCCGAATGTGGTGTTCAGGGTGGCCACGCGGTGCCCCTGGCAGGGGAAGATGGTCCAGCCCCCAGGGTTCCATAGTTAGTGGCATGTGTCATGAAGTGGATTGGCCTGAAGTGAGCTTGTTCCATGGTTAGAAATGGTGTTTCTGAGGACAAGGCTGACAGGACTTCACGAGAGAGTGGGGCTGGGCTCTGAAGGTCATATCCTGCAGGCGGGTCCAGAGTTGTGTTCTTAGATACGGAGTTTGATTATCACGAGTGAGTTGGGGGTGAATAGGGAAGGGAGGGTTGGGGTATGTGTACATTAGTCTCTCATTCTTAGGACAAACCCGGAGACGAAGAGCAAAATAACTGATCCTGAGGTTAACTCCATCCAGGACATTCAGGAAGGGCAGCTCCTGAGGGGCTATGTGAAGTCTGTCCGGCCACACGGTGTGCTCTTCGGGTGAGTGAGGCGGAGCGTGGGGGCGTGGGCCGGACGCGTGCCCTCCCCGGCCTGTGGTGGTCCTCAGTCACCTCCCCTGGGGACAATATGAAGGGAGGGGAGTCTCTGAGTTCCCACCAGTTTTTAAATTCTAGATGTTTTATACTTTTAAAAAAGTTTGGGATTATTCTTACTGGGGTTTTGGACACCAAAGGGCATGGCATGTCCAATTTCAGTTTTCAGTTCATTTGGATTTTCTTTGATTTAGTGTTTGATGGTGATTTGTACCTGCTCAGTAAAATCACATACGTTCACAGCCAGCAGATAGCACAGCCTTCTCTGCCATGGGTTCCCCATTTTCATCTCCTCCGGCTGTTTGGGGTTGATGCATTGCAGAGCTCCGGTGTGGGGTGGGAAATGGCCTTCAGGCCCATCTCCATTATGCCTGATAATTTTTTCTAGTTTACAAAGCTCTCTTTATCCTTTTGAATGTTGGGAACTTACGTGTGTCGTAAATCCTTGTCACAGCTTGGGTCCCTGGGAAAGTGGAGGCACTAGGCTAGGCTGGGACTCTGTTGTATTTATGACCATAGGACTCTTTTTTTTTTCTTTTTCTAATTTATTTTTAATTTTCTAAAAATGCTTATTTATTTTTGTGAGAAAGAGTGTGAACAGGGAGGGGCAGAGAGAGAAGGAGACAGAGAATCCCAAGCAGGCTCCATGCTTGTCAGCACAGAGCCCAGTGTAGGGCTCGATCTCACAAACTGTGAGATCATGACCTGAGCCAAAATCAAGAGCGGGATGCTTCACTGACTGAGCCACCCAGACGCCCCTATGACCACAAAACTCTTCTCTGTCTCTTGTCAGCCTCGGCCCCTCTGTTGTGGGTTTGGCCCAATACCCACATGTCTCCCAGTACAGCCCATCCAAGAAAGCCCTTTATAATCGATACCTCCCAGAAGGGAAGCTGCTCACAGCCAAGGTCCTGAGGTAGGTGTCTTCCCTACCCCCATACGCTCTCTTTTCTGAGGAGCCCTGGGAGGAGATTCAAGAGGTAAACTAGACTTAACGGTTTAGGTAGTTTTGGTGCAGTGTTCAAACGAACAAAATCCCTTTGTTTGGAGCCTTCTCAGCCCAGCCTCAGCTCCTAGAAGTTGACGTGGAGACCTTTCTCTGCATAGGCACTTGTTGTTGGGGAAAGAGTAGGGGGACCTCAGAGCTGCCCCCCGTATTTTATTACTGAGCATGGCAAAATGTGCAGGTCATTCCAGAGAATACTAATAGACTGCAGGCAGGTGGGGGAGGGCCCAGAAAACTGGGCTGATCAGGAGAGAAAGGCCTGGGCTGTTTGCTGTGCCCGTCGTCCTCTGTTGTCCTCATTGTCCTCCCTCCCTGTTGTAGCCTAAACCGCCAGAAGAACCTGGTAGAGCTTTCGTTCCTCCCCGGTGACACTGGGAAGCCGGACGTGTTTCCCGCCTCCCTAGGACTGCCACTTCTAAAGCAAGAGGAGAGGAAAATGGAGGCAGAGGAGCAAGAGCACGAGGGGGAAGAAGAGCAGCAGAAGAAGAACCAGAAGAGGAAAGGGAAGAGGCATGAGGAGGGGCAGGAGGCGGTGCGGCCGCCTGGTAAGGAGAAGAAAGAGTCCCAGAAACCGCAGGCAAAGAAGCAGGGCAAGCGGCCACGCCGGGAGTCTGCAAGTGAACAGGTACGTCCCTCAGGGAGGATGGCGTCCCTCACCGGCACAGGAGAGAGTTTCAGAGCCAGCCACATGCCACGTGGCCTTCTCTTAGACCGAGAGCAGTGTGAGTGTGGAGCCAGGCACTGGGTGGAGCCAGCAGGGGTGAAGGGAGGGCATTGCCCTGGGCCGCCAGCGGGTTCTCCTGGGCAGGAAGGGTGGCTCGGCATCTTTCCCGCTTGTCATCTCAGGACGGAGTGAACAAGAAGCAGAAGAAAGCTGCTCCCTCAGAGGAAGACGACAGTGGTGTTGAAGTGTATTATCGGGAAGGGGAAGAGGAGGTGGAGGAGAGGAGCGTGCTGCCCAAGGTGAGGGCCAGCACCGATGGGGAGAGGAGGCGGCTCTGGGGGGAAGCCCTTGGTCTTCGGCCCACCCTCTTCTGTCTCACTTCCTCTAGAATATGGCAAGGTGGGGCCACTAGGTCCTGTCCTGTTTTACCCAAGGGGTGGGACGCATGAAAGAAATTCTCATCAGTGTTTATTGAGTGGAGCTGAATTAAATTATCAGGATGGGCAGAGGGGGAGGCTTAACCTTTCCTGAGCCTGCAGCTTCTGAACGATGGAGACAGTACCATTTGGACTGAGGATTGACTGTGGAAGGGCTGCTAACATCCCTACACCCTCAGGACGCTTGTCATTTTTCTGCCCTGGCTCTACTGTTACCTTACACGTGTGTAGCACTGTATACACGCATGTGTATATGTGTAGGCATATGTATGCTGCTGTTCGTGGGTATTTTTGTTTTGTTTTATTTTTGCATGCATATATATTAAAAGCTTGTTGCCTAAATAAATCTATTTACAAGAAAAGCTTTCACGTCACCACTATAGTTTCTCCAGAGGAGCGGGCTTAGCCTGGCCCTGGGAGGAGAGCAAGGGTCTCTGGCCCTGGTGGAAGGCCCTGCTCCTCCAGGTGGGATGGGGTGGGGAACAGGTGCAGCCCGAGCCGGTGCTTCCCTCACACACCTCTTGTGCTTCTTCAGGGGAAACCGACAAGGCCTGCAGAAGTGCCCCGGTTACAGCTGTCCTCCGGTTTCGTTTGGGACGTGGGGCTAGACTCTCTGACCCCGGCCTTACCACCTCGAGGAGAGAGCTCAGACAGCGAGGAGGATGACAAGCCACAGCAGTCCACGGTGTCGTATTTTGCAGGGACCCCTTGGTGCCAGCCTCCTTTGCTCTCTCTGGCCTGGGTGTCCCTTCCGGCAGGGCGGGGCAATCTCAGGCCGGGAAGTATTTACAGAGCTCATGGACTGCCCTGCCAACTCTAGGTCTAGGGGCAGACCTCCCCCGGGGTCTGAGGAGCAGATTACTCACTAATTTTTGTGTCTTCTGTAGCAGAAGAAGAGCAAGAAGGAAAGGATGTTGGAGAAGCAGAAGGCAGAGAAGGAGCTGTCCCGCATTGAGGAGGCGCTGATGGACCCCGGGCGACAGCCAGAGTCAGCAGATGACTTTGACCGGCTCTTGCTGAGCTCCCCCAACAGCTCCATCCTGTGGCTGCAGTACATGGCCTTCCACCTGCAGGCCACGGAGATCGAGAAGGCCCGGGCTGTGGCCGAGAGGGCTCTAAAGACCATTTCCTTCAGGTCTTGGCCTTGTCCCCCTGCTTTGGTGGGCGGCGGCTCTCAGCAGGGAGGGCTGTGTTTCCCCAGGCTGCAGGGCTTGCCGCCTGTGGGTCATTTCCTCTTCGGCAGGCCGACAGTTTGGGTGGCCAGCCACCCACACCTATAGGTTCCCAAGCTTTGTCTCAGCTCCACCGTCTGTGAAACAGATCTGTTCATTTATATTTTATAGTCCCCTTCACTGAAGTGGCTATGGGGTAACGTTTACAGGAGGCCCTGCCCTGAAATAAGGTGCCCAACTTGGAGCAGAAGTAGAATAGGGAAAATAACCCCATGTTCCTGGGTGCAGACACTCTCGGTGGCCACTTCCAGGCCCAGGGTAGAGAGTTTTCGGACAACTAAGAGGAGGATGGTGATCCTTTGCTTCATTCTCTTAGTTTGGAGAGAGAGTCAGACCTGAGATTCTGCTCTTTCCTGCCCAACTCTGGGCCAGTTTAAGATTTAGCATGCTTCCCTTCTAGGAATGGAGGCAGATGCTGGGGGAACCCCCGCAGTCAGGGGCTGGCGTTCTGCTTCTGTGAGCTGCAGTGGGGACCGGGCCTCTCGGTTCTCGCTCGGGGCTGGAAACTGAGGATGTGGATAGAGCCTGGGAAGGGAGAAATAGTTCCAGTCAGCATCCCTGGGCGGTAGTGGGGGCTGTCTTGGGCTGAGGTGATGGAGCTCACGTGCCGACTCTCTCCCCAGAGAGGAGCAGGAGAAGCTGAACGTCTGGGTGGCCCTGCTGAATCTAGAGAACATGTGTGGCTCTCCGGAGTCACTGACCAAGGTCTTTGAGCGGGCCGTGCAGTACAATGAGCCTCTCAAGGTCTTTCTCCATCTGGCCGACATCTACACCAAGTCAGAGAAGTTCCAGGTAGGAGTCTGGGCCAGGTGGCCCGCTGCCAGAGGGTCGTCAGCTGGTCAGAAACAACTCCCGGGAGTCACAGAGGCAGCAGGATGTCACAGGGTTGAATCCCCCCATTTCTGGATCCAGCCCTGCCGCAGGCTTGCTGTGTGACATCTGGGCCCTAACTTGTTCGAGTGGGCGGAGTCATTTCCTCCCCCTGCTCTGCTTTAGGACTGCAGCGGGCAGAGGAGGGAAGTGAAGGGACAGCTGATCCCTGGTGTATATCCCTCGAGCTTACAGCCAGAAGGCAGCAGCTCGGCCGAGTGTTCCTTTTCTGCCTCTCCTGTGCCCCCGTGTTGTTCTCACCTTCTCTCTTCTCCTCTTAGGACTTCCATGCAGCACAGGTTTAGTAGGAGACTCCCCACCATGTAAGGCTCCCTCAAATGCTCTCTTCCTCTCTGTGAGCCTCTCTGCTTCCCTGAGGCATCTAGAACTGGGCCTACACAGTGACTAGAGGGTGAGGCCGCGTCTAGCCTCTCACCAGCATAGCTGCTGCCTGTCTCTGTTGTTGCCTTCTCTGTCCTATCATACTCCATAGCTTACCTTTTCTTTCCCACAGGAAGCTGGTGAGCTCTACAACCGGATGCTGAAGCGATTCAGGCAGGAGAAATCTGTCTGGATCAAATATGGTGCCTTTCTTTTGCGGAGGGGCCAGGCTGGGGCCAGTCACCGTGTGATGCAGCGAGCCCTCGAGTGTCTGCCCAATAAAGAGCGTGAGTGCTCGTCCCCACCTTTCGGCCTGATTCCAGATCGCATTAAGCTCTCTGACATCTAAGTGTAGGGGTTGGGGTTTTCTCTGAGGGTGGTGTGTGTTGGGAAAGCCTAGTGGAGGGCGCGTAACTATTTTTCTATTGATTACCTGCTCACGAACATAACTGTGTGTTGCATTTCAGATGCTAAACTTCAAAGATGAAGGGACAAAAAACAATTAGCGGTGATTTTGTTGCCCCTGCCTCCTGTCCCTTCTGGGCCCAGAGAGACTTTCCAGTGGGAGTCATAGATCAGTGCCCGTCTGTGTATTTGGCCCTAAACTGCCCCACTGTCCCAATTGTCATCACATAGGTCTTGGAACTTATGAGCAGGGAGTCAGGAGTCAGACTGTGTCTGACGTGTAGCACATGGTGCTGTGGTGAGGGGTCTGTCTGCTTTGTGTACCGGAGCTGTCCTCTCCCCGCAGACGTGGATCTGATTGCCAAGTTTGCCCAGCTGGAGTTCCAGCTAGGGGATGCGGAACGGGCCAAAGCCATTTTCGAGAACACACTGAGCACCTACCCAAAGCGCACTGATGTCTGGTCCGTTTACATCGACATGACCATTAAGCATGGCAGCCAGAAGGAAGTCCGGTGAGAGGGGAAGACAGATCGGGGCTGAGTTAACTGTGGGGGGTGGGGGATGTTGGCCAAGTGGATGAGTTTTAGCCCCACAGCCAGCTTCCAGCATTCCCGGTTCTCTTAACTCTCTCTGAAAGAACAGCTTTGACACGACACCAGGTTCTGTGGCACTCACTTGGCAACCTCTTTTTCTGTGTCTGGAACCTGGGGTGGGCGGTAGGCTGGTCCTGGTGTGGGAGTCAGGAGACTTGGGTTTCCTGCGTAATTCATTGTACCTACCTCTGCTGATAGAGAATGTTCAGGGGCTTGCTGTTGTCGCCTATGTCTCCACGAGGCAGGGAGGGTTAGAGATGGGTGGACTGAGGTCCAGAAAGAACTAGTGCCTCGCCTAAGCCCGTGGGTGTTTGTCTGATCTGGAAAGCGAGGGCGGCAGTCTATCTCCCCATGGACACCTTAGGACTTTAAAATGGTAATAACCGTAAAGATGGATGTGAGAGTGCCGGAAAACACACGGCCTGGCTGCGGGGCCGGAGAGCGAGTGGATGAAGGCTGGCCAGCAGTCGAGTGGCCGGGGGCCGAGAGGCAAATGCCGCCTTGCTCTTCCTCACAGGGACATCTTTGAGCGGGTCATTCATCTCAGCCTGGCTCCCAAGAGAATGAAATTCTTCTTCAAGCGCTACCTGGACTACGAGAAACAACACGGCACTGAGAAGGACGTGCAAGCCGTGAAGGCAAAGGCCCTGGAATACGTGGAAGCTAAGAGCTCCGTGTTGGAGGACTAGTGGCCAGCGGGCCTCAGATGACCACTGTCGGCAGGGGGCCAGCCTGGCGAATCTCAGGCGCGTGGGCAGCTGGAAAGCTGTGTTGTCTGAGGACTCTTATTTAAGTGTTGCTTTTTCTGCAGCACCTTTTAGGGTAATCCTGTCAGGATGGAAAAGAACGTGAGCTTTCTTAGACTGCCTTTTTGCTGGTTTTATTTTAAGTACTGGTTTACTTCGTTTTTACCCTTCTCTGAGGCTGTTCACTGGTTGTAGGCAGCAGACTCTTGGACCCCTGGAAAAGCTGAGGCTGTCCCCCTCCTGGGAGTTTGCTGGGGACAGGAATGGAGGGGCTGACTTCTGGCGACCTAGTGGTCAAGATCTCACTTTGGCTCCAGCAGGCTCTTGGTCCAACTAGAAGGGGTCAGCAGGGTCCAGGAAATGGGCCTCCTCCCCTAGGCTCAGCCCCTCAGCCTGCGCTCAGCTAGCACTTGTGCCGTTGTGTGGACCCTGTGAGGCTGGGACAGGAGGATGAAGGCAGAGCCCAGAAAGGACAGGTGGGGAGTCCGGGCACCTGAAAGGAAAGCCACAGGTATTGACATGAACCGTCTGGCGGGGTCTCCTCCCAGGCCCCGCAGGCCCAGATTATCCGGGCTCTCCCAGGTTAGGTGTCTCATTTGTGAAATGGGGTCAAAAAGTCCTACTTGGAACGTTTGTTTTGTGGATTAAATGAGAGGAGGTATGTTTGTGTGTTGCCACAGGGCCAGGTAGGTAGGAGGCTCGGTGAGGACCTAGATTGCTGTGCTGTGTGAGTTGGGGAGACCTGCACAGTTTTTCTGTGTCCCTGTGGCGCCTCTGGGGAGAGGTTACTGGATGGAGGGCACTGATTGGCTGTATGATTTTCCTTGAGACCTGAGGGAAAGGGGACATGTTGGGTCCATTACACCCGTGCCTCCCTGGGACCCTTGTAAATATCCCAGAAAGATGGTCTCCATCTCCTTGGGTAAGTAATAATCCGGTATGTTCCAGAATTCTTGGAGGCCAACACAGACCCAGCGAGTTGTTGAGGCCAGTTCTTTTTGGCTGGTCTTAAGGGGATTCAACATTTTCTTTGGCAGCACTTTAAGTGTTCTGAGAACCGGAGAGCTTTCCTAGGGGAAGTGACTGGGTTGAACGCTGGGAAGTAGGACAGGGGCAGGGAGAGCATTAAAGGTTTTAGAGATGGTGGAGGTGATCAGGCAAGGGTGGGCGTGTGTGGGTGGTGGGGCGAAGCAGAGCTATCCTGGCTTTTGGTCATTAGCACTAGGTTATAGGAGCTAGTCTGCCCTACTGAGTGCAGGGGCTTTTGACTCATGAAAAGCCAGGCTTCCATCTGAGAAAAGCCGGGCTTCATCTGTTCCCCAGATCAAATCAGATAACCGAATCTAATTTTCAAGACATCATCAGCCATAGGACCTTCTCATACGTGGGAACATTTGACTTTCTCTGTACCCTTGCCCTCCCTCCCTTCCATCCATTTTAATCTTGCTCAGAGTCTCTCCATCCCCGCCCTCGCTCCCAAGGGGATGGGATTTGGGCCTGTCTCCATGACCACCAACTTGCTGTGGCATAGCCCATCCAGTAATACAGACAGCAAGCTACTCCTTTATACTAGGAATAACTTTATCAAAACTTTAAGTCTATAAAATAAAGTCAGACGCTTACGTTGGAGGGCAGCTTCCTGGCTGAGCACTGCTGAGCCAGGCATCCATATGCAATCACACTTACGTTAACTGCACAATATCGTGTACAAGGATATCACTGTCACCTGCTCTGCTGGCTGGGGCCCAGCTTTGGAGCCCCACCGGTAAACAGTTGTCCACATCGTAGTTAATTAAGGACGAGTTCTGGCCAAGGGTCTTTTCTCCAAAGCTGTTGACCAAGTGTTTGGTGGCAGCAGGAGAGGGGATTTCTTAGGTCTGAGAGCCTTCCCATCGGAGGGGACCACCTTGTCTACTAGCTCTCTCCACGCCCCAGATTACTTGGTGTTCCTTGCTTCTGACCTGTTTCCCCAAGAAGTTAAAAAAATGCCATCATCCCCTTCTGATGCCGGTGTGAGCAGGCAGCGGAGTTCAGTTTGAGACCGTCACTCGCAAAGAGTGCGGGAACAGGACCCTCAGGAGGCGAGCAGGGCCATCTCCACGGTTTCTGGGGCCGTTGGGGCCGTGCCGTTGCCCGCCAGACCCTGGGCCCACTTGTGCAGGCGGCTGTAGAGTGGGAGGCCCTGGTTCTCGCGGTAAAGATAGACGCCTGTGATGGCATTCCACTGTGGCCGAGGCTGGGTGCCTTCCACGGGGAACCTGGCCACCAGCTCCTCGTCATCCTTGTCGAGCGCCACGAAGCCGAAGAAGCGACGCACGTTGTTGGCGGCCAGCACCCGCGAGTGCACCTCAGCTGTGCGCTGGAAGAGCTGGTCCTCGTTGGCGCGGTACTGCGCCCAGTAGGCCTCCTGGCGGTAACTGAGCGGTGAGCAGTAATGCTTGAGGCACTTAGTCAGGAACACCAGGATGGCCACCATGCCGATGAGCAGCCACCCGAAGAGCTGGCCAGAGAAGGGGCAGGGTTGAGGAGGGGCAAGGAGCTGCCTGGGCCCTCACCAGCCCCAGGAGGAAGTGGGAGGAGCCGGTCAGAGGGCTGGGGCTGGGCTGAACCTCAGCCAGAAACTCCCCAGAGGGCAGATTCTACTTCTAGAAGGGAAACCGGCCCTTACGGCTGTGATGATTCTTATTCTTCCTCACTCCCTTGAACTCACTTTTCTCTGTTATTTTGTTTGTTTGTTTAGAAAATCCTGTGCTCCTTCCTGTCTCCCTCATCCCCTGCTGCTCTAAGTTAATACTCCCAGCTGTGTTTCCTAACCAGGTCTCAGCCCTTGTCTTCTCTCCCCTGGCTGACCTCTGCTCCTGCGCAACTGAGCCACAGCTAAGGCTAGGATCAGGGCAGCAGCCACTGCTTCCCGATTCAGCACCCCTTCCTGGCTCAGGGGACACCAGCACTTGAAGGCTGACTTTGTGCTGTGCCGGGGTCGTTCCCAGAATAGGAACATGTCAACTCCTAGCTGACAGCAACTATTTCATAAGCTTGCAGGGGTTTGTGCTCAGTCTGGGTGAAGTAGAGGTTTAATCTGTGACTGGGATCACAGCTTAGTCTAAGCCAGAACATTCCTTTAATGTTTAAAACCTGCCTCACCAAGTCCTAACTCACAGGTTACCTAGCTCAGACACCTGATGCTGACAATCTAGTGCTTTCCTAGAGACCTCAGCCCCTGAGGACCAACTCTACCTTTAACACTGGACCGTCCCAGCACCTCCCCGTCGCCCCAGGAAGAAAGGAGCAACTTCCCTTTGCACAGTCTTACCTGGGACTCATACTTGAGCCTGCGGGTGACCTCCTCCCGGAAGCCTGACAGGTTGGCAGGGCCCTCCCCACAAGGGAACCTGGCCAGGATTTCTGTGGCATGGTCTGGCGGGAAGCCCTTTTCCCCGGCTGTGAGTGAGGAGGGGTCCACAAACTCGCTGAGGGCACAGACGTAGGCCTCACCGCGCAGCAGGGAGATGACAGACCAGGTCACGGGAGCCACGGCCGCACGGCCCAGGATGGAGCTCAGGAGGAGGAAGTTGGGGGCAGCCGAGCAGTTCTTGGTCCTCCGGTACTGGCACTCGGTAACTAGGTTCCAGGTGTGGTTGTTGAGGATGACACCGATGAGGAAGAGTGCCAGGGCGGGCACACCGATGGCTGTCAGCCCATAGAGGTAGTTCCGGGCGGGCGAGCAAGGGCAATGGAAAGCCACCACAGAGAACAGCTCCTGGCTGCCCACTGTGCCCAGTGCCACCAGCCCATTGAAAATCATCACATCCTTGCTCTTGAAGAAGAGCGATAGGAAGCGGAAGTTCTCTGCAATCAGGGCAGCCATGGTGACGAGCCGGCTGGGGGACCAACTTCGAGGG
Source organism: Paguma larvata (assembly GCA_030068075.1). Taxonomy (NCBI): domain Eukaryota; kingdom Metazoa; phylum Chordata; class Mammalia; order Carnivora; family Viverridae; genus Paguma; species Paguma larvata. The sequence continues at coordinate 39,854,700 of CM057837.1, read as the reverse complement.
GAGGTGCAGGCGGAGCCTGGGGCCGATGGTTCCTGGTGGGACTAGGAAGGAGTGCAGGCTGGTAGGCATCTGGAGGCGGGGCGAGGTCTTGCCATTTTATCCCCTGTAGTGGCTGGTGCTCCCTGTGGAACAGTAAATGACTGATAACTGTTTGCCTCTGAAAACTCTTGAGAGGTTTTGAGGGGATCCTGTGTGGGCAGGCTGATGAGAAAGGAAAGAGACTTGGGGAGCCCCGGGGCCCAGCAGACATGGTGGCAGCCACTGCTCACTGAGCTCCTGCTAGGTGTCAGGCGCTTTCCATCCCTCATTGCTCATGGTCACGATCACACTGGGTCGTCATATCCGTAGTGTATATAGAGAAGGTGGAGGCTTCCTGAGGGTGAGGGGCTTGCCAGGGTCACATGTAAGTAAGTGGCAGAGAGATTCACGCTCAGGTCTGTTTGCCTCAGGCACTCAGGTTCTTGTCCCTACAAGCTTCCCTTCAAGGAGAGATTAAGAATGGCTTTGTGGCCCTGGGGAATGCAGGGTTCCAGGTTGTGCTGATGTGCTAAGGGACCTAGAACTGTTCGGAGCCTTTCGTCCTCAAGGCCTGTAGCCCATGGACATAACAGCTGGAGTGGGTATCCTGGTGAGTAAGGGACTTGGGCTTGACTCAGTGATGTGGGGTGGGGTTGGAGGAAGGGGACTTGGTCAGTGGTGAGCCTGACGCAGTGTCCCTGGAATTCATGAGAGCTTTTCAGTTTAGAGACCTCAGCGTCTGGACTGGTCTAGGAGATCCTGGCTTTCAGCATACTTCATGACTTTTCTTTGGGTCTCAGTGTCCTCTGTGAAAAGAGGACAAATCATTCTGGCCCTTGCTTTCTCCTTAGGGATGCTGGAGGGAAAAGCAAGGGGGAAAAATGATGCCTGATAATTGTCCTGTGTCAGAAACCCCCTACCTCACCCCGTCAAGTCTTTAGGGTGGCTCCCAGAGCTGAGGCAGCTGGGACGATTCTCCTTCCTGCAAATATGAGGACACTAAGGCCTAAAGAGGTGCAAGCACCTTGCTGGAGGCCATTAAAGTATGGAGGTGCCTGGGCAGGACTTAGGAGCCTGATTTAAGGAGGCTTGGGGAGTGGGCAAGGGTGGGTCCAGCTAAGTCAGTCCTCTGTTTTCTAGGTCTCCTGACCTTGCTCTGTGCTCATCCATGAGAGCCCTGGCGAACCTTCCATTCCCCACCCATTCCCCCTCCCTTCCTAGCAGCCTCCCAGGGGGCTGCCCAGCCTGCCAGTGACAGGAAGCCTCGATGGAGGCTGGCTCGACCATCCCCACCAGCCCATCCCCAGCCTGCTCTGCTACATGGTATTGGCAGCCTGCCAGGAAGTGGCTGAGGCTCTAGCATGTTCTGTCCCGACTCCCTTCCTAGGCTCCACCCACACAAGCGGACAGGCCAGGGTGTGGCCCCATGTCCTCCCCATCTAGGGGATGAAAAACAAAAAGTCCACAGCCAGAGGAAGCCCGAGAGTGGAGGGATGGTCTGAGCAGCAAACAAAGTGGGGAGACCTGCCCATATTTCCTCTCTCCCTCCCTCGTACACTACCACTCCTCCCCGTCGGTCTCTGCCAAGGTTGCCAGATGGACCCGGCAGAGCTTGGTGACCACGTGGGGAGTCAGGAACAGGAGGAGGGACCAGACTCCCTCCCACTCAGCCCGGGGCCTGCAGTCCCACTCTGGGAAAAAGTTCGTAATGTTTGTTGCCAGGGATGAATGGGTTAAAGGCAGGCTCCTCTCCCTCTTCCCCTCTTGGCTTCAGCTTTCATGAGGGCCCTGGGTTCATAAACTGCCCAAAGTGGGGTACAGGATACCTGAGCCCTTGGGGTAGTGAACAGAGGAGAGACTAGGCCATCGGCTGAGACTACCAGCCCTGTCCCGCAGGCCAGGGAGGGGTCACATCTAGGCCTGGGTGGGACCGCCGACAACAGCAGTCAGGACAGAAAATGGGACAGTCTGGGAGAGGGTCACGACTGGCCAAGCCCAGAGCGAGGAGCCTCAGGGAGGGGCTTTCTCCCCAAGACAATCTCTCTGGGTGGCCTTGAGCAGTCCGGCCATCCTCCCCCCTACTCCCAGTCACCTGGCACACCCCAGCGAGGGGCCCTTCCTCTTACCTGGGGCCAGCTGCCGGCGACAACCAGTGGCTTCAGCCTCCGCGGGATGTGGGCCTGCAGGGCGGCCCCCACCCGAAGTGCTGCCGACGGTGCCTTCCGCGGGCCGCCTCGTGCTTTCCTCTGCGCCGGAGCAGGGAGCCGGAGACCAGCAGGGTCTGGGCCTGGTGCTGTTTTCTAAGAAGTTTTAACTCCAGGAAGAGAAGGAAACAGCAGGATGGAACTCGTGCAGTAGCAGCGAGTGGAAAAACAGCCTCCCTCAGGCGCCAGGCAGGGGAGGGCGGGTGGTGAGGGCGGTGCAAGAGGAGAGGAAGTTGGGCTGCCTGTCTAGCAGCGCCTGGCCCGCGCCTGCCCTCCTGAGCCGGCTGCACACCAGGGGGACCCGTTCAGGGGCCCCGGGCAGGGGGCCCTTCCGGGAGATCCTGCCTGGGCCTGACCTCCCTGCCAGTGTCAGGAGCACTCTCCGTGCTTGACCCCCACCGGACAGGAGCTGCCACGGAGGCCCCAGCAGGGTTAGAGGGGAGGCGCCACCAGACTGATGCTGACCCCTAGCAGGGAGCACAGGCCACTGCCTCCCTTGCTTGTTCAGCTCCTCTCCCTCAGAGCCGCCCTGCCCCTGTCGGTCTCCTCCCCACCACTGGCTCTTCTGTCCGTACTTCAGCTAACTCCCAGGTACTGCTTCGCACCTCAGGAGGGCTGGCAGAGTGATTCTCTGAGGCCCTGTGGGCAGACCGCTGGGTGGTGGGGAGAAATTGCAAGAAGGCAGGTTGCCAAAAGAACCCGTTCGTAACCATCAGAGCTGCTCAGACTGTCCCGGAAAGTGGTCATGAGCTCCCCATCTGTGGGAGTGTGCAAGCCGAGGCTGGAAAGTCATGGGTCAAGAATGCTAAAGGGGAGAGCCCTGTCCACGGATAGGCTAGATGAGCCCTATGATTAAGGGAGAGACCCCGTCCCTAATCCCCCCTCCCCCATCATCTCTGCAATCTTTGTGCTGTCGTGACAGCAGGACCACTGAGTGCCACGCTGGCCTCTCTGAGCTGTGCTTGTCCCTGCACAGAAATGAGCGGAAAGGACCAGTTGTTATTATTCAGATCCTACCATGTGCCAAACACCATTCCAGATTCTTCCTCAAAAGTTACCCTCCTTTATCCTCACCATAATTCCGAAAAGCAGGTCTTTTTAAGATCTATTTTTCAGATAGACACAATGAGGTTTGGAGGGATTTGGGGAGGTCCTGCAGGTCTAGTTCTTGAACCCTGATCTGCCTGACCCAAAACTTTACTCTTCCCTTGGTATTTGTACCTTGCGATATGCTGGGCGGGTCCTCCTCCGAAATAATGCAAGGAGCTCAGGCTGAGTCTTAGAAATGGGAATGGAGGGAAGAGTAGTTGGGGAGAAGGGAAATTATTAAAATAATGTTGTAGGGATCAAGATCAAAACGAATTCCTAGATGAGTAGGACTTACATCTTCTTGGCCCTCAATTCCCTCCTCGACAAGGTGGCTCCAGTTCCTTTTGTCACCCTCCCCCTTCTGTCCAGGGGAGGATAAGCTCTCAGTTTCAGAAATCTACAAACACATTAGCCACTGAGTCCTGAGTACCTATTCTGTGCTTGACATGTTTCACCCGTTTCATGATTATAGCAACCCCATCGGATAGGTGCCCTCATCCCCATTATACAGATAAGGAAACTGAGGCACAGAAAAGGAAGCAGTTGGCCTGAGGGACACCGTTTGTAAGTGGTAGAGTCAGCACGTGACCCAGTTCTCTCTCACTCTGGAGTCTGAGCTGTTTCCACTTCAGGCAGCTCCCCTTCCACTCCCCCACGCTCATCCCCACCTCAGGGCAGAGCCTCTTAGCACTCTAGAGCTCCCTTCCCGGGGAGTAGGGTATTTGAGAAAATGGGAAAACATCAGCTGCTTTTCTAAATGCCCGAGCTCTGGGAAGGTCTGATTTTCCCCAAGACCTGGATGTGAAGGAGGTGTTCAAGTGGTCTCCAAAGACCCCCCCCCCCCCAAGGGAGGATGGTATGGTCTGAATGTGTCCCCCCACCCACCCAATTTATGTGCTCAATGTTGACCCCCCAGGGTGATGGTATTAGGGGGTGGGGCTTCTGGGAGGTGCTTAAGTCATGAGGACAGAGCGTCATGAATGGGATTAGTACTTGACCAGAGGCTCCAGAGAGTTCCCTTGAGAAGGTGCCGGGTTTGAACAAAGAAGATGGCCTCCCTCAGAACGTGACCATGCCCGTGCCATGATGTTGGACTTCGAACCTCCAGAACTGTGAGAGGTAAATTTCTGTTGTTATAAGCTACTCAGTCTGCAGTGTTTTGTTATAGCAAATCAAATGGCTAGGGCAGGAAGACGTTTGTGCTCGGCACTAAATAAATATACTTGAAAATTGTTGGGTGGCCTCTGTGGTGACCACACACTCTGGCTTCTCCTGAGTAGACCTAACTTCTGGCATCCTGTGTCATCACTCAGCGCTGCAGGTATGTGACATCAGGTGAGGCTGTGTGCCATGTCCTCATTCAGCCCACTCTCAGCCTCACTCAGGGGACTGGCCAAAATCAGAGGATTCCCGCTTTGTGAGGTGGCTGGATGCCCCACCCTGCTCCCTGAGGGTTGAGCATAAGGGAGCAGAGACGGCCAAAATTCAGAGCAAGGATGGCTGTAGAACCTGAGAGGAGATAGTGAAGCAGGGACGAAGTGGCTTGGGAGGGGCTGGGCCCCCCCACAAGCCAGTTCTGAACCTTCTGATTCGTATTGTTGTGTCACAGCTGGAGGACTGAGTTCCCCTTCCAGCTCCAAATTTTCCTGCCTCAGTGGGCAGGTAAATGCCTGGGCCTGTGGGTCTGCTCCAGGGGCCTCCCCCCCAGCACCTGCAGACTTCATCTTTCCATCTGGTTTGGGGGGTGCTGAGAGGCCTTGGGCTCACACCCCCTTTCTTGCCTCTTCACTCGGCCACAGCTCACACTCTGCTGAAGTAGGTGGCCACCTCCTTGCGTGGAGGCCGGAGCCCGCCCCCTGCCCAGCCGTTGCCCATCAGTGGCTCCTCCTGGCCCAGCCGCAGCGGCGGCTTGCACTTGTGCCAGCTTGTCAGCAACCTGTTCATGGTGCCTTGATCTGTGATGCCACGCAGCTTCTCTCTTTCCTCCTCAGCACCGTCGGTGGCCGCTGGGGCAGCCGAAGCAGCAGGGGCCGTGGCCAGTGCCCCGTGGGTGTGACCCAATTCCAGGTCATGGTTCATGGCCTCAAAGAACTGCTGGATGCAGACCTTGGCGAAGGCCTTGGCGTGTTCCGTGCATGTCTCATCAAAGAGCTTGCGCTCGATGTCGATATAGTGAGACCAGTACTTGCTCTTGAGGAAGGCGACTTGTGTGAAGCAGGGCCGCACAGAGCGCACCACGAATGCCAGCAGTGTGGTCAGCAGCACGAAGGACCAGCCCAGTGCCTGCAGGGGAGAGAGGAGGGAGTCGGGCTGGCATTGCTCTCCAGCCTCCCAAGCCTGTCTAGACTCCCAAAGCACTCTCGATGTCAGGGCCTTTAGGGAAAAGAGGACTGACGGGGCAAATGCCCTTACCTATTGGCCTCCATTTCCTTTTCTGTCAAATGGGCATAGGTACACCATCTCATGGAAATGAGATCATGTGAGCAAAATGCCCCCACCTGTAAGCCTGGCACTCAATACACAGGAGGTAACTGGGCACACCTTGGAATTAGGCTGCCTGGCTTTGGACCCTGTCTCCAGTCCTTACTAGTAGACCAGGAGCAATGATGTCTGACTGCTCTGTGCCTCAGTTTCCCCACCTATAAAATGGGGTTGTTGATAGTACATATCTCAGGGTTTTTGTGGGGACTAAATGTAGTAAGAAACAGCGCAGTGCCTGGTACCTGGTTAGTGCTCTGTAACTGTTAGCCACTATTATTATGTCAATAGGCCCTCGTTAACCTCCCAGGGCCGTAGTGACCCTTCCTCCTCTGAGTTTTATATCTCTCCTCTGGCTCCTGGTATTGTCCGCCTTTCAGTAGCCAGCCCTAGATAAGCCTCCTCTGTGTGGGCTCGGAGTCGGGCCCTCAAGGGTCCCAGAGACGAATCAGACAATTGCTCACACTCTGTGCCGAAGAACAGTAGACACTTGGGTACTAGATCCGCGCTGCCGGTAATTTGGTCAAGCCTGGGCTTCTGGATCAGCCCCCAGCTGCACGGAGAAGTGTTTGGCCAGATCAGGATGCAAGGCAAGTGCCTGTAATCGGAGTTGGGGGCTCGTGGCGGAGCAAACGGGCCGGGGAGCCGCAGAGCACGTGCTTGGTCTGGGGGGCATCCCCTGTGCTGCTCCAGGAGGCAGTGTGGGGCCGGATAGCTTCGTGTTTTAAGTAAAGCCCGAAATCTGATTTTTATGTGAAAATTTCTGGAGTTTCGAGGAAGTCGACTAATTCCAAAATTGAATTTTGAAATCGCTTGGAAGGCCAGATGAAACACGTCTATAGGCCAGGCAGCCTGTCCCCTAGGGACCCCTTTTAGTTTATGATGCAGTGGTTTAAAGGTCAGGCAGAGGGACAGTTGCCCCAGGCCCTGAGGCCCGGGACGATGGCACAAGCGCCTACAGGGGAGGAAGTGGTTTGAGAGGGAAGCAGTGCTTGTATACTGAGTGTGACATTCACGTGGTGGTGGTGACACGGGCCCCACAGGAGACCTGGAGATGGGGAGCCAGGGATCTGGACTTGCCAGAGCAGAGTGCTTCTCTAGCCCTGGCAGGGCGGGCCCGGCCCCGTGCCCTCCCCTGACAGCCCCTGGCCTGTCGGCTGCAAGGGCATGCTGCTTCCTCCCCATGCTGCAGCGACTGCAGGGGAGGCCTGGGGGCTTAGATGGGGGAGGTTGGGGAGGGGGGAGAGGACGAGCGAGTGGGGCTGGGGAGGACCAAGCTCTGGCCCATCAGTGGGCCCTCCACCCCTACCTTTAGGGTGCATCCCAACAGTATATCCCTCTCACCCAAGCCCTCCCTTCCAGGGGACCCAGGACCCTCGGATCCCACTCCCGGAGCAGTGAGGCACCTGCTAGGGGCATTTGCCAGGGAAATGTACCCAAATGGCCCAGCCACCCACCTGCCTCACCACTGCCCCAGCCTGGAAGAAGAAAAGGATGCAAATACAGCAGGCTTCCCAGCTGGAGCTCAGGATGGGAACTGCGGGGCTGGCTGAGCTGTCGGGTCCACTCTAGGGGCCTCTGGACTGAGGTAGCCACAGCACTTTTCCCAGGAGGCGCGGATTCAGGGAAGACACCCGGCTCTGCCTTCAGAAGCCCTGACCTCAGTTGGGAAAACACGCCCCTGTCCCAAAGAGCTCTGTCTGAGGGGGAGACCCAGCCCCATCTGGGGAGCTCCGATCTATTGGGGGAACATGACTGTGCCCTGAGAAAGCCCCATTTGGAGAGGTGAGGGATTGGGCCTTGCCAGAGGGATCCCGGGCTGTGAGGGGAGACCCGGGCCAAGGCCGTGCCAGCCTCTCACCTGGGAGATGCAGCGCAGGTAGCGCACGGCCACCTCGCGGGCCAGCAGCCAGTCGCCGTCATAGATGTCAGGGCAGGGCACCCGGGCTAGCAGGCGGGCGAGCTCGGGCGGGGACAGGCCCGGGGCCAGGCTGCCGTTGCCCAGCACGGTCACGGGCACGGCAGTGCAGAAGGCACAGAGGAAGCACTTGCCATCCAGCAGAGTGACAGCCACCCAGACGACGGGAGCGATGAGGGCCCGCTGGGCCATGGAGCAGAACATGTAGCGCAGCACGGCGGGGTCCTTGGCCCGGCGGCCCGGGGGCCGCTTCCACTCTTCGGCCAGCATGGACACGTTGTTGTTCATGACCAGGCCGAGCAGGAAGAGCACCAGCGGGGGCACCAGCAGGATGCCCGCGCTGTAGGCCGCGTTGTAGCCGGGCAGGCAGGGGCAGTTGAAATCGAAGGCAGAGTACATCTGGGCGCTGGCCAGCGCCATGATGCCGCAGATGCCGTTCATGAAGGACTCCTGGTTGGACTGCAGGAACTGGAAAATCATCCGGAACTTGTCCATGGCGCCCCCACCACGGGGCCTGGTGGCCTCCTCCCACCTCACCACTGCTTCAGGATGGCCCCTGCGGCTCACTCTGCCCGGCGGGTGCCCGCCTCATGGTGGAGACGGGCGGAGCTCAGGACAGTGGCTGAGGTCACTGTCTCTTTGAGAAACCTTCTAGTCAGGGGCTGGCTGAGAAGGCGCAAGTCATCCAATCCTGTGGGTGCAGCCAGGGCTCTGCCCCTCCCGCCCTTCACCTCCTGGGCTGCTCTCTCCACAGCTGCCTCTGGTACTGGGAAACCACGAGGGCCACACCTGATGGAGACCAGTTCCCTGTGGGTGTGGGAGGAGGGAGGGGGAGGAGGCTCAGATGCAGGCTGGGAAGATCCTGCCTCCAAAAGGGTTGGAGTTTGGGAGAATGCGGGCCTGTGGCAGGACCTGAGCTTCTTGACCTTTTCCCCTGGGCTCCTAGGAAGCATGTCACCCTCTTGCCCTTCCCATTGGGTCTTTCCTCTGTGCTGTATCAGGGTTCAAGAGGGCTCCTCGGTTCAGACAGTGATGGTGTGATAAGGTAGTGATGACAGTGATGGTGGTGGCTGTAATGGGGGCATTAATGGGTGGTGGTGGGGATGGTGCTGCTGCAGGTGAAATGATAGTGGTTCTGACGGCAGTGGTGGAGACGAAGGTGCTGTTGGTGGTGCTGCTGCTGGTGGTGATGGTAGCTATGGTGATGGTGGTGGTGACGGTGGTGGGGATGGTGGGGATGGCGGTGGTGACAGCGGTAGTGGGGATGGTGGTGGTGGTGGTGACGGTGGCGGTGGGGATGATGGGGATGGTGGTAGAGATGATGGTTATGGTGGTGGGGATGGTGGTGGGAATGGCAATGCTGTTGGTGGGGATAGTGGTCATAGTGGGGATGACAGTGGTGCTGGCGGCAGTGGAGGCAGGGCTAATTCAGCCTCGTATAGTGTAAAAAGTTTTGAATTTGGAGTCAGAGAATTTGGATCTTCAAGGTTGCTGTGTCCCCTCCCTGCTGGGCGGGGCGCTATGCCTGTGAGCATAAAGCAGGTGCTTTTATGTCCAGTCTGCTTGTGTCTCTGTGGGTGTGTCTGTGTGTTTATGGACCGTGGATGACAAATCCTTTCCTGGCTGCACCTCCTACTTCTACTCCCCCGGATCAAAAAATTAAAGGGGTGGGGCTGCGGGGTTTCATGCCTGGAGCTGTGGCCTCCAGGGTGTGTGGGGAGCCAGGCTAGGGCCCCTCCATCGGCATATCAAAGTGGGGGAGAGGTTAAAGGGCTCCCTTTGATGCTGCCAGTTCTCCCAGAAAAACAGGTCAGATCCAGCTCTAACCGATGGGGCTGAGACAGAGCAAGAGCCTGGATGGGGTGGCTCCATGGGGCCCTCAGATCTGTGTGTCCCTGTGTGTGCCCATGTGTGAGCTCCCTGTGGCTTTGGGCCTCTGTGTATCTACATGTGTGCTGGTGACCATGGAGAGGTCTCTGTGTCTGTGTGTCTCTGTACGACTGACAAGAACCGGCCCTGCCTGGGGCTACCCCTGTGTCTGGCCATATGCCAGCACTCACCTTGTGTAATGCTCACACAATCCTATGGGGAAGGTGCTCCTGTCCCTGTTTCATGGAACTGGGCTTAGGTTGTTACTAGCTAAAGGTTGTACAGCTTGTAGGTAGAAGAGTCGAATTCAGACCAGGTGGGAGTTGGGCGTGAAGGAGGGAGCAAGGAAGTATTATTTTTGCCTTTTTCCTCCTGCTGTATCAGGTTCCCCTGTTCCGCCAGCTTGGATGGGAATGCTAGTATATCACCAGTAGGATACAGGTGGGGAAGGATATTGCTCCCCTCAGTCCTCAAGCTGGAGCGCCTAGGCTGGTGGCACCTGCAGGACCTTTTTGGGGGCTCTCCAGAGGTGCACCCACAGGTGCAGAGCAGGATGAGGGAGATACAGTCAAGGAGGTGTCTGCCCCCAGATATCTCCTGCAGCATCCACGTATACGGTAGACGAGGGTTCTGAGCCGCCGGCAGAGCCTAGCACACAGCCCGAGGTGTGTGTGTGGGGGGGGAGGTGGCGTAGGACCCCTGGAGCCCGGGAGCAGTGTGGCGCCAGGGACCGCCTTGAATCTCTGTTTTTTTTTTTAAATTTTTTTTTTAATTTTTTAATGTTTATTTATTTTTGAGACAGAGAGAGACAGAACATGAGTGGGGGAGGGGCAGAGAGAGAGGGAGACACAGAATGTGAAGCAGGCTCCAGGCTCTGAACTGTCAGCACAGAGCCCGATGCAGGGCTCGAACTCACGGACCGCAAGATCATGACCTGAGCCGAAGTCGGACGCTCAACTGACTGAGCCATCCAGGCGCCCCTGAATCTCTGTTTTCTATTGTGAGCACAGCTCCCTGTTTGTAGCTGGTGTGCCTTGTTAGTGGCACCCAGGCTGGCTGCCAGCTCAAACCTCTTTTTTGCTCTATGCCACGCTGCATCCATTCTTTGCAAATTCTAACTTCCACATTATCTTAAGATACTTGATGTAAAACAGTTTGATTGGATTCTAAACCTGTTATTCTCATTATCACCAGAATGTTGTTTACAGTTATTGAAAGCAAATATTAAATATTAAAAATTAGTTTTAAACGTATCGCCCTCTTTGGGTCAGGACTTTCATGGGTGGTATTTGTCACACATTTGGAAAGATCATCATTAAAGAGCCTTGGGGGAGAGGGTGGAATAAATGGGCGAGGAGGTCAAAGAAATTTTCAGTGAGAAAATAAATAAGTCATGGGGATACCATATATGGCATGGTGTCTACAGTTAATAATACTGTAATATATATTTGAAAGTAGCTAAGAGAGTAGATCTAAAAAGTTCTCACCGCAAGAAAAAAGGTTTTAGAACTATGTGTGGTGATGGACCTTGACTTCTTGCGGTCATTTGGCAATATATACAAATATCTAAATCCTTCTGTTGTGCACCTGAAACCAATATGATGTTATAGTTGAGTTATATCTCAATGGAAAAAAAAAAAGAGCCTTGAATAGGAACTGCCTGTGGTCATTTGATTAAAAAAAAAAAATCGAATGTTAAAAACTTGTGCTCACTGAGGCCAGCTCAAATTTCTCCTTTTAAGAGGTCTGGGAGGGGCACCTGGGTGGCTCAGTCGGTTAAGTGTCCAACTACGGCTCAGGTCATGATCTTGCAGTTTGTGAGTTCGAGCCCCGCGTCAGGCTCTGTGCTGACAGCTCAGAACCTGGAGCCTGCTTCAGATTCTGTGTCTTCCTCTCTCTCTGCCCCTCCCTTGCTCATGCCCTGTCTCTCTCTCTCTCAAAAATAAACATAAAAAAAAAAAGAGAGAGAGAGGAAAAAAAGAGGTCTGGGAGATTTCATGAGGATGTTTTATACCAATTCAGTATTTAATATCTTTCCCAGTACTTTGTACTACATCTTTCTTACCATAATTATATAAGATAAAAGAGATGCGATTGTTCCCCCGCCACCCCCCCCCCCCCCCGCAGGCTCTATCTAGGTGTCTTCAAATCCCCTCACTTTGTCCCCGGGTGTCATGTACCAGCGTTATCAGTGTGTTGATCCAGTGGGTGGAAAGAAGATTAGGAATCTCTCAGCCTCTAACAGAGGGTGGGGCGGAGCAGGTGCTCTTTGAGGGAGAACGTAGAGGTGGCCTCTTGGGCACCAACTGAGGCCAGAACTGTGTCAGAGACCACAGCAGGGACACAAGGCTGTATGGGGGTGTCTCTTTAGCCCTTACCCCTTTACTTGTGCTGTCCCCGTCTTGGAATACCATCTGCCCTCACTCTCGCCCACCAAGTCCACTTCAATGCCCGGCCTATTCGCTCCCTGTTTCTTTTGCTGAACAGTCAAGAAGCCATGTTACAGGGTGGTTAAGAGCAACCTATTCAGTGACCTGGGTTCAAGTCTCAACCCTGCCATGTACTGGCTGGGGACCATGGGCAGATAATCTAACCTCTGGGTGCCACAGTCTTCTTATCTGTGGAGTGGGGAGAATTAAAGAGCCTACTGCTTAGGCTGTTGTGAGGATTCCGGAGATGCCGCAGGTGGAGTGGGGCGCAGCTCCCGGCCCCCAGTGAGCTCTCAGTAAATGACCCTTATAACCTTGGAATGGTAATAATTATTATCTCTGCACTCGAGCTTCCGTCGTGCATTTTGAAAATCTGTCTTCATTTCCTATTACCGCTGTGGAAAATGACCACAAGTTTATTGGCTTGAAACAACTCAAGTTTTATTTTCTCACAGTTCTGGAAGATCGGGAGTCTGAAATGGGTCACAACGGGCTAAAAATCAAGTGGTTGGCAGGCTGTGTTCCAGGGGAGAGTCCTTTTCCTGGCCTTGCCCGGCTTGGGGAAGATACCCACATTCCCTGGCTCACAACCCCACGTCCCTCCAGTCTCTGCTTCTGTCGTCACTTCTCCTCTGACCATCCCACCTCTCTCTCCTCAGAACAGGATAGTCTCCTCATCTCAAGATTTTTAGCACAATCCCATCTGCAAAGCCCCTTTTGCAGGTAACACACTCACAGCTTCCGGAGATCAGGAGGTGGACTTCGGGGGCCCATTACTCTTATCTACTGCAGTGGGGTCTTTGCTGGTGCTTTTAGCAGTGTTTTGTGTCTTCCGCACCTCTTTCCTGTAACTCCCGAGAGCGTGACTGGGTGTAAATGGAAAGCAGGATATTGTGACCCCGCTCAAAGTTCTCGATGCTTCGGGTGGCAAGCCCACCCACAGCCACCACTGCGGGATGTGCGCCGGCCCCTTCACCTCCTGCCTTCAGGAGTGGTCCTGGCACCCACGCCGGTGCTGGTGGGCTCCCCCCTCCAGCTTGGAAGAGTTAAGAGTGTCATGAAAAGTAGCATGCAAAGGGGGCCTCTGGGGAGCGGGTGCTGCACCTCTAGGGAAATGCCCAATTTGTGTAGGAGAGCACGAGTGTGTGGTGCTCAGGTGGGCATTGCCCTCAGCCAGCAGCCGTGGGCGCGCCCAGAGAACAAGGCCATGGAGGAGGCAGGGGCCGTCAGCGACATGTGGCTGCTGAAGCAGCTCGAGTACTGTCAGCCGTGCTCTCAGAGGTGTAGTCTTTACCTGAGAAGGATATTATGCCGCTCTCTTCTGCATCAGCCAAACTGTCCTGAAGGGTGGCTATTGTGGCAAAACCCAGTAGTGCTCATCAGATGACGTCTGGGCCTCCTTACAATCCCCAGCCCATGTTCCACGGCAAGTTGGGGCCACATGGCTGAGTTCTGGCATAGAACCCCCCCCCCGACCGCCACCTCTCACCACTCTTCCTGTTCTTTTTCTTTCTGCCTCTTGGACCCTGCACATCAGCGTAACAGGTGCCCCTGGGCCCCACCCACCCTCGTCAGCACTCGCTTCCACATTCCGAAGGCTGCTCACCGCACACCCGAGACGTCGGCCCAAGGCAAGCTGGAGGCACCTGAGTTAGCGTCCCAGCGAATGACTGTTGGAAATTGGTCATAAACACTCCACTTTCCTCCCTTCTGGGTTGGGCTGACCCCTGCGCATGGCTCCCAGCGTTGCTCACAGCAGTGACTGGTTGGCTCCCCACCTTTTGCTGTCTTTCTTCCCTTTTCTACATTACTTCTCCTATTCCTTTCTGCTGTTTCCTGGGAACAACATGCACATAAACTCGCACTCACTTGTCTCGGGATCTGGGGAATACGATGTGTCTTGATGGTGGCATCCCAAGATGGGGAAGCCTCTCTCAGTTAGGTCCCCAGGTGACCAGCGGAGCCTTCCTCCTCTCCTCCTGCCCTCCCTGTCCTGTTGACCCACCACGGACTTTGCCTAAGTGAGAAATATATCTCTGTTTGTGTTAAACCGCTGATATTTTGCTTTTATTTTGATTGCATTTTATTTTTACATCCTGTCTAACCTGATTAATATAGGGTGGTCTGCTCTATGCATTACATTTTAATCTTTATTTATTTTTGAGAGAGAGAGGCAGGCGGGGAGGGAGAAAGGGCAGAGAGAGAGAGAGGAGATACAGAATCAAGCTCCGAAGCAGGTTCCAGGCTCTGAGCTGTCAGCACAGAGCCTGGCACAGGGCTCAAACTCACGAGCCGCAAGTTCACGACCTGAACTGAAGTCCGACGCTCAACCGACTGAGCCACCCAGGTGCCCCTAAGACAGTGTGATTTTTAAAGAGTGGACGTCTGCTTATATGACCACATTCTTAACTTCCTTCGATGGCTGAAGTAAACAAATCCTTAACAGGCTCTGCTTGCCCGTTTGAGAGCTGGCCCCGGGGCCGCCCTGCTCCCAACATCTACTCTCCAGCTCGCTTGCCTGCTTTCAGTTCCTCAACAGGATAAACCCCTCCCCATCTCACAACTTTTGCATGTGCTGTGTGCCTTCCCCGAATGCTTCTCCTACTCTTCGCCTGAGAAATTCCTGTTCATCCTTAAGACCGCAGCTTAGGGGGAGCCTGGGTGGCTCAGTCGGTTTGGCATCCAACTCTTGACTTCGGCTCAGGTCATGATCTCATGGTTCGTGCGTTTGAGCCCCGCATTGGGCTCTGTGCTGACAGTGGGGAACCTGCTTGAGTTTCTCTCTCTCTCTCTGCCCCTCCCTAGCTCCTGTGTGCGTGCTGTCCCCTATCAAAATAAACAAACCTAAAAAAAAAAAAAAAGACCTCAGCTTAATGGTCCATCTTTGGAGAAGTTCCTGAACCTCAGCTTAGACAGTTCTGCTGATATAGGCTTTCATAGCCCCTTGGATGAACTTCCTTTTCCCTTTCCCAGCACTGATTACAATTTGGGTTACTTGTTTTTGGAGGGGTGTGTTTATTTAATATCTGGGGCTCCCACCGGACCATACATGTTGAAGGCCCACACCTCTTTTGTTCACGTCGTGTTCCCCATGTTTGACGCAGTGTGCCTGGTTTAGTAGATGCTCAGTTAATAACTGCTGAATGCGTAAATACATGACTAAGTGAATAAGGGAAAGAAGTAAGTGAGCCTTGGACCAAGATAGCTTTGAGAGGAGGCAGGAATTCAGACCCAAATAGGAGACAGTCCTGCCACTCTGGCTCTGGGCTTGCTGCCAGGGCTAGGTTCTGTGAGCACAGGGGGGAGGCCTGAAGAGTAGTTCCTCCTTTATGTGGAGGGTGGCTGTCTGGGTGGGAGGGGTGGGCAGGAGGGGCTGGAGCCCATTCAAAACTCACTACCATGGTACCAACCAGTGGCACCTCCGCTCTGCCGCCAGGTGCCATTTTGGACCATCTCCCATTACTCTTCCCTAGATCCTCAGGGACACTCCCCATCCTGCAGCCCTCTCTGCCCTTCCCTGCAGAGCGGATCAAGCAGAGATAAGGGGAGGTCACTTCACTTGGCCTCAAAGGGCCAGGCAGGGCTGGGCTCTCAGCAGAAAACTCCCTTGTCTTCTATGAGACCCTGGAAGTAGAAGCATGTTAGTGTGGACGTGATTCCTTTACTCTCATTGTACTTTGGGGTCCCGGCGCACTTCCCTATACATGAAGGTCCCTCCCATATCAGTGTCCGAAAACAGGGCAGGCTCCAAACCTCCCACCTGTTCTTTATAACCCTGGGGGTGTGAGGGGTACCTGCCCATGGATTTATATGAATCCTACAGAAACCCACCCATCTCTTCACCAGGACACCTCCCTGGGTGAGCGGCCTCCTGCCCGAACAGTTACCAAACCCAGTGATTTTCCCTCAGTCCTCCCACTCTGGGTCTCTCTGAAGCTCAAGATTTGTTGCTTATCCTTCCCCCATCTTGGCGTTCACGCCTCCCTGGCATTCTTCTGGACTCTTCCCCTGTGATTGTTCTTTCTCCTCCAAAGCTCTAAAGGTCTTGGTCCTTCCTCTTCTCACTTAAGCCTCTCTCTCTTGCTGGGCCTACCCATTCCCGCAGCTTCAAACATCACTGCCATATCCTTCCTCCTGACCTTGCTTATACACGCTTCCCTCTCATGTCCAGTTACCTGCAGGATCAAGCCAAAGTCCTGACTTACACCTCCAAGACTCCTGCCATCTTCCCCTTCTCACACAGAACCTCAGCTGCCCAGGCCCAACACGCACTTGTAGCAGATTTCCGCCTTGCCCAGTTGGCCACTGTGTCTCCCAGAAGAGAGGCCCTGTGTATAGGATGTGGTCAGGAAGGCTATCACCAAGAGTTGGTTGGGGCTTGGGGAATGAGCTTGGGCACCCAAGATGGCTGCTGTCCTGGGAAGCAAGGGTCTTTAGAAGCAGGTGGGAACCTTCCAACCATGTCCTTCGCTCCCTGATGGGGTGGCACGCACTGCTCCAGGCATCTCTCCCTCAGGGGATGTGAGCAAATGGTGGATGGACAGTGGAGAAGAGGTTTGGGTTGGGTTGGGGACCTAAGAGGGTAGGGACACATTTGAGGGCTGTCTAGCGCTGATGTGGAGAATCTGTCACCGGACACAGGTCTCAGGGAGCAACTCTTGGTGGGACTCACTGGAAGTGGGCTCCTCAGTCCCCTTCGAAACGTCTTTCACTTTCGCCAGGTTGGACTGCACACCCCTCCGTTTGGTTGTTTGCTCCCTAGCTCGTGTCATCGCTCCTCTCCAGACTGGAAGTGCCATTAAGATAGAACCCTGTCTCTCCGGGTCCTGCTCTCTGGCACTCTAGGTATTCCATCAATATTTGTTGAATGAATAAATGAAACATATGCTGCCCCTTTCCCAATTCTTTGCCTTTGGTCTTGCTGTTTCCTCTCTTCAGGTGCCCTGCGGCCCCACCCCATCTCTCTCTCCTTCCAGACCCATTCATATGAAGCCTTTCTGACCCCCCTCCCCACGCTTGCAGCCATTCTTCTCCATGCTGAATCTCTGTGGCACATGGCTTGCCTCTGTCACTTCACTTACATCTTTTGCTTTGGATTATAATTATTTCTGTACCCGTCTCTTCCTCTATTAGCCCGTGAGCTCCTTGAGGGCAGGGCATATCATCCGTGTATTTTCTCTTCCCTGTTCCCTGGCACAATGCGTTCTAGGCACTAGATGCTCTGTAAGTGCACAGCGTAAGAAGGCAGGGGCATTGATTATAGTCGGTGGCTTTTTACTGGGCCAAATGCTGCTTCTCTGCAGCCCAAAGTGGGGTCCCTGAGACCCCTAACCCTGAACTGAAAGCTCACTCGTACTGACTGGGCCACCTCTAAGAGCTCCAACCTTCCTCCACCCAGTCCCCGCTAACACTTTTGCTAAATGATGCTCCATTTCAAACATTTGCATGGCCTGACCGCAGCATGGTAGATGGGGGGAGGCTGAGCTGCAGGGATTGTCTCGTCATATGAGTCTCCTGGCAAAAGCCCAGGAGAGCAGAGATTGCCTGATATGGAGGGGGTGGGCTCCAAGGAGCATCCAGGGGCCCCTGCATGGCCCCCCAGGCCCTGAGACCAGAAAAGCATGGGGTGAACCCAGGTTTGCATGTCCGTGGCCACCGTCTGTGCCGATGGAGGCATTAGCAGGATGTGTATGTATGTGTGAATGAGTTAGTGAGTGCTTGTGTGTGTGCCGAGTGAGTCATCAGGGAGGGGCAGAGGCCCGGAGGAGCTCACAGGCTAGATCTTCCCCCATCTTTCCTGTCTGGGCTGCCAGAGCTTGGGTGGGACTTCTTCCAGCAAGATTTAACCCTGGCGTTTCAAGGGGTTTCCTTCCTAGCCGGACTCCATAGTCGAACTTAGTGCAGAAGTTCCTAAACATTGCAACTTAATCCAATCACCTGGGGTGCATGTTCGGCGTGGGGATGTCTGGGTCGACCCCTACCCTGATTTTCAGATCTGGTCTCTATACCACATACCTGGAGCTTGCCAGCGCCAATCAGACAAACTCGGTGGAAGCTGCAGGAAACCCAACCAGAGCGCTAAAAACCAATAGATTATTTAGACGGGCCGAGGAATATAGCAGCTTAGACTTAGTGTAATAGCCAGACTCCTGGGATAAAATTCCAGCTCCTACATGGGTGACCTCAGGCAACTCAACCTCTTTAGGCCTCCGTTTGCTCCTCTGAAATGGGGCTAATAATCTTCCTACTTCATTAGGTTATCAGGAATATTAAATGAGCTGTATATGTAAAGTCCTTAGAACAATGCCTGGCATGTAGTTAGTACATGTTAGACGTTATTATATTATTATTATTATCTTTTAATGTTTATTCATTTTTGAGAGAGAGAGAGAGGAGTGAGTACGTGCCAGGAGGGGCAGAGAGAGAGGAAGACACAGAATCTGAAGCAGGGTGCAGGATCTGAGCTGTCAGCACAGAGCCCGATGCGGGGCTCGAACTCGCTAACCATGAGATCATGACCTGAGCCGAAGTCGGCCACTTAACCAACTGAGCCACCCAGGCGCCTCGATATTATTTTTAAATTTTGAATCTGGACATCTAGGACCCAGAATTCATGGCAGATCTATTTAGACTCTCGCTACTTAGCTCTGTTTAGGCTCTTGCTAGTTCGCAGGTGTCAGCATGACCTGGGAGCAAGATAGAAACGCAACCTCACACTCAGTTCTGGATGCGCCGAATCAGAATCTGCATTTAACAAGAGTCCAGGGAAACAGTGAGCTCACTGAAGTTTGTGAAGCACTGCTTTAGAACACAGGGGAGGCCGCACCCTGAAACTAGGCCAGAGATTGGGCTGTTTGGGGGAAGGAGGCCAGCAAGGGTTAGGTTGCCCTGCCTTGGGGTCAGCACAGCCTGGAAATCCCCCAGACCGTTTTCGATGCGGGCCCTTCACGTGGGGACACTGCTGGGGTCTCTACACGTCAGTGTGCTGGGACAGCCTGGTGCCCGGGGCCACCGTGGGGCCGCGGTGGTTGAGGCCACCCCCCCAGAGCCCAGGGGATGCCACGAGGTCGAGTGGCGGTTTGCTGGAGTACCAGGTGCTCAGGAGGCGGTCCACCTGCTCCCGGCTGGACACGGCGCGCAGGTGGGCCTTCCCGCCTCCGCCGCCGTCCGGGCCATCGGGAGGCTCGGGCATCTCGGGGGACTCAGGGTCCCTGTCCGCGGTGTCCTGGCCGGCAGTGTCCTGGCGCAGCCCCCGTGCCCGCATCTCGCTCTGCATGCTGGCAAAGAAGTGCAGCACGCAGCGGTGCGCGAAGTCCCGCGCATGCTCACAGCACGTCTCGTCGAAGAGCTTCTGCTCCAGGTCCACGTAGTTGCTCCAGTATCTGCGCTGCAGGAAGACTGTCTGGTCGAAGCAGGGCCTCAGGCAGCGGGCCAGGAAAGCCACGATGATCAGTAGCAGGGTGATACTCCAGCCGATGGCCTGGACGGGGTGGGGGAGGAGGGGCACTAGGTTGGGCAAGAGAGGCCAGGTGCTATACAGTGTGGCAAGGGTGTTCCAAAGTCTCTCCCTTTACTTACCCCTCCCATCTCCCCAAATCTATCCATGTTCCCGTTTAGTCATCCATCCTACCAACCACCTCCACCCACCCTCGCTTCCATTCGATCTCATTCTTGCATCCATCTATCTGTCCAACTATTTCTCCACCCGGCCATCCAGCCATCCATCCTCTTACCTGGCTATGTATTTGTCAGCTTCCCATTCAGCCATCCCTGTGACTGTCCTTCCATCTGTCCGTCATACATCCTCCTGCCCATCCATTCACATTCCCATACTCTCATCCTTTCTTCCATT
Organism: Paguma larvata; assembly: GCA_030068075.1. Classification (NCBI taxonomy): domain Eukaryota; kingdom Metazoa; phylum Chordata; class Mammalia; order Carnivora; family Viverridae; genus Paguma; species Paguma larvata. The sequence goes on along the minus strand of CM057837.1, from coordinate 39,834,843 downwards.
TATCTACCCACCCTCCTCCCATTCACCCTCCAAACCTTCCTCTGGAAGGAAACCAGAATATGTCACCCCAACATATGCCTCTTTGACACACAAAGCATCTTGAACCGAAGACAATTAGGAAGCAGTTCTCTCTCATAGGAACGGCTCTCTCGACCCTCCTCTTTTCTGCCTAAAGGCCGGAAATACATTCTCCTTTTACTGGGAGACAACTCTTGTCAGCCCAGAAACAGCGCCAGAGGAATCTGCCAACAAACCTTACTCCATTAGTTTCCCCTCATGTGTTTACCTTCGCAGTTTCCGCCCTTGGAGACTAACGTGGCTCCCCTTTGTCCTGCCATTGCTCTACAGAGGTATTGTTCTCTGTTGCAGTTCCAAGCCACCACTTTGAGTTACTTTCTTTGTTTTAGGTTTCTTCCACATGATGCACACTACACACATTAATAAGTTGTGTTTTCCTCCTGTTAATTCATCTTTTTGTTAGAGTGTCAGCTGAAAACCTAAGATGAGTGGAGGCAAAGTTTTGCCTCCCTTACACCTCTATCCATTCATCCACCATCCATCCATCCACCATCCATCCATCCATCCATCCACCTACCGACCCACCCACCATCCATCCACCCATCCATCCATTACCGACCCACCCACCATCCATCCATCCATCCATCCATCCATCCATCCACCATCTATCCACCATTCATCCATCCACTCACCCACCGACCCACCCACCCACCATCCACCATCCATCCATCCATCTACCCACTATCCACCCTCCATCCATCCACCCACCAACTCACCCACCATCCATCCATCCATCTATCCACCATCCATCCATCCATCCATCCATTCTCTACCATCCACCCATCCACCCACCGTTCATCCATCTACCTCCTCACCATCTATCCATCCATCATCCTTTTGTTTTTTTATTCAGTCCTTCATCAATCCTCACGCATGCTTATCCATCCCATCTATGCAGCCTTCCATCCTATATTATGGGAGAGGCACTGGGGACCCAGCCTTTGCTCTCATAGAATGCACATTTGTGGAAGAAACAATGAAATCGGTGATAGACTGGCTGAATGCCATGTTCCAGGATGTATAGAGGGCCGTGGGAGTACAGAGGAGGGAAACCCAACCTTCTCTGTGGGCTCAGAGAATGGTGAGATTGAGGCTGAGACGTGAAGGATGAATGATAGTTACATAGGATATGAACAGGGAACAGTGTTCCCAGGATGAGCGTGAGGAAAATTTGAAGAGTTCCTTGAGTTTGGACCCCAAACCTGCCTGACACCTCTCCCTCCTCTCTGCCCGCCCAAAGCTTTAGTCCCTCTAAGGCCTCGCGTAAGACACACAGAGAAACCCTATGCTCCTGGGGCAGGCAGTGAAATCACTCCTCTAGGCCACAGAGACATATTTGAATCCTTATCATTTGTGGGTGTGGTTTACACAGCTCTCTTATTTGGCCTCTCTCAGGATCCTCCCTTCCACCAACCAATTTAAAATAGTCGTGCGAGTGTTTCACACACAAGGAACATTTAATGTGCCTGATAACCTACATCTGAGCCAAATCCTGGTCTGATTGAAAATTCTATACTCTTCCCAGTGAACTAGAAGAGCCCAGAGAATTTAAGCCTTGCAGGGCCCATCCACATGGAGACCAAATTAACTGTAGGAGAGACTGAGACCCAGAGGGGGAGTAATGTGGCCGAGGCAGAGTCTGACCCCGAATCTAATGTGTCCTGAGTACTGGTCCTCTCTCCATCACACATGGGCCCGGATTTGCCATGAGTCTGTCTTGGTTGATGCTTGTATGCTTGGAGTGATGCTTTGTATGTGGTGGCTTCATGTAAATACTTTTGGGGGGAACACAGCCCATCTGGCGCTCTGGGAGAGGTGGTGGAATCTGGAGTCTGGGGTAGGGGTGGGACTGGGGTCTGCCCCCAGGGCGATGGAGTGGGTGCCAGTGTGGGGAGCCAGGCGTCTGGGGGAGGACCCGCACTGCAGGGAGGCGGTTCAGAGGGCTTGGCGTGATGATGCTTCAGATCCCTGCCCTGCCTCTTAGGAGCCGTGCGACTCGGGCCTGTGAACTAAACTCTCAGCAGCTTAGTTTCCTCATCTGTAAAACGCGATGACAATGATTGCACCCACCTCATAGGGTTGTTCTGAGAATTAATGAACTAATGCGTATGAAGTGCTTAACCCGGTGCCTGACACGTAAGTGCTCAATAAATGGTGATTAGTCTTATTTCCGAGGGGTGAGAAGAGTGTGTGGATGGGGTGGGGGGCAGGGCAGAGCAGTGCATCTCCAGGGCTCTCCTGTCATCTAGTCTCCTGCGGATGGAACTAGCTGACTCCTGGAGGGTATGGGCACCTGGGGTGAGTTAGCGTTGAAGGCAAAGCGCCCACTTCTTAAGGCCCGACGGCGTCCTGTATGTGGGCCATGCTCCCGATCCTTCCGGGGACCACCTGCTCCTTAGTCGTGTTTCTAGCAGTGGGAGGGGCCGCAGGAAACCACTTGCCCTCCTCACCCCGCACCCCTTGAAACCACTGCAGGCTCTTTTCTGGGGCTGGGAGAGAACCACCTGAATTACCTGGGACAGGCACCGTAGGTAGCGAGACACAGCCTTCCTCGCGGGGCTGTCCCTGACCAGCTCGTCCTCCTTGCAGGGCACCTTGGCCAGGAAGAGCTGCACCTGGCCGGGGGTCATGTTGGCAAAGTCCAGAAACTTCTCGGGGTCCACAGAGCTGCTGAAGGCACACACGAAGCACTTCCCGTCGAGGAGGGCCAGTAGGATCCAGACAAGGGGGGCAGCCAGCGCTCTCTGCAGCACGGAGGAACACATGTACCTAGGGGCAGAGGAAGGGAGGCGTCACGGAGGCAGCTAGAATTCAGCTGCAGCAGGACGGCTACAGGAGAGATGCGAGGATGGACTTCCCAGGAGGGCTGCTGAGTTCACATCAAAGAAATGGCTGCAGCTCCCCCTGCAGAGGTCCCAGCAGCAGAGGGCAGGGAGGCCAGGAAAGTCCCGACCAGCAGTCCTGGGACTGGAACTCTGGAGAGCTCGTATGCCTCCCCCTCTAGGCCTTGTCGCAGGCTCTGTTGGTGGCCTGCCCATGCCGGAGGCACTTACATCTTTAGTGAATAGTTCCCTTACCGTGGCAAGGCGGAGGGCCTCTGACCTCAACTACCTGGAGGGCCTCTGACCTCAGCTACCTGCGGGGCTCTGCCGAAGGGCTCCGGAGGAGTCTCTGAGGAGTCTGTGCTCCCAGAGCGGAAGGCTGAAAGCCAGGAGTGTTAACGGCCTCAATTAACCTTCAATCCACAGGGACAAGGCCAGGTGGGTAAAGACCCCAGCTTCCTAGACCCTCAGTGGGACAATTCTGAGGTGTGTTCTACCCATGTTCTCAGAGGGTCCCCAGAAGGAGTGACCCCAGTTGCCCACTTGTTATCACACTCTCCCCAGAGCTGCGTTTGTGGGGGAGCCTCAACTAAGACAGCCCTGCCCAATGACCCTTCCAGAGGCAGCACCTTGCACACCTCCCCTCCAGGTCCTGAAGCCACCCTCTTACTGTCCCTCTTACTGTCTTCTGCCCTTTGGGAGGTTTCATGTGGATCACAGGACAAGAGCCCAGCGGAGCTGTTCTCACTGGGTCCCGGAGGAAAAGGCAAGAGTAGTGCGTACGACCCTCCCCGTGTGGCCGAATCACAGGGAGCAGGGGACCCCCGGCACCAGGAGGCAGAGGCCCCTGTGCACAGCATGCAGATGTCGCCCTGATTTGGACCGTATACACAACATGCAATGACCCATGCTGGGCTGTGTGTATGTGTGCATGGCCTACCCAGCAGGGAATTATAAACCATCATAGATGGGGGTGGCTCAGGCGTTTTCTAGGGGCAGGGTGGCCAGAAGGTGGACCTGAGGACTTGTTACGAACTCCCATCAACTGGTTTGGACAGAGGGCACCAAGCGGGTGCGAGGCTCTGAGGACACGGCGGTACAGCGGCTGAGGCCCTGGCCCCCGCAGGAGCTTACAGGAGAGGGAATGCAGCCCCGAAGCCGATCACGCCTCCTGCTCTACGTGAGCCCTGGCCGTGCGTGTCAGGAGATGGCCCTCCGTGTTCGTGCTGAGTTGCAATTCATGGCCAGAGGATGGATGTGACCTGGGCAATTCTTGGGAATCCCGCGCTGCCCATAGAAGGCGGACGAATGACAGGAACGGAAACAGCTGTTTCCAGAGTGGAAACTGGCCAGTGAGTCTCTGCGAGTTGATGTTTCCCTACTTGGGGGAGGGGGGCACACCCGAGAGTGACTGTGGGGGTGGGGGGGAGCCTTGCCAACACCCATGAGGATCATCAGGCTTTGGGAGTCACCGGCAGTGTCTGAGGGGCCACTGGGTGTGCGGGGCCGTACCTGATGATGCCCGGGTCCTTCCTCCGGTGCCCCGCGGGCCGGCGCCACTCTTCAACCATCACCACGGACTGCCGGTTGGCAAGGAGGCCGCAGAGGAAAAGGGCGAGTGGGGGTGTGAGCAGCAGGCCCAGGCCATAGAGGGCGTTGTAGCGTGCCAGGCAGGGGCAATTGAAGTCGAAGGAGGAGTACAGCTTGACGGTGACCGCGGCCAGCAGCAGGCAGATGCCGTTCATCACGGACTCCGAGCTGGCCTGGAAGTGCTGGAAAAGCACACGGAACTTTTCCATGGCTCCGGCCTGGCGGTGGCGGGCAGCCGTGGGTCGGGGGGTAGCAGCGAGGCTTTCGGCCACCTTCCTGGCCAAATCCAGGCCCCTCCGCGGGCAAGCCTGGGGTGCAGAGAAGGGTCTTCTCTTCCAAAGGCCTGAGAGGACAAGGAGGGGGCGACGTTCGGTCCCCAGGTCAACCTCTGGTGTCCCGCCAAAGACGTGAGGCAGGGTCGCAGGCTCTCTCTGAGAAGGCCCCCTCCCAGCTCCCGTCCCGGCTGTCCCCCAATGCCACTCCCCACCTCCCTGGAGGAAAGTCACTGCTCTGTGATGCCAGCTCAGTGCACCTCTAGGCAAATGTCCTCCGCCCTGTCACTCCACCCTCCCCAGTCCATTCCTTCCTCTCTTCCGGGTTTGGATACTCAGCGTGACAGCCGGTGGGGCTGTGTGTGGGGGACAGGCAAATCCTGGGTGTGGTAAGGCAACAATGCTGATGAGGTCAATTGTATTTTCTGGTCTCAGTCAAAGACACAGTTTGACTCAGCTGAGCCCAGGTAGATTTCATGTTGGTTTTCATGCTGGGAGGAGCCAGGGGCACCTCACCCTGCCTGAGGGCTGCCTGGAAGAGAAGACCCTCGAGAAGAGTCTAAACCATGTTTTAGCATTTGCTGGGGCAGGGCTGGTGGAAGGAGAAGCCCTTCCTGGCAGAGGATACCGTATGGGCAAAGGCGCGGAGGTGACAAGCAGCCTGTGTGGGCCGGTAGTGTGGGGTTGCTGGAATATAGTATCAGGAGGTGTTGTGCGAGGGGACTGGAGGAGTCTGCGGATGCCGGCAACCTTCTTTTCCATTTTATTCCACTGTCCCCAGGTCTGGCCACCCGACCAGCCCAGACACCTCTAAAGCACAGCTTCTCCTATATCGCTCACCTGCTCAGGTGTGACCAGGGGCTCCCTCAGCTTCCTTAGCTTGGCATTCAAGGCCCTCCTAATTGTACCCAGACATGCCTTCCTACCTCCACATCCTCCCCACCCAACACCCTTGCCCCTTCCTCCCACCCCCTCTTCAAGAGGCAGCTCAAACACAGCCCTGTCACCAAGCCCCCTACCCCTGCTGACTTCAGACCTGTGGGAGCCTCTACCTCCCCTCTGGCCCCTGAAAGGCTGCCTCGGCCTGTTTTTAATCTTCTCCGGGGGTAGGGAGTGGATCTCCCATTGAGGGCAGGGATCTGGACTACAACTAGTTCTCTGTAGCATCCAGCCCGGTGCTGCGTGCGTAGCCAGGGACAGCAAGTGTTTGTTCTGTGGGACAGTGATGCCCAGGCGACTTCCTTTCATCTCTTGCTCTGTCCTCTCTGCCGGCCACTTGGCCTGCACCTGCCTCCCCGTCTGCTCCTGGGAAGCCAATGAGTAGAACGTAGGTCCTGCGCTAACGTCTGTCTCTCTCCCTTTCTCTCTCTGTCTCCCTGACTCTACTCTGTGTGTGTGTGTGTGTGTGTGTGTGTGTGTGTGTGTGTGTGAGACACTTTGTGTCCCTCCGTGTGTTTCCAAGTCTTTCTGTCTCTGTCTCTCTCACTGTTGCTGCCTCTTCTTTCTATCTTTCCCCTCTCCTTGCCTGCTGCCCCCCCCATAGCACTGAGGTCCCTCCTGCGCCCACTTCTGACATTGGCGGACTGGCTCGGTGAGAGGAGCGAGGCTATTCCTGGGGTGCCAGGTCAGTGGGCCTTGAATCTGGGGCCCAGGCTAGGGGTGAGTGAGGTGGCCAGACCCCAGCTACGCAGGCTTCTCCTCAACCCTCACCTCTCTGGCTTCCTCGCTCAGCCCAGGGTGACCTCCGAGATAAGGAAAAAGATAGGGACTCGGATGGTCCTGGCCCCACTGAGCCCTGCTCTGTCCGGCCTGGACCAGTGGTCCCCCTGGGCCCCAAGTGACGGCCTTAGGCAAGTTTATGCATCAGCTTTGTTGTCCTTTCCTCAGACCTGGGGACCGCATGGTCATGAACGCAACTTCACGCCAACCCCGCAGGGCACGTGAGGTAAGCGTCCTTCTGTACCCTTCCTCAGAGACCCAGCCTAACCCTCCCGTCTCCACCGCCCTCACCGGGCGTGCTACAGCCGCACTCACCACCCTTGTTTCTTTTTCTTTTAATTTTTTAAAAAAGGTTATTTATTGGAGAGCGAGAGCATGCAAGTGGGGAAGGGGCAGAGAGAGGGAGGGAGAAAGAGAATCCCAAGCAGGCTCCACACTCGGCGCAGAGCCCGATGCAGGCCTCGAACCCATGAACCATGAGACCATGACCTGAGCTAAAGTCAGACACTTAACCGACTGAGCCACCCAGGCGCCCCGCTGCCCTTGTTTCTATATTCTCTGGTAACTTTGAGAAAAATCTCCATCTTTTTCTGAGTAATTACCTCATTATGAAACATTTAAAAATGCAGAACATGAGCGTGTCGCCATCACTGCAACCCCCAGAGAGTCTCTCTGTCCCTGCATCGGTGTGTGTCCTTCCAGACTTGTTGCAGGGCCCACACGGACGCGTGCTGGTATTCCTTGGGAGAATGGGCAGCCTGAAACCTAGGGAGTCCCCTGAAACTTAGGGGCCCCTAGGCCTAGGGAGTCTCCAGAAAAGAGCAAACAATCCTTCTGGGAGAACACTGCAGGAAACTGGGACAAGGTCTCTCCCAGGCCAACCTGCTCCCAGCTCCCACCTGAGAGGTGAGGCAGAGCTCCCAGGTCAGCCCACTACAACTTAAAGAGAGATTATCTCCCCAGGTGTGAGTGTGACTTTGCATTTTAAAAATTCTGAGGGTGCCTGGGCGGCTCAGTCGGTTGAGCGTCCGACTTTGGCTCAGGTCATGGTCTCGCAGTCTGTGAGTTCGAGCCCCGTGTCAGGCTCTGTGCTGACAGCTCAGAGCCTGGAGCCTGCTTCGGATTCTGTGTCTCCCTCTCTCTCTCTGCCTGTCCCCCACTCATGCTTTGTCTCTCCTGCTCTCAAAAATAAATAAACATTAAAAAAATTTTAAAAAAAAATTCTGTATTTTCTAAATATCTACTTTCATGGTCATGATTTTAGAAAGTTCCCAGTATAAATCATAGACTATTTTCATTGGAAATACTCAAAGGGTATATATAGAACAAGGTAAAAGGGGAGAAAGATCACGTTTTGTTGCCGGGAGCCCGGGTCCGCTGAATCAGGAGAGGTAGAAATAGAGGGAAGAGACTGGAAAGAGACTTGCTTTTCTCTGTAGGGGCACCTGGAGGGCTCAGTTGGTTAAGCTACTGACTCTTCAATTCAGCTCAGGTCACGATCTCACAGTTTGTGAATTAGAGCCCCCAATCAGGCTCCATGCTGACAGTGCAGAGCTTGCTTGGGATTCTCTCTCCTTCCGCTCTCTCCGCCTCTCTCTGCCCCTCCCCAGCTTGTGCTCTCTCTTTCTGTATCAAAATAAATAAATAAGCTTGAATAAATTGTAGATCTGTGTATCTACAATGCAGATGGTTAAGGATACAATGGTTAAGGATAATGCCTTCACCCAGCCTTTCCTCCTTATTTCTTTTAAAAAATATTTTTGGTATTTTTATTTTAGAAGGAGAACATGAGCAGGGGAGAGGGGCAGAGGGAGAGGCGGAGAGAGAATTTCTAGCAGACTCCACATTCAGCGTGGAGCCTGACGTGGGGCTTGATCCTACAACTCTGGGACCATGATTTGAGCCAAAACCAAAAGTCAGATGCTCAGCTGACTGAGCTACCCAGGTGCCCCGACCCAGCCTTTAAACCTCTACACCACCCCAGGGTCTGCGGCTATGTTCTCCTGGGTCTTTTCATTCTGGGAAAATTTTTTTCAATTCACATTTTCCTTTTAATGACGACTTAAACCTTGTTAGCAGTTTTAAACATGCGTTATTTTGCAACTGGAAGATCTTTATAGAGCAAGTCTTTATGGAGCAAGTCTTGGTTTCTTTCTTTCTTTCTTTTTTTCTTGTATTAGGATCTTGCAGATACATCTTGTGTGTGTGTGGGGGGGGTCTTCCAGATTTTTTTGTCCTTTAACAGGAATCTGGATAACATTGGCTTTACCGTTCTTGGAGTTTCTGTGACTGAGAGCGTTCTTTAAGTCTAGGTACCCGTATTGGAGACACTCGGTACATCTGAAGTGCGAGCGTGTGTGCATGTGTCAGCGTGTATGAGTACTCGTGGGTGCCTGTGTGTACACACGCGTGTGTGGCATGCATGCGCAGAATATGTGGATAAGTGTGTGTCTTCGGAAATACAAGCGCCCCTCTATTTCTCCTTTCTATAGTGAGTACACTCTCCCCTGAGGTTTCTCTTTCTTCTTCCTTCACTAAGAAGACATTGGATACGTGTCCCACTTGTCTCTCAGGACAGGGAGACCATTGTTCCCTCGTGTCTAGCACAGCAGCGGTGTCCTTTCTACCTCTGAGAGCCCAGCTGCTCTTCTATCCTGGTGACAGAGGTCTTTGCGGGATCCTGCTGACGGGACCTTCTGGTCTGTCTCTGGCAGACCTGGGGGAAAGTAACGTGGCACTTACGTGGGCTCCACTCTGGTGACCACATGGAGCCATGTGGCTCTTTAAGGATTGGAGGGAAGATGAAAATAGAAGTGGGGACGGGGGGCATCTGACAAACGGCATTGGAACAGCTGGCCAACCATTGGAGAAAAGCTTAAACTGAATTCCTCTCTCGTTCTTTATACCCGAATCAATTCCAAATAGCTCAAAGACTTCAATGTGAAAACTAAAGTCATAACAATTCTACAAGAAAATGTAGGCAAATGTATTCATTATTAGAGGCCAGGCACCCCCTTCGTGAACAGAGCGCAGAATTTAGTAGCTAGGAAGGAAAATAGTGTTAATGCAGGCCTCAACTCCTGGGGGCAAAATACCAATACACAAAGTAAAAATGTCAAACTGAAAAAACGTGTTTGCTACACATGAGCTGCACAAAGGCTTATGCTCCTTAATTTACAGAGGGATCCTATAAATCAATAAAAGAGACGAACATGCAAAGAATGTCAATGTGTTATCCACAGAAAAAGAAAAAACAAATAGCCAAGCAATCCTGCAAAGATTCTAACCCTCGCATGTAAGTAAATGGCATCTAAACAACCAGGTGCCTTTTTAAACTCGCTGTGGAGTTGGAAACCGGAAGGTTGATACCATGTGTTGTCGATGAGGACTTTGGGAAACGGCTGCTTTCATAAACTGACGATTAGAGCACGTATTTATAGGGGTTCTCTAGGACAATTTAGCAATACAGTTAATGCGAAAATTTAAATATACATGCGCTTGGAGCTAACAATTACACTGGTCTGATTTTGCCCCATGGATAGATTTGCCAAGATAAAGCAGAAATTGCCAAGATAAACGAACAAGATACTCATTGTAACTTTGTTCGAGTGGCCAAAAAACTGGAAACAACCAAAATTTCATCAACAGGGGACTGTTTTAATATATTAGGTCACAACCATAATGGTATTTATGCAGCTGTTAAAAGAACAAAGCAAATCTACGTGCGTTCATATGAAAAGATCTTTAATAGATCTTAGGGTAGGTTAAAAAATCAGTTTAATATGCTGTCCGTGGTATGATCCCTTTTAAGTAAAAATAATATAAATATATCAAAGTTTTGGTATTGTGTACACTTTTACTTAAAAAAAATTTGTTTTAAGTTTACTTTTTAAGAGAGAGATGGAGTACAAGTGGGGGATGGGCAGAGAGAGAGACACACACAGAATCCAAAGAAGGCTCTAGGCTCTGAGCTGTCAGCACAGAGCCTGATGCGGGGCTCCAACTCACAGGGTTCGAGATCATGACCCGAGCCGAAGTCAGACGCTTAACTGACTGAGCCACCTAGGCGGGGCTGGTATTGTGTACACTTTTTGCCAGAAAGATGCATAAGAGATATGGATAGTTCTTGGGTAATCGGGGAAAGGGGATTTTTTTTCCCCATTTTATACCTTTCTGTGCTGTTGATTTTCAATGTGTACATATGAATTTTATTTTTAAGAGATCAGGGGCACCTGGGTGAGTCAGTCGGTTAAAGTGTCCAACTTTGACTCAGGTCATGATCTTGCAGTTTGTGAGTTTGAGCTCCACGTCTGGCTCTGTGCTGACAGCTCAGAGCCTGGAGCCTGCTTCAGATTCTGTGTCTCCCTCTCTCTCTGCTCCTCCCCCGCTCGTACTCTGTCTCTTCCTTCCTAAATAAACATGAAAAACTTTTTTTTAAAGATCACTAAGAGGCTGTTTTGTGCCCTCCTCAGTGGGGGCTTACCTCTCATATTTATGATCTTAATTTATACAGTGTCTACGTGGAAGCAAATGTCCCCTGTATTGCTACGTACATATCCACTCCTGGAGTTAGAAATAGGTTGTTCTGTGTGTAAATAAAATAAGCCTGTTGTTGTTTTTGATCTTCCAAAAAAAAGAAAAAATAAAGAGGCTATCCAGGCAGTGGATTTGTGGAATTAAAAAATAAGTTTCCACATATAAATTGAGAAATGTTATTTTATTTTATTTTATTTATTTTTTTAACATTTATTTTATTTTTGAGAGACATAGAGACAGAGTATGAGCGGGGGAGGGGCAGAAAGAGAGGGAGATAGAGAATCCAAAGTAGGCTCCAGGCTCTGAGCTGTCAGCACAGAGCCCGACGCGGGGCTTAAACCCACAGACTGTGAGATCATGACCTGAGCCGAAGTCGGCTGCTCAACCAACTGAGCCACCCAGGCGCCCTGAGAAATGTTATTTTAAAAAATAGGTTTAAAATATATGTCTTACACAAAATAAAATATTCTAGTTCAAACATTAGCTTTCTTCTACACTTAAAGTTTTGGTCTTCATCCCACAGGTTACAGAACGTGGAACAATTTCTTTGGTTCGTAATTCATTTCTATTTATTTTTTAATCTACATTTGTTTTTATTTATTTATTTGAGAGAGAGGGAGAGAGAGAGAAAGAGTGTGTGTGGTGTGTGTGTGTATGTATGTGCATGCATAGGATACAACCAGGGGAGAGGGGCAGAGAGGGAGGGGGAGAGAGAGAGAGAGAGAGAGAGAGAGAGAGGGAGAGAGAGAGAGAGAGAGAGAGAGAGAGAGAGAGAGAGAGAGAGAATCTTAAGCAGGCTCCACGCTCAACATGGAGCCCGACATGAGGCTCAATCCTGTGACCTAATCACGACCTGAGCTGAAATCGAGAATCTGAGTTCAATTGACTGGGTGACCCAGGCGCCCCTCATAATACACTTCTAACTCCTTGTCTCAGAAGAAGAAAGAGATAAGCCTGGTTTTGTGATATTATTTTCACCTCTCTTTTTTCACATCAGTAGCAAGCTATGAACATGGATTTTCTAACCAAACTGACATGAAGTTGCTTCTAGCTTCTGCTGGGGGGAGGGGGGGCTGATTTTCTGGCATGGAAATCCTGCCAGGGGTGGCATCCAACACTAGATGACACTAGACATTGGGCCAAAGTTGGAGACTTGGGGACAGACGCAGGTCGTTTGATCTGGGGGAGGGGAACCCATCCTGTTGGATTTTCTGAATTCCACTTCTCTTCAATTAATACCAAAGCCAGAGTGGCTCCGGGGCCCCCTTTCCCCTGAGGCCTGCCTGCACAAACTCATGAGACTTCTGAGATTGCCCATCGTGGTTGAGGAGATGTAGAGGTGTTTGCGGGAAGATGGCTGGGCTGGGGGAGTGGCAAATCCCAGCTGTGAGGGTGAACAGGTGCTCAGAGAGCCAAGCCAGGACGCCCCTGTTATTAAAGGCCATGCACCGTCGGGCTTTAGCCACATGACAACAGCTGTTCACCGGGCATGACGGTGCTGTGCTCGTGCTGGGCACACACGGGGGCCCGCATCCGGTACCGGATGCAGCCAGGGCGGCATCGCAGTGTGAACCGGAGCGCTCTGAAGAGGACCTCCACTTGGCTTAAGCTTGGGGAGATCCTCCTCAGTCCTGGAAGAGAGTCTTTGTTGATAGGTTTGACCTTCTTTGGTCTAGCTACTGTGATGGGGAGGTCTCCTCTGGAGGTCCCATCGCAAGACGAAAGGTAAGAAAGTGACCCAATATACCCAGAGGGTAGTATCTCAGTGGCTAAAGAGTAAGGCTAATTTCCTCACTGATACGTTCTCTTTACAATGAAGTAGGTAATGGAAGCTATAAATAAGACATGCATTGCTCCCCACCAAAAAAGCTCTTTTTGTGTTGAAAAGAAAAAAAGAGAAAAAGAGCAATGTAAACATTTAAACCTGTTTGGATTGACTCGAGGGTCCCCCCCCAAAATATTTGCCAGGGACAAAGGGGATTCCAGTGGAGTTCTAGCGCTACCTAGTGGTGGCCGGTGAGAGATTGAGAGGCAGGGAAGGGGAGGCGAGAGATGGAGACACAGGGTCTCTGTTCACTCTGCTGAGAGAAAACTTTCCGCCGGCTACCCTCATTGGGCAGAGCGCCCCCCTCCCCATGCGTCTTTGGGTGAAGGTGGGAACAAGCTAGTGTCTCAACACCTCCCTTGGGAAAGGTGGACAGGACAGAGATGTCACACCGCCAGCCATAGTGGAGAGATGTCTGTTTCCTATTCCTGGTCTGGGGTGAAGGGCATTTAGGTGAAGACTATTGGCTTATTGGACACGTGCTTCCTGACTCCTGGTTTTTTTTTTTTTGGCCATGAAGGAGTTTTAAATTTTTACGTAGTCCTATTTATCATAATTTTCCTTTATGATTCTCTAGTCTTTGTAACATTCTTAGAAAGGCTTTCCTGACAAGTAATGGTGATTTAAAACATCTGTGAGAGAAAAGGGATGCTGGGGTATTACCGCCATTGTGATCATTAAAAATCTTTTTATTCTGTTTGTTTAGTTATTTTCAATCTATTTCGTATCCATTAGTGGCCGTGCGTTCCCTGGCTTACTTCCAGAGAGCTGAGTCAAAGCACCTGGGAGACTTTAGGGTCCCTCAGGAGTTTTAAGGCTCAGGAATTCAGTGAGGACTTCTCTGCAACAGGTGGTTTCCTAAGGCCGGGCACTCGGGGGAATCCCGTTCTGGGGCAGGCACGATACCACTGGAGGGCTGTACCTCAGCACTTCATTGATCAGCTCCTAGGCAAGTATCTTAGCTTCCCTAAGCCTGGGGGTTTTCACTTGTAAAATGGAAATAATGAAAATAAAATAATAATAATAATAGTTCCTAGCTTACAGGGTTGTTACAAATGAATTGACCCAGATGAGCTGCTTAGACCATGGCCTGGTACATATTGACTCAATTCTCCGTAGATATTACCTGTCACTATTGTGAGCCAGTAGCCTTGGGATGGCTCAAGAGGGAGGCTGGACTCCTTGTCACTACACAAGTTTCCTAGACAGGGATACTTGTGGTCTTCTTTCTGGTGTTGGGCATTTTCCTTTCTGGGCATAGCAGGGACTTCCACTGTCCTTTTATTGCATTGTGTTGTATTGTATTTTAATGTTTATTTCGAGAGAGGAAGAGGGAACACAGGTGCACGCAGGTGTGTGCAAGCAGGAGAGGGGGAGAGAGAGAGGGAAAGAGAGAGAATCCCAAGCAGGCTCCATGCTGTCAGCACACAGCCCAATGTGGGGCTCAATCTCACGAACTGTGAGATCATGACCTGGGCCGAAATCAAGAGTCGGGTGCTCAAATGCCTGAGCCACCTAGGATCCCCTCCACTTTCCTTTTAGAGGCAACTTAGGAGTGCTTGGCTCAGTCCTGGGTTTTATCCATGGGCATGATAGGCTCAACACTTGGGCCTATGAGCTTTCTAAGGGTCTGCTTAAGACAGGGGAAGAAAAACCCATTATTGGGTTATGATTGACAAATTTCAAAATCAAAATTAATAAATATTTACTTACCTGCCTACAAAATTTAACGTTGTGTCAATTTCATTAATTGTTAAATGAGTACTCATAAAGATTTCATTATGTTTAAAGACAATTGTAGGTTTTTCTCACTTGGCAAGAAATCCAACACATGCATGATTGCTTAGAAATAAAACCAATTGTAAATTCAATGAGTTCCTTGTAGTCCAATGATTCCAAAAGCCAAATTTATAAAACTCCCTTCAAAATGTTTAAGGGAGGAAAATTATGTTTAATGTAGGATGTAGTATATTATACTATGTTTGACCTGATACAGTTGAGCTCCAAGGATAAAAGTTTGGGGGTTCATGAAGACCTTACAATTGATCATGGGCCTGGGGGCAACCTCCCAGAGGGCAAGCTGTCTGTGGAGCGGAGGGAGGGGCTGGGCTTCCCCCTCCCTGCACAGCCACCTCCTGCCCGGCCTTCCCATAATCTCTTTTTTAAATTTTTTTTAGCATTTTTATTTTAGTTTTGAGAGACATAGAGACAGAGAGTGAGCAAGGGAAGGGCAGAGAGAGAGGGAGATACAAAATCTGAAGCAGGCTCCGGGCTCTGAGCCGTCAGTGCGGGGCTCGAACTCACAGACCGTGAGATCATGACCTGAGCCGAAGTCGGCCGCTTAACCGACTGAGCCACCCAGGCGCCCCATCTTCCCATAATCTCTTGAGGCAAGGCCTGGGAATATGCATTTTATCAGCCATGTCCCTCCCCCCCCTCCCCTCCACCTGTATAGGATTCTGATGCATGCTAGGTCTGAGAATCATTAGGCTAATGTGTGTGCGCCATAGGAGGAGGGCAAATGATCCTTTTAAAAAATAGACTTTAGGGGCGCCTGGGTGGCTCAGTCGGTTAAGCAGCAGACTTTGGCTCAGGTCATGATCTCATGGTTCACCAGTTCAAGCCCCATGCTGGTCTCCATGCTGATGGTTCAGAGCCTAGAGGCTGCTTCAGTTTCTGTGTCTCCCTCTCTCTCTGCCCCTCCCCAGCTCGCGCTCTATCTCTCCCAAAAATCAATAAACATTAAAGAAATTTTAAAAAATTAAAAATAGACTTTATTTTAGAGCAGTTTTAGATTCACAGCAAAACTGGTGGAAAATACAAATATTTCCCATATATACCCACACATGCGTAGCCTCACTCATTATCAACATCCTCCACCAAGGTGGCACATTTGTTATAATCAATGAACCTGCATTGACATATTGTAACCCAGAGTCTATAGTTCGTATTAGGGTTTGCTGTTGGTGTTGTACATTCTCTGGGGCTTGGACAAGTGTATAAAGACATGTATCACCATTACATTATCATGCAGAGTAGTTTCATGGTTTCTTGCGTGCTCTATTCATCCTTCCCTCCCCACAACCTTTGGCAACCACTGATCTCTTTACTGTCTTCAGTGTTTCTCCTTTTCCAGAATTTCATATAGTTAGAATCATACAGCAAAGTAGCCTTTTCATATATTTTTTTCACTTAGTAATATACACTTAAGTTTCCCCCATGTCATTCATGGCTTGATAGCTCATTTCTTTTTAGCACCAAGTAATATTCATTGTCTGGATGGACCACTTCTTGTTTATCCACTCACCTGCCCCAGGACATCTTGGTTGCTTCCAAGTTTTGGCACTAGGAATAAAGCTGCTATAAACATCTTTGGGGCAGGTTTTAGTGTGGACATAAGTTTTCCACTCCTTTGGGGAAATATCAAGGAGTGTAATTGCTGGATTGTATGGTAAGAGAACATGTAATTTTGCAAGAAATCGCTAAATTGTCTTCCAAAGGGTCTGTACCATTTTGTATTCCTACCAGCAGTGAATGAGCATTCCTGTTGCTCCATATCCTCACCAACATTTGGTGCTGTCAGTGTTCTGGATTTTGGTCATTCTAATAAGCATGTATGGTATCTCTTTGTTGTTTTGATTTGCATTTCCCTGATGACATATATATGGCGTATCTTTTCATATGCTTATTTGCTATGTGTATATCTTCTTTGGTGAGGGGTCTGTTAAGATCTTTGGCTCATTTTATTTTTTTAATTTTTTTAAATGTTTATTTATTTTTGAAGGAGAGAGAGAGAGACAGAGCATGAGCAGGGTAGGGGCAGAGAGAGAGGGAGACACAGAATCTGAAGCAGGCTCCAGGCTCTGAGCTGTCAGCATGGAGCCAGACACGGGGCTCGAACTTTTGCTCTGTGAGATCATGACCTGTGCTGAAGTTGGCCACTTAACCGACTGAGCCACCCAGGCCCCCCTAACTTTGGCTCATTTTAAAAACCAGGTTGTTTGTTTTCTTATTGTTGAGTTTTAAGAGTTTTTCATATATTGGGTAATGGTTTTTTTTTTATCAGATATGTCTTTTGCAGGGGGTGCCTGGCTGGCCCAGTCAGAAGAGCGTGTGACTCTTGATTTCAGAGTCATGAGTTCAAATTCCACATTGAGTATAGAGATTACTTAAACAAATAAAACTAAAAGAGAGAGAGAGAGAGAGAGAGAGATGGGTCTTTTGCAAATATTTTCTCCCAGTCTTTGTGGTCTGTCTTTTTATTCTTTTGACAGTGTCTTTTGCAGAACAGAAAAATCTAATTTTAATGAATTCTAGTTTATGGTTTCTTTCTTTCACGGCTCATGTTGTATCTAACAAGTCATCACCAAACCTAAGGCCATCTAGATCTCCTATATTATCCTCTAGGAGTTTTATAGTTTTGCATTTTCTGTTTAGATCTGTGATCCATTTCAAGATAATTTTTGTGAAGGGTGCAGAGTCTGTGTCTAGAGTAATTTCTTTTTATGCATGTGGATGCCATTGTTCATGTGTCATTTGTTGAAAAGACTACCTTGGCTCCATTATATTGCCCTTGGTCCTTGTCAAAGGTCAGTCAACAATCTCTCCGTGGCTTTATTTCTGGGCTCTCTATTCTGTTGCGTTGACCCATCTGTTTATTTTTTCACCAGTCACACAGTGTCTTGATGACTGTGGCTTTATATAAATCCTGAAATTGGGTAGCATTGGTGCTTCAACTTTGTTCTTCAATACTGTGTTGGTTATGACAGGTCTTTTGCCTCTTGACACACACTTTAGAATCGATTTGTTGATATCCACAAAATAGCTTGCTGGGATTTTGATTGGGATCCATTGCATCCATAGATCAAGTCAGGAAAAACTGGTATCTTGACAATGTTGAGACCTACTGTGTGTTCAGCCCTAACCTTAGCCCTGGGAGGTAGGAAACCGGAATACACAAGAACACGGGAGAGACTGTGCACAAAAGCATAGCCATGGGGCTGGCAGGGAAAATGCACCTTACACAGCACCAGGCATACAGTTGGTGCTCAATAAATGGTCACTGGAGCAATGAAAGGCACTGCATTCCAAAGCACCTGGACCACATGGTACTCATTCCATGCTGAGACTGGCAGAACAGACTCCCATCCCTCGGAGAGAAGGCCTGGCCTCCGGAAAAGTTGCGAAAGGTTCTCTTGAGAAGAGAACAGGCCAGGTGGGCTGGTCTGAGCAAGTCCCTCTGGTTGACTAGGTAGCTGTAGTGATAGGTGAATCCACTGATTTATTTATTCACGGATTCATTGAGTAAACATTTGTTGGGCATGTATTATGTATCAGGCACTCCGGGATCTCCCCTCTCGCATGTCCAGACCCCCGCCGCAGTCCAGGCAGGACAATCCTGTACAGGTTTTCTGATCACCTGATAACTATGGACTGGGCCTTGGGGGGTGGCAGGGGGGCCCTCTCCTCCAGCCTAGGGATGGCTGTGGCTTTTTCTTATTTTAAAGTTACTTTCTTGACAGGGAGAGAGGTATTATGTATTGACTCGGGTGGCCTCAAGTTTCGGGGAGCCTGGCTTGGCCTAGATAAACCCCACTCTTGCTTGCCGGGTGGGGACACTCCCTGTGGCTGGTTGTGGGCTCTGGCTGCAGGTGCTCAGGGACGGAATTTATTATTCTCAAATATATTATTATTTTGTGGGGACCCACAAATGCACACAGAAGCACACACAAGCACATATATATGTCTAACGCCCATCCCCCGGGGCACCGCCTTCAGAATCTACACTACCGGGGAGGCGGGGTTGCCACGGTGACCGGTGCTGGATCCCCACCTCATGGGTATTAATAGCTTCCATTGAAACCACCAAAACAGTGATTTCATCCAGCCTCGTCTCCCTGGCAGGATCCTTCTTCCTCCTCCCTTCCGGGATGGGCCTGGGAAGGGACCCTTGAGGGGTCAGCTCAAGGCAGCTGCCTTGGTGAAGAATGGCTGGAGGCCTCAGGGATTCTGCCCAATGTCCAGTGCGCAGGGGGTTGCTGGACTTCTCTGATCCTCTGAGCTGCGTCTAACCATAGCCCTTGTCAGAAAAAGGTTTCTGAGACACAGGACCCCTCAGAGGGGTCACTCTTAGCTTCTGTGGGTCCCATAGGGTCCCGCCTGCCTTCTCTAGGTCCCTGCCTGGCTAGACACTTGCACCCAGTTGGCATTTGACAGTGGCGTCCCTTCCCCCAGTAAGGAGCTCCCCGGAAGGGCTAAGGCCAGCTAGGGAGGTGGCTTAGGGTGCCAAATTTCAGAGGCACTCACTCTCAGGCCGGAGCAAGTGCCTGCTTGCATTTTATGCCAGGGACGCCTGGCTCGCCTCATCCTCTCCTGGCTCTGCTGGTACTCCATTATCTCCTCAACCTTCTTGGGTCAGGGGAGATTTCTGTCCTGCTCTCGGTCCCCTGCGTTGGTCCCTGATTCCTCACCTTCCTGTGGGGCCCCCTGGGATCACGCTGCAGAGCCTACTGCTGCCCCCTGGGCTCCTCTGCCGGGCACCACTCCCTGGCCCTCACTTCCTCTTCCCTTTGATATCTGTCTCTCCCCTGCTTTGCCCACAGCCCCAGGTTCAGACTATGTGGGGGTGGCATCTCTGCTGTCCTCTACCTTTGGGCCTCCAACCCCCCCTGCCCCCACGCCCTGGCCCAGGCATCAGCTCCTCCTCCCTGGGAAAGGGAGGGGTGGGACTCTAGGACAGGCGGAGCCTCCCTCCAGCCACCCTCTGCAAATCCTACCAAGAGCCTTGCACTTCACCCACACTCCAGGGGAATTAGTCTGGTCTATACAGAGCCTGCAGATTTATTCTGAGGCCAGCGGCAGTTCACAGTGACCTCACTGCCGCAGACTTCGGGGGGTGTCCGAGCACGTGTGAGACTACGTGTGCACTTGTGTAGAAAGGGGTGTGCGAGAGAGTGCAGAGGTGTGTACGCAAATGCGCGAGTGTGCTGCCATTCAGAGCCCACGGATTTCTGATGCATGAGTCACTGGTTGGGAGTGAGCCTCGGGAAGATATGCCCATAAATAAGACAGCACCCCTGACCTCCGAGTCCATTCTGCAGCTGGCTTGGGCACGTGATCCTGGGCATCTCAGAAGCTGGAGGCGGGGGTGGGGGCTGTCTTTCCCTCCAGACCCCAGAGAGCAGCTGTCATGGATATTTCTAGCTCGCCTGGAGTCCCAGACATTTATGGATGTGATGCCTGCAGTGGGGGGCAGGGGGCAGGGGAGGGGCATCAAGAGCTTTCCTCCTGGGGATCTTAGTGGAGTTGTGCCGGCCAGCCGGCAGGCAGGCAGGTTCATCCATTCCACAAGTATTTTCTGATAGTCTGTCATGTGCCAGGCACTCTCCTAGGGGCTGGGGACGTCATGCTGAATAGTGACCTGTCATCTCTCCTCACAGAGCTTATGTTGCGGGGGGGAGGGGGGGAGGCGGAACATAAATAAGGAGGAAACTCTACTTTCAAACTAATCCTCAGCCCCAAACAATAATGGTGTGGAGGTGGCTGAGGTGGGGGTGGTTCTTTAGTTGGGGTGGACAGGGAAGGTCAGGAGGTGACACATGAGCTGTGCCTGAATAGTGAGGAGCCGTCACATGGAGACCTGAGGGAAGAACCTTCTGTAGGAGGAGGGCTGAGATGTCTTCTGCCAGCCCACACCCTCACTGGATTCTGGATCAAAGTTGCCGAAAGCCAGTCAGAGAGCTAGAGGTGACTTAGAGGAGTAGGAAGGCAGATTCTCTGTCTGGGGGACCTTGGCTCATCTTCTTTCCCAATAGGCTGGGGTCATGTGAACAGACAACTTGCTGAAGCCCCTTCCTCCAGGGAGCCTTCTTTGACTGCTAAGGGCCACAGAGGCTGGCTCCCCCTACTTCTTACAGTTGACAGAACCACTCAGTTCAGAGTTGGTGGTTTGTCTGATGGTTTGTCCCTGAGATCTGTGCCGCCAACTTGGCCAGCAAACCCCGCCTCCTAGGTCCGCTCTGTATTTATCCAAAGGCCCCCAAAGCGACGTGTGTAGGAACCAGATAGCCTGGGCTTCTTGTTCTGAGCCCTTGGCCTCCTACCTCAGATGTAACTGAGGGCGGAGGGGCAAGTGCAGGGGTTTCTAATCTCATCTCATTTATTCAACCATCCATTCACGCTTCAAAAAAATTTTTTTGTTTGTTTGTTTTGAGCTTTCACTGTGTGCCAGGCCCTGTACCTGGCTCTAGGGAGACTGTAGCTCTAACTCGCCCCACGCCCGGCACCAGGGAGCCCAACCCTCTTGCTGTACTGTTTCTGTTTTCAAGACCTAGTTCCACTGTCCGTAAGGGGAACGAGCCCGACTCCTGGGGCCCGCTATCCGCCTGGTATCTTTCCCCGACCCCCAGGCGCCGCGGACAACTTGTGGCAGCGGGAACGCGGCGCGCCCCGGGGCCACATCAGGCTGAGCGGGCGCGCGCGTGTCACTAAGACGCTCATTCACCCGCGCAGCTGTCACCATAACAACCGGAGCCAGGGAATCCTGGCGACGGCTGCGGGCGAGGGGCGGGGGCGGCGGTCGCGGGAGGGAGCCGGCGGGGGTGGGAGCGCCCAGCACGCCCCGCGCTCCACAGAGCCCCGCTCCATGCGGACCCGCCGGCGAGAGGGCGCCACGCACGTCGCCGCAGCGGCCGTCCCCGCGGGCGGGGACCGAGCCTGCCGCCGAGCCGCCGACCTCCCTCGCCGGGAGCCCTGACTCTATGGCCCCGGGGGAGCGCGCCGGAGCCGCCGCGCCGCCCACCACCAGCCGGAACCCGAGCGCCAGCCGGAGGAAGAGGGGAGCCCCGGGCGCCGCCGGCCCCGGCCCAGGGGCCCGCCCGCGGTCCCCGTCCCTGCCGCGGGGAATGGCAGGCAGGTAGCCGGCTCGCGCGAGGACCCCCGCGGCGGGCAGGACCCGCCGAGGACGCCGCGGCCCCGAGAGAGGGAGGAGAGCAGCGGCCCGCCCGCCCCCGGCCGCAGCCCCGGCAGGGCCCTCCCCCCGGCGGCGCGCGCCCGCGCGCGCACACACTCGCACACCGTACCTCCGTTCCTGCCCAGCCTCGCCTGCCCCCCGAGAGTGCCAACCCCCCTGAGGCCGGATGCCATGGGTAACAACTTCTCCAGCATCCCCTCTCTGCCCCGAGGAAACCCGAACCGGGCGCCGCGGGGCCACCCCCAGACCCTTAAAGGTAAGGAAGGCTCCGCCGGGCCGGGCACAGCCCGGAGGACTGGGGCGCAGGTGGAGGGGCAGGGAGAGGTGGAGAGGTGTGGTTGGCGAGGACGGGCAGGTGCCACCTGTTGTGTGTATTTGGAGACGCTGAGGTGCGCCTCTGGCCCTGGTGGTGCGCCAGGAGTGGGGGGCTGCCGGCGGTGATGTTGCAAACCCGGAAGGATGGCGTTCCGTGGGGTCTGCGCAGTTTAACCCGCCAGCCCTGGGAACGTCACTGGAGTTAACTCAGGCCATGATGCGAGGCTAGCGTTCGGGAGCGAGGAAGGGCATTTGCCCAGTGGGTAGGGGAGTGTGGCGGGATGCTGAGGCCGGCCAGCTCTGCTTCTCAAGGGAAACATCACGGTCTCCTTTTCATTTGCCCGAGGCTGGAGAGGTCACGCTGGAAGTACTGGTTGCATCTACCGTTGGAGGGTCTTAAAGATCCAGGGCTGACTCCGAGCAGCCTGGAAGAAGGGGCCAGAGCTCTGCATCTGTTGACTTTTTGCATCCACTGACTCAGCTTGGTTTCTGGTTCTTCCAAAGGCCAGATGTCCATTCGGAACCCTAGACAGGAGAGGCTTGGGAGCCTTCAAACGGAGGAACGTTTACCAGGGAGGTCTTTGCCGTCTCAATCTCCAGACCTACCCAGCACTCCCCAGGGAAGCCCTAGGCCCAGCCTTCAGCCCTGCAGCTTCTACTGCTTTCTCTGACCCTTGCAAGACACAGCTGTGTCCTCCCAAGCCCTCAGACCCCACTGATTCCCTTCAGGAAGCTGCTTTTCTATCACCTTCAGAACCAGCCAGCACTTGTCCTGGGCATTCTGGTAGCTAAGAGCCAGGAAGGGAAGCTCGTAGTCTTCTCCAAAGAACAACCCACTTCTTCAACCCCTTGGGTGATGAGAAGGATATAGTAATACCCCTTGACAAAACGTTAAAGTTGACAAAGAACTTTCGCAAACACCTTTTCTTGTGAGCGAGGAAACTGCTGTGCCATTTGTACCCATTTGACAGCTGAGGAGAGTCAATGCTTCTTTTAAGTTCCCAAAGCCAGCAAGAAGTGGAGCTAGGCTGCACATCTGTATCTCCTGACTTGGGATTCTGTCCTCTCTTTTGCTGGACAGTTTAACCTTCCAGACTGGGAGAGATGAGGAGGATGGGACCACCACCCTGGGTTCTAGCTCCAGCCATTTCAGAACTTCCGCTCTCACTTGGTTTGGGAAAACCAGTGGGTGTGTTGTGTCTTTCTGGAAGTTCATATGGTGGTACGTGTCAAGAGCTTTTAAAATAACATATTCATTGGCCTCGTGATTACCCGTAGAGGAGCTGATCCCAGCAAAATGGAGATCCAGGCAAATACTTACGCATTAGGTTAGGATGTTCAGAGCAGTTGTATTTATACTAGGAAAACAACCTAAATGCCCCATATTTAGTTTGGGCATGGCGTATTATGCAATCTTTAAAATGGTCGTTTTGAAGAATATTTGATGTTTTGGGAAAACCCTCATTGCAGCATTAGGACAGTTGAAAACAGCAGGATACAAAGTTGTATAGACCATGAATCCCAATTTTATTTAAAAGTATATGAATACCAAAAAAAAAAAAAAAATCAAACCCTGTAAAGAAAGTTTCCAAAAGGGTAACATTGGTTTTTCTGTGGGTAATGGGATCACATAAGATTTTTTCTTGTTTCTTTTTTTTTTTTTTAAATATTTTGCTCTTTTAAAAAATTTCTACAATAAGCAAGTATTTTTTATCATCAGAAATAAACTATATGTATTAGCATGTATAATGACTACTTATGAGCATTGAAAAAAAAATCTTAATGATGGAAGAAACTGCGGACATCCTCTCATTCAATGTCCTCCCTCATGAGCGAGAAGAATGGAGGGAAGGGAGAACGATTTGTCTAGTTACTCAGTGCATCAGTCAACAGAGCCTGGTAAAGTCAGGCTGAACCCTTTAAGGGCAGGATAGCTGGGCTACTGAGTTGACTTGGGGTTTAATGGCTCACGAACTGTCCCAAGAAGGCTGGCCTGGGCCATCCTTGACCCTGGGGAAGCTGAGAGAAGGCTTCGGTAATTACACCTCCTTTTACCTAAAGCCTGGGTTCACAGGATGTGAGCTCTCTGTGACTGGAGTCTTTGGCAGGGGAGGGAAGGGGCAGGAGAGAGTCTAGGATCCTCTCACCTCCCTGCCCCTACTCTCACCTTCTCCTCTGCATGACTTACCACTTATGTGGCCTGGGAAACCCCACTTACGCTGTCTCCTTGGTTTGTAGGGATCAGTTCTTCTTCCGTGGGACTAAATGGTGGTGAATTCCTCTCCCTAGCTGTCTCCCTCTCTCTGCCCATCTCCCTTCAGGCTTGGTTTACCAGAATCCACTCTCCTGTCCCTGCCCACACACCTACTGGAGGTGGCCATGAGAATTTTGATTCTACTCCTTCCAAGCCTGAGATGAAAGATTTGAGTGTGCCCATGACAGCCACCTATGGGTGTCCTCTGTCCTTTGTCCAGGGTCCACTGATCCTGACTTCTCCCCCCTAATAGAGCCGTCTTTACTCTGTTTTAGCGTCCACTCCAAATTCTCTCCAAACTAAAACAGCATTGGTCTAGTAGTCTTCTCTGAGAATCAGTGGTCACCCAGAATTCCATTCCAACTGTATTGGTGTTGACCTCAATCTGGCTCTGATTCTAAGCCTGTCCACCCAGACTTCTGCTTGGATTGCTTCTGTACCCACCCTGAATTCATCTCTAATTTGTATCAGTTTCTGTCCAGAAATTTGCAGGGGGTGGGGAACTCTCCTGTGTTTTGTTTTCTTCCCTCTCCTTCTGTAATTGCAGTCTCTATTGATTTCTCCCCATTTTAATTAAAACAGCTGGAAGGGGTCTCTCATAATAGGGACCCTGGGACACATTGGAGGTCTAAGATTGGTCTGGCTGTCAGGCTGACATGAAATGAGGCTCGTCCATCACCTGTCAGGTGGTGGACTTTGGTGTTCTCCCTGGAGACACACTAACTTCACCTCACTACTGGTGATTCCCACTGGGGTCTGAACAGTGTTGGTCTAGGAGTGTCCAAGGGAGAGATCCAAGGCATAGTTCTGGGCTTAGGACCAAGAGACAGTTACGAGGATGCCTGACCTAGAGGTGAGGGCTCTTGACATCCTTGTATATTCACAAGCTGAAGCTCTACTTGCAAAAGCAAGGTTGAGGAGGGAATGGGGCCAAGTGCTTGGCTGGACCACTGAAATCCCAGATGGGGGACCAGGGAGGAATGTGAGCCAGACATGGAGGGAACGGCAGAAATTGGATAGATGGTAAGGGGTGCAGCAGGAGTGCTAGGGGGTGGGGAGGAGGGTTGGGGAAGGAACACACAGCAAAGGCTTGGAGGTGGGAGTCAGTAAGTGTGTGTGTGTATTCTCAGTTATAGGCACAGGGTCACTGAGGCAGGGGCCTCCAGCTCCCTGGAGACAAATACAGAGAATAAAGATCTTCCTCTTTTCCCAGCTCCTTCGGAGTGCCTGCCGGCTTGGTGCTAAGTGTTGATGGGAAAGGAACTAGGAAAACCTTCGGGGAGGGCTACGCAGCCCCAGTGGTCACCCATAGATGAGGCTTGGATGGACCACTTCCCATCTTTTTGTAAACTGTGGTAAAATTTACATAAAATTCACCCTTTTAACATTTTTGGAGTGTGCAATCCAGTGACATTTAGTACATTCACGATGTTGTGCAACCACCACCTCTGTCTAGTTCCAGAACATTTTCATCACCTCAAAAGCAAAGCCGGTACCCAGTACGCAGTCGCTCTGCATCACCCCCTCTCCTGAATCCTTGGCTGAGAGTGCTGCCTGGAAACATCGACCTGGGAAGTGGTGGGGCTGGGATTTCTACCCAAAACACCAGAGCCCATGAGGGAGAAAATTGGGCGTGGGGGAATTTTTGCCTATTGGGGCCTTCTTTTCCTGACCCTCTGGGGTGGCATGTGCTCACTTCCAAGATATGCACATTGAGGATCAGGCATTGGCTCTGAATCACAGAGGCCAAGATGGAGGCCGGATAGGCAAGAGCAAGAGGGAGGAGGAGGGGGAAGGAAGGAGGGCAGGAGCTGGGCACTGCCCAGGGGATGCCAGGGATGCCTCTATCCTGGTGTGCCAGCTGCCCGGGCCTATTTCCTTTTGGTTTGTGACTCTCCCAAGGGCTAGAGGCTTAGGGGCTGCTTCTCACTGAACTGGTTGCTTTGGCAACCCTGGGCAGGATGCAAGTGGTCTCCTTGGTAACGCCTGAGAAACCTGCCTGTGGGGATGGAGGGAAATGGACGGGCCAGCGGTCAGGCAGGGTGGCACAGGCAGAGCGGGGCCAGGCTGTTGAGATCAGAGGCCTCCAGGGAGGGTCAAGCTTCTGGAATAGCCGGGCTGCCTGTTGGCCATTGCCCAGCGAGCCAGAGTCCAGAGGCCCAGGGGACCTGGGGGTCTGCCTGGAGACACCAAAAACACTAATGGGCCAGCGCAGGAAGTGGGAGGACATGGGGGAGGGGGGGGGAGGGGAGAGAAGATAGCTTCTGGATGACAGATCCAGCTACAGGGTTTATTAAAAGATGCTTATCAGAGGTCATTACCCGGATCCTGCTGCTTTGGGAAATGAGCAGGTGCTGACGCCTGTGGGGGGCCGCGCGGAAAGAAAAGAAGCTCTAGGAGAGGAGGAGAAGGGAATAGATGGAATCACTGGCAGGCAGGTGGGAGGCCCTGGCTTTCTCTCTGCTCTAGCTGCAATTGGGGGGTAGGCTGGGCTCCGCGTCAGCTCCGGAACTGAAGTTCTAGGGTGAGAGCTGGGTTTCCGGGGATGCTCTGATGGGAGGGGCTCATTCTCTTGTTTAACAAATGCACACTAAGCATTGACGACAGGCCAGACACCCTCCTAGACGTGAGGATCCAGTGGTATACAAAATAGATGAGGGCTTGCTGTCACGAAGCTCCCTCTCCAGTGGGGAGGCAGGTGGGAAGAAAACTGACAAATGAACAAAAATGGATTGGAATATGATAACAACTACCAACATGCTATGTGCTGGAGCCCGTGTAAGGGGCTTTTATCTTGTTGAAGTTTTAAAACAACCTTGTGCAGTAAGTATGATTATTAACCCCATTTATGGATGGATAAACCAAAGCTTAGGGAGGCGAATCAACTTGCCCAAGGCCAAACGGCTGATATGAGGTGGAGCCGAGATTCTGGCCAGAATCTTTCTGATTTTGGGGCTACTGCTCTCTGTTTAATACAGGCATGCCTAGGAGATATTACGGGTTCTGTTCCAGATCTCCGCAATAAAGTGAATATTACAATAAAGCGAGTCAAATGAATTTTTTTGTTTCCTAGTGCACATAAAAGTTATGTTTATGCTATACTGTAGTCTATTAAGTGTGCAGTAGCATTACAGCTAAAGAAACCAGTGTACATTCCTTAATTAAAAATACTTTGTTGCTAAAAAGGGCTAACCATTATCTGAGCTTTCAGTGAGTTGTGTTGTTCTTGCTGGTAGACGTTCCTGCCTCCATGTTGGTGGCTATGGACTGGTCAGGGTGGTGGGTGCTGAAGGCTGGGGTGGCTGTGGCATCTTCTTAAAATAAGACAGTGATGAAGTTGCTGCATCAATTGACTCTTCCTTTCACGAGCGACTCTCTGCGGCATGTGATGCTGTTTGATAGCATTCTACCCACAGGAGACATTTCGTCAAAATTGGAGTCGGCCCTCTCGACCCCTGCTGCTGCTGTATCAACTAAGTTTACGTAACACTCCCAATCCTTTGTTGTCATTTCTACGATCTTCACAGCATCTCGAGAAACCCCTTTGCTCATCCATAAGCAGCAGCCCCTCATCTGTTAAGGTTTTATCGCAAGATTGCAGCAACTCAGTCCCAGGTTGAGGCTCCGCTTCTCATCTAGTTCTCTCGCCGTTTCCAACACATCTGCAGTGACGTCCTCACAGCCATTCACGAGGGTTGGAATCAGCTTGTTCCAAACTCCTGTTAGTGTTGATATTTTGACCTCTTTCTGTGATTGACAAATGTTCTTAATGGCATCTAGAATGGTGAATCCTTTCCAGACGGTTTTCAGTGGACTTTGCCCAGATCCGTCAGAGGAATCACGATCTGTGGCAGCTATACCCTTATGAAATGTATTTCTTAAATAATAAGACTTGAAAGTTGAAAGGACTCCTTAGATCCGTGGGCTGCAGACGGATGTTGTGTTAGCAGGCATGAAAACAACATTCATCTCATTGTACATCTCCATCAGAACTCTTCAGTGACCAGGTGTGTTGTCAATGAGCAGTAACATTTTGAAAGGAATATTTTTTTCGGAGCAGTAGTTCTCAACAGTGGACTTAAAATATTCAGCAAACCATGTGGTAAGCAGATGTGCCGTCATCTAGGCTTTGTTGCTCCATGTATAGCGCACTGGCAGAATAGATGCAGCATAATTCTTAAGGGTCCCTAAGATTTGCAGAATGGCAAGTGAGCAGTGTCTTCCACTTAAAGTCACCAGTTGCATTAGTCCCTAACAGAGTCAGCTTGTCCTTTGAAGTTTTGAAAGCAGGCACTGACTTCTCCTCTCTAGCTATGGAAGTCCTACGTGGCATCTTCCAATAGAACGTGTTCCATCTACACTGCAAATCTGTTAAGTGTAGCCACCTTCATGAATTATCTTTGCTAGATCTTCTGGATAATTTGCTGCAGCTTCTACCTCAGCCCTTGCTGCATTACCTTGCATTTTTACGTTGCAGCGACGGCTCCTTTTCCCTCAACCTCATGAACCAACCTCTGCTAGCTTTAACTATTCTCCTGCAGCGTCCTCACGCCTCTCAGCCTTCATAGACTTGCAGAGAGTTAGGGCCTTGCTCTGGATGAGCCTTCGGCTCAAGAAAATGTTGTGGCTGCTTTGATTTTCTATTCAGACCACCGAAACTTCTTCCATCTCCGCAATAAGGCTGTTTTGCTTTCCTATCATTCGTGTGTTCACTGGAGTAGCAAAACTTCAAGCCCTTTCTTGTGCATTCACAGCTTGGCTAACTGTTTGGAACAAGAGGCCTCCCTTTCCCCTATCTCCCGTTCCCGCCTTCCTCGCTGAATGTAATCACTTCTAGCTTTTGATTTAAAGTGAGAGATACAAGACTCTTCCTTGCACTTGAACGCTTAGAGGCCAACGCAGCGTGATCGGTTGGCCTGATTTCAATATTGTTGTGTCTCAGGAAATAGGCCTGAGGAGAGGGAGATGGGGGTGGGAATAGCCGGTGGGTGGAGCAGTCAGGTCACAACATTTATCAATTAAGTTTGCTGTCTTGTATGGACCCCCAAAACAATAACTGGTCACAGATCACCATAATAAATATAATAATAATGAAAAGTTTTAAGATATTGCAAGAATTACCAAAATGTGACACAGAGACACGAAGTGAGCAAACGCTGTTGGAAAGTGGCACTGTAGACCTGCCCAATGAAGAGTTGCCACAGATCTTCAATTTGTTAAAAAAAAAACACAACAAAAGTCAATTATCTACAAAGTACAGTGAAGTGAAGCACCATAAAACGAGGTATGCCTGTAACCATTTTATCTAGAACAGTTTTAGATGTACAGAGTTATTGCAAGGTGGAGTTTCCAGATACTACTCCCTGTCTGGTTCCTCCCACTATTAACATCTTAACCTTAGTATGGAAAATTTGTGACCAGTAATGAACCAATATTGATACACTGTTATTAATGAATGCCTATACTTCATTCAGATTTCCTAGTTTTCCCAGTGTTCTATTTCTGTACCAGGATCCCGTCCAGGGTATCACATTATATTTTTAGGTACCACGTTATATATTTAGTGGTCTTGTTTTCCTAGGCTTCTCTCAGTTTTGACAATTTCCCATGCTTTCCTTGCTTTTGATGACCTTGACAGCTTTGAGGATTACTGGCTAAGTATCTTGTAGACTGTCCCTCTCTCGGGATGTGTCTGGTGTTCTTCTCACGATGAGACTGCTGTATAGGTTTTGGAGAGACAGACCGTAGAGGTGAAGTGCCGTTTCCGTCACGTGTCAACGGTGCATACAAGCCACATGACCTGCCGCTGGTGATCACTCGGCTGAGGTAGTGCTTGTCTGGTTTCTTCACTGTACGGTTACATTATACTTCTCTCCGCTTTCCATATCGCACCCTGTGGAAGCTAGTCCCCATGCGCAGCCCGCACTTACGGGGTGGGAATTATGCTCCCCTTCCTTGAGGCCAGAGCATTACTTTAACTACTCTGTCAACTATTTCTTTAGTTACCCGATCAGTTAGATCAGTTACGTTTGGATAAGCGCTGTAAAAGAGAAGACTGGGGAGCTATCCTCGGGGACCTTGACCTGGTCCTGCAAGCCTGGGAAGGCTTCTCTAGGGAAGTGATCTGAAGATGAGTAGGGCTTGGCTTTATGTTTCTAGAAGGGTACTCCTGGCATGTTGGGTGTGGAACTATTCATTTAGCGTCCCTGACCCCTGCCTGTTCAATGCCACTGGCCACCTTCAATGTCATTGTGACATTTAAAAAAAAAGCTCTCCAGTGTTTTTCTTTTTTTTAATTACAGCGAGTTAATATGCAGTTATATTAGTTTCAGGTGTACAATATAGTGATTCAACAATTCTATAATTACTCAGAGCTCATCAAGATAAGCGTACTCTTAATCCCCTTCACCTATTCCACCCACCCCTCCACCCACCTCCCCTCTGGTAACCATCTGCTCTCTAAAGTTAAGATCTCCCATATTTTTAAAAGCACCCCCAAGGGGGCATTGCTGTCCCCGATGGAGAGCATTGAGCTGGGTGTGGAGAGCAGCGGTGAAGGGGGTTCCTGGCAGGGGGCTTAGGACAGAGGCCTAGGCCTGAGCTTGAGGACGGAGTTGAGAGGTGGTTCCTGCTAAGTACGGAGGGGATGAGCCCAGGCCAATGTCATCTCAACCCTCTGGGCCAAGGAACTTTCTCAGCAGAAAATCATTAAGAGATCACTGCCTTCCCTCTCTTCCGTGGTCACAAAGGCTGTCTGCACAGGGCTGGGGCAGGAAGAGGAGGGTTTTTCCTGGGATGAAGGAAGAGGAAGAGGAAAGTATGACTGCTGCTTATTTGTGTGGCATTCTCTGCCTCAGTTGCCCCGAATGCCATCCGGGCTAGGTGGGGGAGGGGACAACGTAAAGGGAGAACCTTGCCAGGAGGAGGTGCTGTCTTGTGTTAAGGGTGGAGGCCCTTCCACATGCTCCTGGCTTTCACCTTCACGTTTCCCCTGTGACTTGCCCTGGCCTCTCGCCAGCATCTGTGGAAAGGCTGACCTTCTCCGGAGGATGGGCCAGTCCGGAACGTGTGCGCATCCCAGTGGAGGTATCCATCCAGGGGCGTGTGAGTCACTTTGCCTTGATCAGAGTAAGTAAAACTTTGGGGATGATCCAGCTTGTTGATTTCATGTGTTGGTGCCCTCTTGGCCCCAGACATGGTGCTGGGTATGGAGACTGAGAGGTGAATACTGGCATTGTGTTGGCCCTTGGAGGTGTTTGTGGCCCGCCCTTATTTAATTCAGACATCAGTCCGTATTGACAGAAGGAGCCCTTTTCTCCTCCATATCTGCTTTCTGTTCCTTTCCTTCTCTTTCCCTCATCTTCCCAGCAAATGCTCCTTAGAACACATTTTCCCTGAGGAGAGAGGGCTGCCAGGTGGTCAGGTGCATATGT
Organism: Paguma larvata; assembly: GCA_030068075.1. Classification (NCBI taxonomy): domain Eukaryota; kingdom Metazoa; phylum Chordata; class Mammalia; order Carnivora; family Viverridae; genus Paguma; species Paguma larvata. The sequence goes on along the minus strand of CM057837.1, from coordinate 39,803,028 downwards.
CGGGCTGGTGGAAGGACCAGTGCCCCCTGACTTTGAACATCAGAACCCGAATATACCATAGAGATTGTTTTGTCCTACCTCTTTTCCCAGCCCAGGTCTGGGGTTCTCAGGCCCAGAGAGGGGAAGTGACTTGCCCAAGGTCCTACAGTGGGATTGGGCCAGGTGGTATTGTGGTCTCAAGGCTCTGACCTTGCAGGGTGCCGATGGTCTCCAGAGTTGGCAGAAGTAAACTCCAGAGGGACAGCTAAGGGGGAGGACTCTCGACCCAGCTGTGCTCTGTGCTGTCCATAGGGGAATTGTTGAAGGGCTTCAGATGGAAGAGTGACAGAATCGCTTAGATGTCTTAGACAATTCTGGTGCAAGAGAGGGGCAGGGCAGGGCCAGGCAGGAGGCTGCTGCAGACCTCCAGGGGAGGAGACAGGTGTGGCTCTTGCCAGAGTGGGACAGTGAGCAGTGAGGCAAATAGACTGATGTCAGCTTGAAGATTTAGAGGTGGAGAGGGACAGGTAGAGGAGCTGCTTGTGTGGACACGTCTCCGGGGATTCTGACTTCTGGGGCAGCGGGGGCCTGGCCTGGAAGAGCTTGAATACACAGGGAGGGTGGGCCTCTTGGGAGTTCAAGGGTGTGTGTGCCGATGAGTGCTTGAGTGCTGTGTCCCACCTGGTCCTTGAGGTCTTAGAGCCGGGAGGAGAAACAGGTGAGGCGGCATGGCTGGCCCTGGGCTCTTAACTCCATTTCTACCACCTGGGACACCATCAATAATTAATATTCCCTCTGCCTGTCACAGGTGGCTCTCGGGTGGGCAGAGGCAGGGCCCTGGCACCTGTGGTGTGATAGGCGTCTAGCTTCTGCTGGCCCCTAAGCCAGCGGCCTTCGGTCCTGATCTAGCCAGGCTTTCTCAGGTGTCTCTTTGCTCCCAGCACACACTCACAAACCATGAAAGGTGGCCATAAATCAGCCGGGACAGGTCAAGGCTGCTCTGGTTTTCCCAGAGCTGAGATCAAAGCCCCAGACCCTCACCCTGGGGCTCAGTACTTATTAAATTATTAAACCGTCAAGGGATGGGAAAGCAGGAGGGACTGGATGGATGGTCATATAGTAAAACAGAATGCGGAAGAACAGGCTGAGAAACGAAGCAGCAGGTGGTGCAGATAGCTCTTCAAGATAGAGATTGCATTTCCTTTGGATATATTCCCAGAAGTGAGAATCATATGGCAGTTCTATTTTTAATTGTTTGAGGAACCTCCATATTGTTTTCCAAAGTTGCGGTACCAATTCACATTCTCACCAACAGTGTACAAGAGCTCTCTGTTCTTTATATCCTCATCAATATTTGTTATCTGTCTTTTTGATAAGAAACATCCTGATAGATGTGAGGTGGTATCTCTTTGTGGTTTCGATATGCCTTCCCTCCGTGACTAGTGATGCCGAACACGTTTCATGTACCTGTTAGCCATTTGTGTGTCTTCTTTGGAAAAATGACCCTTCACTTTTAAATTGAGTTACTGTTACTATTTTCTTGCTATTGTATTTTTTGGATGTTAACCCCTTATCAGAGAGATCGTTTGCAAATATTTCCTCCTGTTCCTTAGGTTGTCTTTTTATTTTGTTGTTTCCTTTGCCGCGCAGAAACTTTTTTGCTTAATGTAGTTCCACTTGTTTATTTTTTCTTTTGTTGCCTGTGCTTTTGGGATCATATCAAAAAAAATCATTGTTAAGACCAATGTCAAGCTTTTCCTCTATGTTTTATTCCAGGGGTTTTATAGTTTCGGGTCTTATGTTTAAGTCTTTAATCCATTTTTAGTTGATTTTTGTATATGGTGTGAGATAAGGGTCCAGTTTAATTCTTCCGCGTGTGGATACCCAGGTTCCCAGCACCGTTTATCTTTTCCCCATTGTGTATTCTTGGCATTTTTGTTGAAAATTAGTTGACCATATGTGCCTAGGTTTATTTCTGCTCTATTTTCTATTGATCTATATGTATGTCTTTATACCATATACGCTATAGTTTTGATTACTATAGTTTGTTATATAGTTTGAAATCAGGAAGTGTGATGCCTCTAGCTTTGTTCTTCTCCCTCACAATTTAGCTCTTCAAGGTCTTTTGTGGTTCTATACAAATTTTGAGATTATAGTTTCCATTTTTTATGAAAAATGCCATTGTAATTATGACAGGAATTGCATTGAATCTGCTGATTACTTTGAGTAGCATGGACATTTAAACGATATTAATTATTCCAATTCATGAATATGGGATAGCCTCGCACTAATTTGTATCTTCAATTTCTTTCATCAGTGTTTTATAGTTTGCAGTATATAGATCTTTCATTTCCTTGGTTAAATTTATCCCTAAGTATTTTACTCTTTTTGATGTTTTGTAACTAGGTTTGTTTCCTTATTTTTTGGGTAGTTTATTTTTAGTGTATAGAAAGACAACTGACTTTTGTATGTTGATTTTGTATCCTGCAACTTTACTGAATTTGTTTATCAATCTGCCAGTTTTTTGGTGGAGTCTTTAGATTTTTCAATATATAAGATCCTGCCATCTGCAAATAGAGCTAGTTTTACTTCCTCCTGTCTGATTTGGATGCCTTTTATTTCTTTTTTCTTGCCTAAGTGCCCTGGCTAGGACTTCTGTCACTGTTTTGACTCCAAGTGGGAAGAGCAGGCACCCTTGTCTTGTTCCTGATCTTAGAGGAAAAGCTTTCAGCTTTTCACCATTGAGTATGATGTTAGCTGTGAACCTGTCATATGTAGCCTTTATTATGTTGAAGTACATTCCATATATACTTAATTTGTTGCGTGTTTATCATGGAAAGATACTGATGTTGTCAAATGGTTTTTATGCATCTATTTAGATGATCATATGATTTTTTAACTCATATTAAAATTTTAACTTTTATTTTGTTAATATGGTATGTTATGTTTATTGATTTGCATATATTGTACTATTCTTGCCTCCCAAGGATAAATCCCAGTTGATCATGGTGTAAGATCCTTTCGCTGTGCTGTTGAGTTTGGTTCGCTAATATTTTGTTGATTTGTACATCTATGTTCATCAGGATATTGGCCTAGGTTTTCTTTTCTTGAACTGTTCTTGTCTGGCCTTGGTATTAGGGTAATGCCGGCCTCATAAAATGGGTTTGGAACAGTTCCTTCCTCTTCATCTTCTTGGAGAGAGTTTGAGAAAGATTGGTATTAATTCTTTTATGAATGTTTGGTAGAATTTACCAGTGAAGCCATCTGGTCTTGGACTTCTTTCTTTGGAGATTTAAGAATGCTTTACCCAGAAAAGCTATCCTTCAGAACTGAATGAGAGATACAGACATTCCCAGACAAAAAAACTGATGTGGTTCACAACCACTAAACCTGCTTTACCGGAAGTGCTAAACGAGTTCTTCAAGCTGAAAAGAAAGGACGCTAACTAGTAACATAAACGCATACGAAAATATAATGTAAATGTGTGGTCAGATTCAGGATACTCGAATATTCTAATAATGGTATATAAGTCACTTACAACTCTAATATAAAGGTTAAAAGGCAAAAGAATTTTAAAAAGCTATAACTACAATAATTGGTTAGCGGATATATAATATGAAAATATGTAAACTGTGACATCAAAAACATAAAGTGTGGGGGGAAGCAAAAGTATGGAGCTTTTGTATGTGAACAAAGTTGAGTTGCTATCAGCTTCAAATAGACTATGATAAGATGATTTATGTAAACCTCATGGTAACTACAAGCACAAACCAATAGTATACACCAGAGATAAAGAGAAAGGAAAGAAAGCATACGCCTGTAGAAAATTGTCAAATCACAAAGGAGGCAGTAAAAGAGGAATAAAGGAGCAAAGGATCTATGAAATACCCAGAAAACAATGAACAAAATGGCAATAGTAAGTCCTTATCTATCAATCATTACTTTAAATATAAACAGTCTAAATTCTCCAATCAGAAGGCAAAGAGTGGCTGAATAGTTAGAAAAACAAGACCCAATGAATTACCCAAAGAGACTTACTTTAGCTTCAAGGATACACCTAAGCAGAAAATTAAGGGATTGGAAAAAGGTATCCAGGCACATGGAAATGAAAGAGGGCAGGGGTAGTATCGGACAAAATAGACTTTAAACAAACGATTGTAATAAGAGGGGTGCCTGGGTGGCTCAGTCAGTTAAGTGTCCGACTCTTGATTTCAGCTCAGGTCATGGTCTCACAGTTCATAGGATCCATCCCCACATCGGATTCTGTGCTGATAGCACAGAACCTGGTTGGGATTCTCTCTCTCCCTCTCTCTCTGCCCCTCCCCTACTTGCATGTACACTTGTGCTCTCTTTCTCTCAAGATAAATACATAAAAAAAAAAGACTAATAAGAGACAAGATCATTATATAATGATAAAGGAATCAATTCATCAAGAGGAAATAACTATAGTAAATATATATGCACCTAACATCAGAGCACATAAGTATATAAAGCAAATATTAACAATCTGGAAGGATAAATAGACAGCGATACCATAGTAATAGGGGACTTCAGTTCTCCCTTTCAACAATAGATAGATCATCCATACAGAAAATCAATAAGGAAACATTGGACTTGAACTACACTTCAGACCAAATGGACCTAACAGACATATACAGAACATCCCATCAAACAGCAGCAAAATACACATTCTTCTCAAGCGCACAGACCGTATTCTTCAGGGTAGATAGTATGTTAGCTACAAAACAAGTTTTAACATATTGAAGGAGATTTAAATCATTTCAAGTATCTTTTCCAACCACAACGTTATGAAACTAGAAATCAATGACAGGAGGAAAACTGGAACGTTTACAAATATGTGTAGATTGAACAACAGAGTCCTGAACAACCATGGGTCAAAGAAGAAATCCAAAGGGAAATAAAAAAAAACCCAAAAGCATCTTGGGACAAAAATGGAAACACAACATACCAAAATTACAGGATGCAGCAAAAGCAGTTCTAAGAGGGAAGTTTATAGTTATCAGTGCTTACATTAAGAAAAAAGAAAGATATCAAATAAACAGCCTAATTTTATGCCTCCAGGAACTAGAAAAAGAAGAACGAACAAAGCCCAAAGTTAGTAGGAGGAAGGAAATAACAAAGATCAGAGTAGAAATAAATAAAGAGTAGAACGATCATAGAAAGGATCAACAAAAGTAAAAGTTGGTTTTTTGAAAAGATAAACAAAATTAACAAACCTTTAGCTAGACTAAGAAAAAAAGAGAGAAGACTCAAATATATACCAAAGAAATACAAAGGATCATAAGAGACTACTATGAACAATAATATGCCAACAAGTTGGATAACCTAGAAGAAATGGACAAATTCCTAGAAACATACAATCTACCAAGACTGAATCATGAAGAAGTAGAAAATCTGAACAGATCAATAATGAGAAAGGAAATCTCCTTTCTTCGGGGCAGAGAGAGCCTAGCCAGGCCTGAGAGGTGTGGGGGGGGCGGAGGTTTCATCTCTTGGGGCAGGCTGGCAGATCCTCTGGGGCTGAGGAAACCAGCCAGGCACCCAGGCCCTGATGCGGAACCAAGGTGATGAAGGAAGTGATGGGCTGAGGCTATGAGCGCCAGAATGCCACTTGCATGGACGTTTCTGCAGCAGAGTGCAGCCCTCCTGCAAATTGGGGCTCTGGTTGCATGAGTTTCCTCTGGTTCCTTCACTGCAAAATGTGAAGGAAACTGTTTTAGGTAGTTAGGGTTTCCTCATCCGGTCCTCAAGTTGAGGGTGTGTTAAAGAAACAAAATAGGAGAAAAGTCTGGATCAGTTGTTGAGAAGAGAGTTTCCCAAGATTCAGGGTTTGTTCTGAAAGAGGAGGTTTACTGTCTAGTGCCAAGTTTCAATTCCTAGAGCACAAGGTTCTAATTTGGGGGTGAAGGTGTCATTTTTGTAGGCAAGATTCTGGCTCGGTGTTGAGGTGCCTGCTGTGGGGGTCTGATGTCCATGCTGGTGAGAGTTCCATTCCTGGAGGGGAGTTTTCACTGCAGGGTCTCAGATTCATACCTGCAGTTGAGCTTTGAGTCTTCAGGCCCAGAATCCACTGTGGTGCTCCATATTCTATGATTGGGTTAGGGTTCCCTTCTTGGGCTTTGGGGTTTGATGATCAGGCTGGAGGTCTTGTGCTCAGGGAGGAAGAGAAGAGCTAGAACTCCCTTTCGCTTCTGGAGAAGACTTTCTGGGACCAGCAGCAGAGGAATGGGCCAATAGACTCATGAACTGATGGTCAGGAGGCCTGGGTCCCAGCCCTTGCCTGAATGTGAGACTGAGAATAAATCACTTGCAAGCTTTAGGTGTCCGCTGGAAGCATGGCCAGGCAGTGGTGTTGACTCACGAAGTACCATTCAAGCTTGCTTGATCCTCCCCAAATGACACTAATGGTGGGCTCCATAGACACTGATGGTCATTGCTTGGTGAGTCAAATCCATGATGACAGCACTCCAGCTGCCCTGGGCACTGTCAGCTTGGTCCAATTAGTGACAATCAGATCTTAACTTGTGCTGAGGGGCCCCTGGGGAGAGGAAGCACACACTGAGTGGGATATGTTAAATCTGGGTCCCTGGGGCTTGGTGTGTAGCTCCAGAGGAAGGGAGCTCAGCTGGGTTGGGCCAACAGCTTCCCCCGTACTGGGCCAGTTCTCACGTAGCCCAGTCGGTAGATACAGACATACCATAAACCGTGATCTGAAGGGGCCTGGCTCTCTCCCTCGTGCTCTGTGGAGCAGCTGGGATGCAAGGAGAGTGTTGGGTCCTCTGTCCTCCAACCTGGCTGGTGCCCAGCTGAGAAACATCTGCTTCTGTATAGGGCCACCACCCTCACGCCCCTCTCATTTTCTTCTTATTACTCCAATGTGGATCCCCCCTCATACAGCCCAAGTTGGTGGGAAGAAAAAAGCCTATTACCTTTGGGGATTTCAGCTTCGTAAAGGCCTCCTGGGTCCTGTTACACATCTCCTAGAGATTGCAAAGGCAGGTGGTCTTGGCCCTATTTCCTGGAGGAGCAGCTTGAGGTCCAGTTGTGTGGACATTTCCAGGGTATCTTCATCGATGCCTGTACCCACTTGCCCAGGGTCACAGAGCTGACCTGTGGGCCTTGAATGGGGGTCCCTGCCACATGGCCTCCTAGCCCCCATACACCTCTGTTGCAGGTGGACCTTCCTGTCTCAGAGGTCCTCTCTGTTCTACCCAAATGTGAGGCAGCAGTGCGTGATGCCATGCTGCAGGGCGAGGCTGTGCAAGGAGTTTCCAACTCGGGAAATTTCTCTAATGTTCCAGAAGAACTTCACCTTTAGGACAGAGCCCCTTCCCTGTGGTACCTCATAAGATGGGGGAGTTTTCTCTGCCACCAGGTCTGTCCCAGGGATGGAGGGAGTACTCTATCTAGGTCTGCAAGGACTGTCCCCCAACCCCCCAACCCCACTGTCTGGTCTTGGCCAAGGTATATGGGAGGCTGAGAGGCCTGGGGATCCCACTGGGCAAAGGAAACCTAACCCAGACATTGGACTCTTGTGTGGTCCAGCAGGCCTGTAGAGTTCCCCCAGGGCATCTGGGGGAACCTAGGGTGTGAGGAGGGAGGAGGAAAGGCAGGAAGAGTAGAGGCCCTGTGTCGAGGAACAGGCTCTGGGGTCAGATTTTGTCTTTGCTGCCTGGGCCACCTGGAGCCAGAGGCTTGACTTCTCCATATTCCTTATTGGAGATAATGCTTGACTAGTCCTAAGTAAATACTAGTTATTGTTATCATCACTAGGCTCCACCTTTAGGTCCCAGCTTAGACATCACTTCCACCAGGAAGCCTTCCCTGACCACACCGGCTGGGTTTGATGGCTTCTGTGTTCTCTTTCACTGCAGCCCTGCGCTCCCCTCTGAGCACTGATCACACTAGGTGTCAGGGCCTGTTTGCCTGTCAGTGTCTTTCACCCCCTGAGTGCTCACCATTGTGTTGCCACCACTAGGCCTGGCATACAGAGTAGGCGCTCAACAAATATTTTGAAATGAACTCAAGGATGGGCTGATTTTGAGGAAGTCAAACTTCTTTCACCGGCCCTCAGGGCTGCAACAGCCCACTTTCTTTTCTTTGTTGAAATGACATTTCTTGAATACCAGGCTCTGGGGCCAAGATAAGAGAAGGTAAGAGTAATACGGAGCTGTTGGTTCATTTATTCATTCCTGATGGCTTAGACGTTCTCTGGGTGCCTCGCAGGTGCCAGGCCTTGGGCTGGCCTCTGGGGACAGACATGCCGCCATTGTTACAGCACCTGAGTGCTGATCACTGGGGCCGAGAAAGGTCAGAGGAGAGGAGAGTGGTCAGTGAGGCTGAGGGGGAGTCAGGAAAGGCTTCCAGGAGGGAGAGATTCTGAAGAATGATGGGGAAGTTTGGATAGATACTAGATGGACCTTCTCTCGGGGGTGGGCAGGGAGCAGATAGAGAAGACAGAGCTGCCTCTGAATGGCAGTAGGGCAAAGCTGACCAGTGACATTGTGGCCTGAGGGTGTCGGGGCCCTGACTCTCTTGCTACAGATAGGTCCACAAGCCGTGGGTGTCACACTGATCTGAGTTCTGCCATCCACAGACAAGTGACGCTGGGCAGGTCATGTCACTCTCCGAGTGCTAGTTTATTCACCTCCAGGACGGGAGCCGTGATGCCTGCTGCTCAGGGTTGTCGGACCACTTTGTAAAAGGAGAAGGCCCAGGTGATTGGGGGGGGGGGGGCTGCGGGCAGGCTGGGAGGCAGGTATGGGGCGGGGTGCAATGTGGGAAATCAGGAAGGCAGTCCTGCTTCAGGCTTCTCTGTTTTGTAAATAATTAAATTCTTATCTTGGGTTTGTGGTGCCCACACTGCGGGAGGCAGGTGCGGCAGCTGGGAACAAGGTGCTGCATTGTCTAGCAAGTGGTGGAGTCCCTTCCCTCCCGTTTTCCCTCCCTCCCAGCCTGCTGGTCATGGCAGGCAGGTCGGTTGGCATAAGGAGTCTTCTAGGGTCTTCTTGCTTTGTCCCTCCTTCCTGCGGTTTTTCTTTCTTTGTCCCTGTCTCCACGTCGTCATTGTCTAGTTCCCCTTCACACTCTCACCCTTGCAGAGACAGCCCTGCTTGGCCCCTCTCCCCGCAGGCCCCACGCCCCTTGGCGCCATCACCCTGTCCCCACCCCACATTGCTGCCTCTTGAAATCTTCTCCCTCCCCAGTGGCCCTTCCCGAACACCCCCACCTCCTTGAGTCCAGCAGTACCCCCCAAGTCTGCTTGAGGGGCCTCAGGGGAGCACTGACCTCTCCCTCGCCCCACGCTCCAGAGACAAAGAGTCGTTTTTTCATTTTTAGTGCTTAATACTGAGAATGTGAAGGTCTGTTTAGTCTTGTCCAGCTAACATAAACCAGCCGGAACTGGGCCATGGCGGGGACTTTGCTGTAAGTTCCCTTATTTGGAATGAAATTCATTGTTTCCCACTGGGAGGCAGTGGGGGCTTCTCGCTGCTGGGCCCCCTCCTCAGGGTGTGGCCTGCACACCCCTCCAAAGGTCACCAAGGTGTCTATGACATAGAGGCTGGCCCTAAGACATCAGTCACGCCTAGTACCTCAGGGATGGCGAGGGCCTGGGATCGTGTTGTCCAGGACTGCCCTTTTCCAGGGGAGAAACTGAGGATCAGAGAGCAGGGACCTGCCCAGAGTCTCAGGGCGTGTTGGGGCAGACGGCGGTCTAGAAGGCAGGGGTTCCGGCTCTCTGGCTCTCAGATCTCGGTGCTGTGCCAGGACGCCTCTGGCCTAGGAGCTCTGCGGGTGGGGCTGCGGGGCGGGTGGGAGTGCTGATGAATCTGGCTGGAAGTGGCCTTTCGGTCTGGGGATCTTCCAAGGCTTCTGGCTTGCAGCTAAACACAGAGGCCTGGGGCTGTAAGCTGGGGGGTGGGGCATGAGAGAGGAGGAAGGGCAAGACAGGCAGAGGGTGATGAGGGAAGGGAAGGGAAGGGAAGGGAGAGGTGGTTGAGGGTCCAGGAGAACTGGTTCTGGTCCTGAGTCTGCTGCTATTGCCGTGACTCCCAGATGCCTTCTTTGACCTCGTTCTAGAGGCTCAGGCTTTTTCGTGCATGCCCCAGGGTGTGCCTTAGATGAACCAAGGTCAGGGAGTGTTTCTTAACTGTGATGGGCTGTGTGGAGCAGCTCATCTAGTAGGTCCTCACCTCTTCTTTGGCCCAGGTTTCCCTTCCTTGTGAAGAGGGCTGTGACTTTCATGAGTTCTCTGCAAGAGCATGAGTTTTAGGGGCAGACCTTGGATTTTGACTCTGATACTTTATTAGCTGGGCTGCTAATTAAAGACATGGGCTTCAAAACCTGGGGCCCTACAGGGAGCAGCGAGGATCTTTGCAAGGATGATATGAACTCATATACCCAAAATGTCTATACCGACTGTCCAGTAAGTAGAGTGGGGAGCGGGGCAGGGAGCAGGCAAGCATGGTGGCTGCTGACTTTGAGCTGCACAGCCTACTGAGACCCGCCTCGAGGTTCCCTGTGGCTCTGCTTCCTTTGCTCTATCCCGGGCCCTACTGGAAAGACAGCAAGCGGGTGTTTAGATATTCTTTCTAGAGGGAGTTCCCCATTTAACATCCTTTAAAAAGAACTTCTCATTTATTCACTTATTCTTTTCACAAAGATCACACAGCTGGGACGTAGGAAGCTGTAACTGACCAGTGTAGGAATTCCTGGGACTGAAAAAGGAAAGAAAGATTAGAAAGCACAGGCCTGAGCAATCCGAACTACAAGGCCTGGGTGCTGGGGAAATCAGGGCAGGAGACGCTGCATTGTTTACTGTGAACATTCCAGTCACTGCTCTTTTAGCTCTAACGCCGTTACTAGCATCCAAGGCTGTTTACAAAGTTACGTTAAACGTCCGCGTCTAGCTAGTCGGTAAGGCACTCATTTTTATAAAAGATCATCTTGTTGGCCAAATGCAGACCACACCCTAGCAAAACATTAAATTCAGCATTGAAGAGAATGGAGATGATGTAAGGAACAGTGTCCCTAGGGGCCCTGTGAATCTCTGGGCAGTGGGAGCCACTGAGGGTTTTAGATTTGCTTTTTGGGGAGAACAGTCTAGCTGCCCTGTGGAGGATGGATTTAAGAGGGACCAGGTGGTTATAATAGGAGTGTAGCTGTCTGGGGGAAGGATGCTGTAGGTTTGGTAAGAGAGACAAAGGGACACATTTTGAGACACAGCAGGTGTGCTTGGTGGCACTAAAAACAAATGGTGGGGGTGCTAAGGGAGAGGGAAGAATCCAAGATGGTGCCCAGGTTTTCAGGTGTCTGGGAGGATGGTGAGTCCATCAAGACCCCAGGCAGGAGAGGAGGATTGCGGGGGCGGGGGGTGGGGGGGAGGGCGGGGAAGCCACTGGGTTGAGTTTTGGGATGCCAGAGGCATCCTGAGGCATTTTTGGGGAGACTCATGGGTCGGCAGCTCCATGTGTGAGCTCAAAGCGCATGGGGGAGGTCATGGCTGCAACCTGTTGTCAGCAGTGGGTGCCACTTAAATCTCGAAGGTGAATGAAGGATCCCAGGGTGGACAGAACAGAACTGTGAAGGAGTTGGTTGAGGAGAAAGGGAGAAGCAAGAAAAGGCAGTGGGTCAGAGGTGCCGATGGAAGGCATGGGAGTAGAGTTGAGAGGCCTCAGTATGGGATAGCAGAGGGTTTTCAGACCTTAACGGCCCTGCGGAGTCTCTGTAGGTCGTATAAATGCAGGTTCCTGGAGCCAGCCTGGCTTAGTCAGCCTGGGGGTGGGCTTCTGGGAACGCCTTTTTTTTTTTTTAATGTCTTTATTTATTATTGAGAATAATAAATAATATTATTATTATTTTCTCTCTCTCAGAGAGAGACAGAGCATGAGCATAGGAGGGGCAGATAGAAGGAGAGACACAGAATCTGAAGGAGGCTCCAGGCTCTGAGCTGTCAGCACAGCTGATGCGGGGCTCAAACTCACAAACTACAAGATCATGACCTGAACCGAAGTCAGATGCTTAACCAACTGAGCCACCCAGGCACCCCAGGGATCTGCTTTTTTAAACTAGAAGCTCAGGCGATACCAATATGAGGGATCTGCGGACCCCCCATTGTGAAAAACTTCCCTGAGAGTCCATCAGATCTGGGCTCAAATCTTGGCCCTTGGGTCTTGATCTTGGGCAAGCCCCTGATCTTCCAGACCTTGGTTTCTTTATTGGTAAACAGGGTTACTAGTTCCCACTTCACAGGGTCATTGTGTGGATTCATTTGGGTGGCTCAGTACCTGGTCCATAGTAAAATGTCAGTAGATAGTAGGCACTTCTGGTTCATAACCAGAAGTTTGAAGAGGGTGAGCAATGATGGGGCAGGCTGCTGCTCAGGCAGGAGCACTCCCCTGCCTAGCGTCTGGCCCTGGGCTGAGCTGGCCCCAAATTCTACCTCCGAGGTGTCTTGTCTGAGTTGATAGGACCGGGAGCTACTGGCTCATCTAATCAAGTCCACAAAAACTCATGAATCAAATCAGAAGTCAATTTACTACTCTTCAGTGAGAAATTTACTGTCAGATGGACTGGACAGTGCATCAGCTGCTTGCCATTTTCTCCCCCTGTAGGAAGCTACTTGTGTGCTGGGTGAACCCGGCGTCTGGCTGGCAGGTGTCGAGGCCACAGTCAGAGGATTTAGTATCCTTGGGCTCTGAACTTTTCTGAGCTCTGCCCAGACCACTTCACCAACAGGGAAATGCCTGCCAGGTGGGCCCAACACCTGGGCTGGCCTAGGGCATCATGTCCCTACGGCCCCACTACAGTTTGCCTCAGGGACACCCCCTTTTCCGTGATTCCTAGGCTTCCAATGAACACATCTTTTCTTTAGGTTTGTTAATACCTCCAGTCAGGTCTCTTTTACTGGGGCTGTTTTGCCCCTTGAGGGTAACTTTGCATGTTCTGACTCATGACCAGTTGATTTTATAGACTAACAGTAAGGGAAAGCTTATTGCCAAGTGCACTGGGGAGGCACCTCATTGTGGCCCTCTCCCCACTTACTGTCCATGCAGGCTTGAGGAGGGAGTGGGTTAAGTCCATGATGGCGTCTCTGTACACAGAATGACTTTGCAACTTTTAATATTACGAGGTACTGTTACTTTTGCAACTTTTAATATTACGAGGTACTGTTACTAAAAATGTCCACCACATTATTTAGAGGAAAAAAGCAAATTGCATGGTCTGCCTAGTGTGCAGGTATGATCCTATTTGCGTTTAGAGTATTAGATTTTTCCTTTCTCTTCCCTTCCTTGCATACTTCTTTCCTTCCTTCCAACTAATACTTATTCAGTGCCTACTATGTGCTAAGCACTGTCGTAGGCATATAGGATATAACAGTGAATAAATTCGCTGTCTCATGGAGTTAAATTTTTATGAGGAGAGACAGACTAAAAAAAAAAAAAGATGACATATGGGATGTCAGATGGTGCTAAGTGCTATGGAGAGAAATAAATCATGGGGTGTGGCAGGAGAGGGATTACGGGTGGGGAGCCTGGGGCTGTCTACATTTTTTTTTGGTGCAAAAAAATGGTGATTTTATTAAAGCATGGGGACGGGACCCCTGGGCAGGAAGAGCTGTGGGGATGTCTACATTTTTAAAATAAATTGTCCAGAAGAAGCCTGATGGCATTTGCGACTGAGCAGAAGGAGCTGAAGGAGTGAGCAGTGCAGATGTGTGGCGGTCTGTTCCGTGGTTTGATATATTGATATCTGTCTGTGCATCGGTTCATCACGCATCCACATTTACTTTATACAAACACAGACCAAGCTTGAATGGATGCCCCCCCAGCTGTTACCAGTGACTACCTCTGGGAAATAGGCTGGGGATAGAGCTGCATGGGAGAATGGGATGCTTCTTTTTTTTTTTTTTTTAAGTGAACTTTTATATCCCTGCCCCCTCCCTAAAGAGAGGGTTTGTCCGGCTGTACCGAGGAGTGAATGAGATACTTGATATATAATGGTCAGTGGCCATTCAAGATAGTGATTTTTATTTCCCTTGGAAATATACTCACAAGTGGGATTGTTGGATCATATGGTAGTTTTATTTTTAATTTTTTTGAGAAATGTCCATCGTTTAAAAATAATGGATATACATTCCCATCAGCATCGTTCAAGAGCTCTCTTTTTTCCCACGTTCTGGCTAGTACTTATTATCTCTCGTCTTTTTGGCACAAGCCATCTGACAGGTGTGAGGCGATATCTCATTTTGGTTTTGATTTGCATTTCCCTGATGATGAGTGATGTTGAACATTTTTTCATATTCTTGTTGGATGTCTTCTTTGGTAAAATGATTATTCAGGCCCATTGCTCATTTTTTAAAAATCTAATTGTGTGTCGTTTTTTTGCTATTCGGTTGTTTGAGTTTCTAATATATTTTGGATGTTAACCCCTTATCAGATGTATAGTTTGCAAATATTGCCTCCCATTCTGTAGGTTGTCTCTTCACTCTGTCGATTGCTTCCCTTGGCTGGGCAGCAGCCTTTTAGTTTGATGCAATTCCCCTTGTCTATTTTTGTTTCTGTTGCCTGTGCTTTTGGGATCGTATCCAAAAAATAATTGTCAAGACCGATGTCAATCTTTTCCCTTATGTTTTCTTCCAGCACTTTTACAGTTTCAAGTTTTATGTTTAAGTCTTTGTCCCATTTTGAGTTGATTTTTGTATCTGGTGTGATATAGTGGTCCAGCTTCTTAATTCTGCATGTAGACATCCAGTTTTCTCAATACCACTTGCTGAAGAGGCTCTCCTTTCCCCATTGTGTGTTCTTGGCACCCTTGTCCAAGATCGGTTGATCATAAATGCTTGGATTTATTTGTAGGCTCTTTTCTGTTTCATTGGTCTCTGTGTCTGTTTTTATTCCAGCCCCAGATTGCACTGATTACTTTGGGTAGTATGGATATCTTAACAGTATTAATTCTTCCAATCCATGAACATGAGACATCTTTCCATTCCTTCGGTTTCTCTCATCAGTGTTTTATAGTTTTCACCATACTGATGGTTTCACCTCCTTGGTTAAATCCTGAAGTAGTTTGTTCTTTTTGATGTCATTGTAAATGGGATTGTTTTCTTAATTTCTTTTTTGGACAGTATTATGCAGTTGTCTTGCCTGCATATGATTTGACAGCATTTTGGCAAGGGGGGGCTAGCTTTTAATGCACTCTTTCAGAGCATTTGACTGACTTTGTTTTTGTTTTGTTAACCATTTGTAGGTGTACAATATATCGGCATTGAGTACATTCACATTGTGTTGCAACCATCACCACCGTCCATCTCCAGAACTTTCTTCATTTTCCCAAACTGAAACTCTGTACTCAGTAAACAATACCTCCTCATTCCCCCTGCCTCCAGCCACCGGCACCACCTTTCTGTTTCCTGTCTCTATGAATCTGACTACTCTAGGGACCTCACATAAGTGAAATCATATAGAATTTGTCCTTTGACAACTGGCTTATTTAACTTAATATAACGTCCTCAAGGCTCATCCATGTTGTAGCACGAAACAGAATTTCCTTACTATTCCATTTCATGTGTATCTATATATGACATTTGGTTTATCCCTTCATTTGTGGAGGGACACTTAACATTGTTTCTGTCTTTCGGCTATTGTAAATAATGCACCTGTGAACACAGGTGCACAAATATTTATTTCAGACTTCGCTTCCAGTTCTTCTGGGTATGTACCCAGAAATGGGATTGTTGGATCATATAGTAATTCTATTTTTAATTTTTGAGGAATTGATTCAATTGGTTTTTACCAAAAATCCCTGTCATTTTCTTTCCTCATCCCCTCCTGTCACACTCATATTTAATGGTTTTTAAAAATAGCTTTACTGAAGTATAATTGACAGCAATATGCTGCACATATTTATAACGTACAATCTTGATGTTTTTTTGACTGACATATGTATCTGAAACCATCAGCACCATCCTGTTAATGAAGGCTTCCATCACCCTCAACACTTCCCTTGTGTCTTTTGTAACCCCTTCTCCTGCTCCTTTCTGCCCCCTCCCTGTACCGAGGTAACAGATCTGCTCTTTGTCACTTTTGCTTAGTTTACTGTATAGATGGAATCATACAACGTGTACGCTCTTGTCCTCTGGCTTCTTCCACTCACTTTCACTTATTTTCACTTATTTTGAGATTCATTCATATTCTGGTACGTATTAACAATTCATTTTTTTTCCCCTTGGTGGTATTCCATGGTATGGATGTACAATTTCTTTATTCACCTGTTGGACATTTGGGTTGTCTTCAATTTTATATTGTTACAAATGAAGTGATTAAGAACGTTTGTATATAAGTCTACGTATGAACATTCATTTCCTTTTCTCTAAATATCTAGAAGTAGAATGGCAGGATCACATGGTAGGTGTGCGTTTGCCATAAAAGAAACTGACGAACCAAAACAAATAGTTGTACCATTTATATTTTCACCAGCAGAGTATGAAGGTTTCCGTTTCTCCACGTTCCGACCAGCACTTGATATGGTCATTCATTTTAATTCTGGCCATTCTAATAGGTGTGTAGTGGTAGCTCATCAGGGTTTTAATTGGCATGTCTCTAATGATGAACGATTTCGAACATTTCTTTTTTCATGCACTTATTTGCTCTCTGTATATCTACTTTGGTGAGGTGCCTGCTGAAATTTTTTCCCAGCTTTATTGAAATATAATTGACACATAACATTGTGTAAGTTTTAAGGCGTACTGTGTGTTGATTTGATACATTTATATTGTAAAATGATCACCACCCTAGCTTTAGGTGCACCTCCACCCCATCACGTAGTTACCATTTCCGTTTTTGTGGTGGGACCATTTAAGATTTATTCTCTTAGCAACCTTCAGGTATCTAATACAGTATTATTAGCTATAAGCACCATGGTTTACATTAGATCCCCAAACTTGTTAATCTTATGAATGGAAGCTTGTACTCTTTGAACAATATCTCCCCATTTCCCCATCCCCTAGTAATCACTACTCTGTTTCTTTGAGTTAACTATTTTAGATTCTACATATAAGTAATATATACTGTAGTTTTTTGTGTGTCTTATTTCACTTAGCATAATGCTCTCAAGGTTCATCCAACTTTAGCACAAACACAGGAGGCTTTCCATCTTTCTCACCGGCCCATTATTTCTTATTGGGTTGTTTGTTTTCTTATTGTAGTGTTTTGAGACTTCTTTATGTATTTTGGGTTCTCTATTGGATATGTACTTTGCGGTCCTTTTCGCTTGGTCTGTGACTTGTCTTTTCAGTCTCTTAAAAGAGATTTTGGATATTTTTTATGTAATATTTAAATAAATTACGTAGTTTCCTGCATACCAATCTGTCATAAACAAAGTCAGGGACAACACAACTTCTCGCATTGAGCATACAGTTCAGTTGGAGGGAGCAGAAGGGCAGACAGGGACACCAGAAAAGACCCCCACCAGTTTTGAAGACGATATTTGCTGTGGGCGTCGCTCATGATGTTTCCCAGAGGGAATGGAGCTCATCATTATGGCTGAGGACTCTGTTTTTATTTGAGATGGCGATGTGTCCAATGAAAAGACTTCCCTTGCAGCATGGGGTAGCCATGTGACTACATTCTGGTCAATGAGTATAAATTTGAATTGTTGGGTGGACTTTGAATAAGGTTCCTTTAAAGAGGGGCAGATAGCTGGTGTTTTGATTTTGGTTTTCTATGAACCTCCTTCTTCCTGCTTGGAATGTGGACAAGGTGGCTGGAGCTTTAGCAGCTATCCCAACTCACAAAGCAAACTTGAAGTGCCATGTGGAATAGGAGGTAGAGAGATAAAAGAAGCCTAGGTCCCAGATGACCACAGAACCGACACACTGGGCTTGGACTACAGACTTACAGACCTTTTCTATGTGAGAGAAAACACCTTAAGTGTTTAAAAAATCCACATCATTTCTGGTTTTGTAACTAGCTACCAAAGTAGTAGTTCTTAAAGGAATTTGGTTAATAAGGCAGCGGGTCAGGGGGAAGCCAGTTCTACTGCATGCATACTTATGTCATTGAGAGCACACTGTTAGGATGTTTTTTGTTCATGCTTTTCTAGTTTTCGTGCTTACCGTTATCACTACTGTGGTTTCCTCCACCATTACAACCATCTTCACCTCTATTGTCCTCCTTTTCATATTGTTGGGTGAATAATTTTCATTATCATAACAGTCTTTGAGAGGATTCACTTCTTTCTGATGGAGGGTTGTTTGTATGTCAGATGTATTTCTCTTGGTAAATAGTCCATTGAGGGAAGCTTTGTCCCGGGGAGCATCTGTGGAAATGGGTAGAGTTAGTGATCAGATTTAGGGTAGTTTCAGTGTTCATTGGACATGGGCCATGCCAATCATTTCTGCCCTGCAAATAGCCAGCATCATCTCTTATGGGGAAGCTCTCCAGGGATGTGATTGAAGCAACAGGGATGCATTTCAGTCCTAAGCCAGGATTGGCTTGGTCAGAATCTGCAGTGGCTGAAAAGAAAGGCTGGGGAAATTAAACTTGATGGTGTAAGAAATAAGTGAAGGTTCTTGAGTAGGGGAGTAGCATGGTTTGTGTAGGAAGGGTTGGGGATGGGGTGGAGGGGACTCAAAGGCCATTTAGGAGGCTTTCATGGTGATCCAGGCATGACGTGGTAAAGGTCAAGTTTTAAGCAGGTCATGTATTAAACGGTTCAGTGGACATCAGGAGAGGATTAAACATGCAAAAATTATTTTAAAAATTATCTGAGGAAATACCTATGTGAGGAAAAATAAGGAAGAAGTGGGGAGAATCTGGGTGAGTCATCAGACCTCAGTACAAGTGTGTCCCTGAGTAAGAAGAAAGATAAGGAAGAAAGCTTGGTGGAAATATTTTAGACTGCAATGCATTTCTAAGGAAAGTTCTGCGAGACCCTTGGGGAGTCTTCAAGCCCAAGTCACAGTCGCTGGTCAGAGGACTTCTATCCCTGCCCCACTCAGTCATTGGCTGGGAGCAGTGGTGAGCAGCCTGGCCTTGGAGCAAACACTGGGATGGATTTCAGAGTTCCAGAGCTGGGGCCCTCAGTCAAGTGTGCTTCCTGTGCTGGAAGACCTAAGGGGATTGACTGGGGTGGAGGATGAGGAAGGCGAGTGCTCTCTCTTAGGGCTGTCATTGCAAGTAAACAGTGCTGACTTGGGTTGGCTTACACAATGAGGAGCCATACTATTTGAGATCACAGGAAGTCCAGGGGTGGGTGGATTTCAGGGTTGGTAGGCAAGGATGTAGTCAAGGATGAGGTACTTGCCATCTCTGTGCTCTGCCATCCATGGGTTGGCTTCCTTCTGGACTGGTAGTGACATGGCCCTGGCAGGCCCAGGAATCACAACCAGACACAACAGTATCTAGAGGAAGAAGAACCCTCTCTTGTGCTCCTTTCTCAGAGGGGTTTGGCAGATCTCCCACCAAGCTTCATTGGCCAAAAGTGGGCCGAATGGCCGTTCTTGACCCGATCACTGGCAAAGGGAATGGAACCATTGTGATCAGTTATGCCAATAGAGTGCAACCCTGGCTGCCGTTGGAAACCACCTGGAGAGCTTTCAGAAACATCCATGCCTGGGCTCTGTCTTAAGAGTTTCCGTATTAATTGTTCTGGAGTGGGAACTGAGCATCAGTAATCTGAGAACTTCCTTAGGTGATGTTAATGTGCAGGCAGGGGGGGGACTGTCAGTTAGGAGTAGAATGGATGCTGGGGAGGCAGCCCCAATGTTCCTTCCAGTCACCTACTACTTTCGCGTGGCTCGCACAAGTCATAACCTCTTTGAGTCTGTTTCCTCGTTTGTAAAGTGGGGGCAGGCTGTACCCGCCTCCTGCCATTACTGGGAAGATCGAATGAGCTCATGGATGCTCATAGATTTTGCGAACTCCAAGTCACTGACACCTGAAGGGTGGTTGCTCATCGTCCTCCTTCAGTTTGGAGGGAAAATTTGGCTTCTGGGCTGCCAGGAGCAGGGTAGCGATTTCTCCAGGAGCACAGCTTCCTGCCATTAAAACGAAAGAGAAGAAAAAAAAAAAAAACACGACAGACCAGGAAGCCAGAGGCAAACGCAGTGGGCTTTTTTCTTCTTGGAAGGCGTGGGTTTGAATGTGCTGCTATAAATGGTTTATGCAAACGAGTTGGAGGGGCTCACCTCCCTGCTGCCTGAATCCGGGACTGGCTGGGAGACAGCCAGGCACATGGCTTCCAGCATCTCCTCCTTGAAGACCTGCGGTGGGCGGCTGGGGGCTGGTAGACGCTCCCCTGCTGCCTCCAGGGGAGATGGTCAGATAAGGCTCTGGTTCCTCAGTGTTCCAGGCCACACCTGGCTGCTCGGCGTCTTGGCTATTTCCGTCTGAGTGAGCACTGCCTGGTGCTGCCACTAGTACTGAGGGAGCAGGGAGGGCCACCCCCGGGGTTGTCAGGTCTTACGCCAGGCGCCAGGCAATCTCTTACTCTCAGGTACCGTTGTGTCCACAGGGACCTGGGGCATCATGGTAGGGAGGGTGATCTTATAGCTGCTCTCTGGAGCTTGGATAAGGGGCAGATGGGGCAAAGTAAAGGCCACTCAACAGCAGCTCTGGCCTCCCTTCCTCCCTCCTCCTCCTCGTCCTCCTCCTCTTCCTCCTCCTCTCCTCTTCTCCTTCTTTTCTTTCTTCCTTCATAAAATATACTTTGAGTGCTACCCAGTGCCCACCATGTCAGGTGCTGGGGATCTAGAGCTAAAGGTCTGCCGTTGGGTTGCTCCAAGCATGAGAAGGGGACCCTTCCCATCACTGCAGGCCTGGGCTGCACAAAGGGCTGGACAAGCCTTAGAGAAGGAAGATCCTGTCTGCCCTGGGGCGTTGGGATGATCTCAGGGGAAAGGGCCCTCTGAGCTAAGGAGATGAAGTCAAGATAGGAGTTTCTGAATGCCCAGTGTGGTAAGTGGCATTCCAGGTGGGGGAACAGTGTTCAAAGAGCCACAGGCATGTGAGGTGCAGCCATGTTCTAGGATATATGTGGTTCTTGTGCATGGAGTGTAGATACTTGGTCTGGGGGGGATGTCACAGGACGTAAGGCCAGACATGTGGGCTGGGGCCAGTTCACAGAGGACCCTGAAGTTGGGTCACGTTTATTTACTGTGGGCTCTTAGCTGGGCAGTGACCCAGTTGGATTAATCAGGCAGAAAGGTCAGCCTGGCAGCCTTGAGGAAGAGGGATGGGAGGTCAAAGGCTATAGAAAGAATTTCCAGACCGGGATGATGCTGGTGGCCTGAAATTTGGGAGTAGCCAGAGGATGGATTATAGAAGGACACAGTGACTGTTCAGATGGAGGAATCCAGGATGAATCCTGGCTCGTAGAACTCTAGGGGTAAACCAGGACACAGAACCTTGGGGCAGTACCCATGTCTGGTGGGGTCAGGAAGAGGACTGAGAAGCAGTGAGCAGCCGAGTACCCAGCCGAGAGCATCCTGGCCCGTCCTTGGCTCTCCACCAGACCTTGGTGGAAAGTTGCGGAGAGGGAGGGGCTGCTGCAGACAGAGCCGGAATTCTTAATTGCCTTCCCCCGAATGATTCCCCCCCGTAGCTCTGATTCAGGGAAATCCTGGTTCAGAGCTAAAGATGCATGTGTCCAGTGCCTCCATTTTACAGCTGTGAGAGCTGTGGCCTGGAATGGGGATGGACTTGCCCAAGGTCATAGAGCAAATTATGGAGGTGGCAGCATGACTAGTACAAATAGACTCCCCCAACAAAAGCTAGTGTGGTCACCTCCCTTCTTTGGCCCTGGGAACAAAGAGCTCCCCTCTGGGCAGGAACAGTGGGTTTGGCTAAGCAGGGTAGAAGGTGTAAGGGCTGGGACATTGTTCCAGAGATCTCTCCTGGGGGAGAGATCCCTGGTCCCATTTGCCTAGCAGTGGGGCCCGACCAGCAGCTGCATTAACCCACCTCCTGGAGCCCCTACCCCTGCCAGGAGGGAGGAACCTCTATAGACATTAAAAGGGGCCACCCTCCCTGAGTCTCCCCAAATGCAAGCAGGCCTCTGCAGACCTTCCCGAGCCTTGTGAAGTTCCACCTGACTCCCAGGGAAGGCTTTTTCCTCTAATGTTTGGTGCCAGAGAGGTCACCTTGTGCACTACTGGGGTCTCTGGTGGCCTGTCTGACCCTCGACTCCAGTAGCTGGAGGAAGGGAGGGAGGGAGGGAGGAAGTAGCTCCAAAGAGTGTGGCATCTTGAGGAAGGAGGCTGAGAAACCAGAGAGAGAGGAAAGGAAGGTGGGAGCAAAGGATGAACTTGGGGATTGGGAGATGGGGGTGGCTGCAGGGAGGAAAATGGGTTTCCTGCCACTGCCTTCACCCTGTGGTCATTTCTATCCTTCTTGGGCTGTTCTTTAGGCAGGAAGACCACAGTCCCCACAGCTGTCTTTGGTCCGGCCACACCCGAACTCTGGCTCCAGCACTGAGCCAGCCACACTGTCATGGTCCCCAGGCCTTTAGGGATTAAGAACCCCTGTTTGTGGGGCTTCTTGCTGCTGTGATGTGGGGCGGTCAGGGGTTGGGATCGGGGACACGGTCTGGGCTTAGGGCTGCAGGTACGCTTGCAGGTGGTAGAATTCCTTCCTAGGCTCCGTGGGCTTGAAAGCCATCAGCCTCTCCTGACTTCAGCACTCACAGGTTCCTGTGTGCCTGGGGGTGCTGCCCTCCATCTGCAGCTGGCATGGCCAGTGTCTGCCGTGCTCCAGGTCATGGCCCCAGGGGAGTGGGCACAGAGCTGGCATAGGTCAGTGGCTGGATGGACCTCAGGTTTGTCACTCACTTTTGCTCTGTGAGAATAGAAACTCCTGTTTCAGAGCCAAGCTGAGCAGCCCCCCCCCTCCCCCGCCTACTTCTGAAAAGCACCTATAGTTCTCTTTCTCTTTTCAGAGCATTTGTGTCTCAGGGCCTGAAAGACCCGATGCCTTCTTGCATTAACCTGCACTTCCCCTTTGGATGTGTGTATGGGGCTCCCAGAACTCAGAGTCCCCTCTGACCCCCCCCCCAATATGGGAGTGGGCCCAGACCCTGGTAGGGGTGAGGTCGGTGGGCAGGTGCTTAGATGTACAGCAGGGACCCACACAGAGCCGGGCAATTACTGTGGGAACACCGTCCAGAGACGGCCAGCAGTGGGATCAGCAATCTTTACATTTGTGCCTGCACCCACCCTGGGACCCTCTGACCGACGCTGTGTTTGTTTAATCAAAGCGGGCTTTCCTCAGGGCAGCACTGCGTAGTAGGCAGAGTCCTGGACTCCTGAGTCTGAGATCTGGGTTCTGGGTGGCTCTGGGGCTTTCTGGCTTTGACAGTTCATTTCCATCTCCTGGAGCCTGTTTTTCTCATCTGTTAAAAAGGGATGAGCATCTGTCCTATGGTAGCAAATGCTTTTGCGAACCCAGTAAAATTTTGGTGCAAGTGGTGTGTAACTTATGAGCTGGGTCATTACTCCAAGAGGCCACAACGGCAGAGAGGCCAGCGCTCGGACGCCGGTGTCTCGCGGAGGTGCATGCAAACCCCAACCTTGCTGCCTGTTCGCTGTGTGACTAGGATACAGGAGCCAACCTGTCTGAGCCTTCCTTTCCCCACCAAGGGAGCCGAGCTCCAGGGCCGCCTGTTCCTCCCGTGGGCCCACAGCAGGTGTTTCAAGATGCCGGCAGCAGATGTGATTTTCTTTATTGATTTGAGTACTTGTTTGTCTTAATTCCTTCCTAATTTTTGTAGGAGGAAGAGGCACTGGGACCCCTGCTAAAGGGGTACGGGTCCTTTAGGGGAGCCAGGTCAGAGATCACCGTGGGCGGGGCGAGGCAGCTAGTCCTGGTGGGACTAAGGAGCTCTGAGGGGCGGAGGCCGCTGGGCAGCTGGTAAAGTGGGTCTGGTGGAGGCCTCTCTCCTGGGCTGGGATTCGGAGGCCGCGGGCCCCACCCGCCCTCTGACAGCTCCTGAGACTCAGCCCAGCTTCTCCGCTCTGCTGAATGGCTTCCCAGATACTGGCCTCCCCACCCTGTACCCTGATGTGGCCTGGGCCCTGTTTGGTCATGAGCCCAGTGCTCACCGGGGCCGTACCCATTATCGTTTGCTTGGCCAGTGTCCACTGCCCACCCTCCCGGGAGGTACACTGTGCAGTGCTTAGGAGTGCAGGCCCTGGAGGCCAGCTGGCCCGAGGGCAAATGCCAGCTCTACCGTTTCCACATTCTGTGCCCCAGTTTCTCATCCGTCAGGTGAGTGTTCCTCTGCCTCCCACGCTGTTCTGAGCACATCACATGTGTGAACTCAGCCCCCCACCCACTCCCCCTGTAGCCCTATGAGGCAGGCACTTTTATCATCAACCCCATTTTCAGATGAGTAGGTGTTAGAACTGGGATTTGAACCCACACAGTCTGACTCTAGAGCCTGCTCTTTAAAAAAATTTTTTTTTAATATTTATTTATTGAAGTGTGTTTGTTTGTTTATTTAGAGTGAGGGAGGGGCAGGGAGAGAGAGAGAGAGAGAGAGAGAGAGAGAGAGAATCCTAAGCAGGCTCCATGCTACCAGTGCAGAGCCCGACGTGGGGCTCTATCTCATGCGTTGTGAGATCATGACCTGAGCTGAAATCAAGAGCTGGACGTTTAACTGGCTGAGTCACCCAGATGCCCCTAAAGATGTTTATTTAAATATTTATGTGCTCATTCATTCATTCATTCATTCGGAGAGTGAGCCAGGGAGAGGCAGGCAGAGGGAGAGAGAGAATCCCAAGCAGGCTCCGTGCTCAGTTGTGGAGCCTGACTCGGGATCGATGTCACAATTGTGAGATCGTGACCTGAGCTGACACCAAGTATTGGATGCTTAACTGACTGAGCCACCCAGGTGCCCCCAGAACCTGCTCCTAACCACCATCTGTGAGACCACCCAGGGTAGACACACACTCTTAAATGGTGGCAGTGAGTAGCGTTTAGTGTTGTCAGATCATTGGGGTCTGGCTGCCGGTGGCCCTGCTGGCAGGGCTTGGCCTCTGGGGGTCCCGCACCATCACACTCCCATCCCCGCTAAAGCCCAATGTCTGACCGTTGGGAGTGGGTGGCCTCAGCAGGGGGCAGGGCCAGGGCCAGGGCACGGGAGTAGAGGTGGGGGCTGAGCCAGCCGGTCCTGGGCTCTGCCATTCCTCAGTAAGCTGGACCCGGGAGGGGCAGGAAGCAGGAGAGAGCCTGAGAGCAGACTCCTCAGAGGCAGGAGGATGGGCTGAAGGAGGCCCAGGGGGCCCTCGCAGCCCGGGGATGGTTTCATCCGGCTGGGAGTGGTGTGTGTGTGTGTGTGTGTGAGAGAGAGAGAGAGAGAGAGAGAGAGAGAGAGGGTGGGGGGGTGGTCTCTGCCTGCACAGGAAGGATTTAACCTCCTGCTCTCAGCTGCCAGCTTTTCTCATAATCCGGACAGGCCCGGCGGGATCAGTTGGGGATGTTTACGCATCTCGGATGGATGAGGCTCACGTCACATGTGTCCTGTCTCCTGCGTCACCTTGGGTCTCATCTCTCTGCCTCACCTCCCCTGTAAACGTTTCATTGTCTGCCCTTCCTCACCCTCCTCAGCAAGGTTATAACCCAGGGAGCACCTTGTGAATTCAGGCCCTGGTAATTTATCACTTGTGATTGGTCACTGGGACAAGGGCTGGCCTCAAGTTTAAAATTCCTTCTACCCTTGAACAAAAACAGAGCACTAACCAGGTGATAAGGGACGGTGTTTAATCTGCTTACTTAGAAGGCCCTACTGTTACTCAGCACTCGGAAATGGCATTTGCATTTCGGGCATGCACGCAACAACACACGTAAAGCACCAGCGAGTGGTGCGCGGTAAGCGGTGCTGAGAAGATGGTGCTCACGTGACGGCGTAGATGGTCGTTCTCTGTGAAGGCGCTCCTTCCTTTCTTTCCCTTGGTGTAACATACTGGGTGTGCTGTGTTCATATCCTGCATCCTACCTCTCTCCTTTCTGAGGCCGGGGCAGCAACCTTAGACCCTAAATGTACTATGCGGATTCCTGAGCTCTCTGGGTCTCTGAACAACGTCATCGACAGCCATAGTTACTATTGCTTGTTGGGCTAGGCACGGGGCCTCAGAGAAGCTTGGGAGCTCGCCCAGGCCCATGGTGGTAGAGCTTGCCTGTCTGACCACAAGAGCAGAGCTCCCGACCCGCACGAGGGCGGGGTGGGCCACATCCATCCCCCCTCCCTGGCCAATGACATAAATCTTATCACAGGCAAATGTTTGCTTCCCGGTAGGGGCTCTGTGGGTGTGGGCTCCGTCTGGCACACTCTGTCCTGGGATTTGAAACCCGGTTTCTTCCTTGTTGTGTCCTTTCTGCCTGGCATGGACGGTGAACCCTCCGTCTGGTCCAGGCCGGCCCTGGGAAGCAGGCGTAGGTGTGTTTGTGTCTTGGAGGGTCTGAGAAAGGGCTGCTTGGCCTTGGGCCCGGGGTCTGGGAGGGGTGGACAACTCCAGGCTGTTTTCTCAGATTCTCTTTCAGTTTCCGCCCCCGCCTCTGCACCTGTTGTGTTCCCATCATCCTGGGCGGCTGGCAGCTGTCACTGCTGGGGCACCTGTCCCAGCCCCAGAGGACGTCCTATAGATTCCCTGGCTCTAGTTTCTCTGCAGCACGCAGCTCATGCTCTCTGTCTGTGTCTCTGTGTGTCTTCATCCTCCTCTTCATGCACACTGCTTTCCGTTGCATGCTTGTCCTGGTTCTGGACATGGGAGGAAGCTTTAGGGTGGGGTTCCCTGCTCCCCATTCTCCAGCGCCAGGCCCAGTCTAATAGGGTAGGGAAGGATAGCCCTGGCAGGTTGGCCTTAAGCCTCAAATGTCAGGTGACTCATCAGCTCAATCAAATTATCCCTTGTTCTTGACGAAAAAGATACTATAGCAACCAGGAACTGCCTCCCAGCTCCTCCCCAGCAGGGCCACCTCCCCTGTCTGACCTCTCTTCATGGACCTCTGCAGATAGGAATGCCATCTGCCCCTACCGCATAAAGAGAAGTTTCCCCCTCTCCTTGTCCAGTTTTATCTTCCATGCTTTGGGTGCCCTGACCTGAATGGCAATGCCATGTTAAGCACGAGGCGACATTAGACCTAAGTTTAAGTCCTCCTTATTCTCTATCCATTGTGTGACCTCTGGAAAGCCCACAGCTTACTAGGCCTCATTTGCTCCTCCTGTAAAATGAGCACGTTACTTCATGGCCTTCTTGAAGGCAGTGACACTGGACCCAGAGCTCTCTTGAGGCTCCTTCCCTTCAGGGATCTTGGAATGTGTGATTCTTATGGTTTCTCTTGTTCAGTGAATTTGGTTCATGTTCTATTCTTTGTTTTCTAGGTCTGCCCTAGACTCGAAGTTCTGAGAGAGAGGGCAGGTTTAACTGGGAATGTGGGTGCTAGGCCTTGGGGGACATGGATGAGGAAGGACTTGGTGAGGAGGGAGGTGGGCTGAGGAGTCCACCATGGAGACAAAGATGGCACCCAAGAGGGAAGAGGAGCAGGCAGAAAGGAAGCAGAAGACAGGGAGAGGGGGCTCTCCCCAGCTGAGTGGGTTCAGAGAGCCAAGGGGGGCGGAGGTTCCCGGCAACCAGAGAGCCGGTGCAGCAGAGAGCCGGTTCCCTAACCAGAAAGGGAGGGGCTTCTTTCTGAAGATTGGCAGGGTTTCTACCAGACCAGTTGGCTCCTCCAGGTCACACCGGCCCTGCCTTCTGCCTTCGGGCTCGGAGGCATTGCAGCCCCCATGCAGGTCATGGGCAGGTCTGCTCTCTGCAGGATTTCCAGGATGGGCTCTCCTGCTAACATCAGAAGTCCAGTCTTCCGCCAGGCTGCAGTCTCCCCACCCTCATTTAAGCTCCATCCTGGTATAGCCCCGTCCGTCCGTCCATCGGAAAACTCCTAGGCTCTGCCTCCAAGTAGAATCCCTTTGATTCTTTAAGGAGAAGGCGCACAGTTCCCTACGTCTGCCCTTTTCCAAGCAAGAAGAGTCCCTGCCCTTTAGCCTTTTCTGGATAGAGCGTGAGTTTGCAGGTCTGAGTTTGAGCCCCAGCTTGTCTTGCCTTCGGTGTAGCCTCTCTGAACCTCAGTTTAATTGCCTGCAAGATGGGTAGGACTCTACTCCTACAGGGATATTGTGGGGATTCGGTGGGATTATGTACGTGAAATACTTATCGCGGTGCCTGGCACACAGTAAGTGCTCAATAAACGGTAGTGTTTCTAACCTTTCCTGTAGATTTGCTTATAGATTCTCCATTCCCGTCCACATCCTTTCCACGCCTTCATGTCCCCTTTCACATCCTTTCTAGAGAACAGAATGCTGAAATAATTCAGCCAGAGCCAAAGGAACTCCATTCCTTGATCCCAGCATGCCTTCCGCTTGGCTTCTGAAGGGAAGCAGTTGGGCTTTGCTCACCCCTGGGCTCATAGTTGACACGCTGCCAATGCTTGATGAGTGAACGAATGATGTAAGTCAGTGGTTCTCTCACCCCGTGTAGAGACAGAGTCCTCGGGCTGAATGAAATTTTGTGTGATGCCCCAGTGAATGAAACAGAGAGGGGGTGCAGTGCTGGCTGCTGCTTCATCTGTAGAGGCCCGGACACTGCTCTCGGGAGGCGGTAGGGGGGACCCTCAGACACAGGATGTTGCCACTTCCTATTTAAATTGGGGAAGTGGATTGTAGGAAACAGGGCCCAGGCCTGTTGGGAACCCCTTTAGACAGTGGTGCTGTGAAGGCCCAGGGGCCACCCAAGCACCCCTCAGTCCACTCTCCGGTGGATTTTCACTCTGTCCCCATCCCTGCTTGGTTGCTGACCCCCAGTCCTGCTTCCAGAACATTACCCGAATTCCCTTCCGTTCCTGAGATCTTTCCTGAGCACTTGCTCTGTGCAGGCACAATGCTAGGCCGGAGCGGAGTGAGGGTAAGTCAGGTCCGGGCCCAACCGTGCTCACCCTCCTGTTTCCTTCCCTGGCGCCTTTTCCTCCTCCGTGCATTCTCCACACCAGATGGCCGAGTGACCTTTCAGGAATGCGGTCTGGTCTCGTTGCCTCTGCCGAACCCTCTCAGGGCTTCCCTACGGCTCTCAGAGGAAAGGCCGGATTCTTCACCCTGCTCTTCAAGGCCCTCCTGGAGTGTCCTCTGACCACCTTGACTTGCCACCGGGAAGTTTCTCCCGGCTCCTGCTGCTGTGCCCGCCCTAGCTGTACCA
This sequence comes from Paguma larvata, assembly GCA_030068075.1. NCBI lineage: Eukaryota > Metazoa > Chordata > Mammalia > Carnivora > Viverridae > Paguma > Paguma larvata. The sequence goes on along the minus strand of CM057837.1, from coordinate 39,773,786 downwards.
ACCTTGCTTCTAGAATGTGTGGGACTTCTTCCAGCCACGGTGCCTTTGTCCATGTCATGCTTACTCTCTGGAGCTCTATCTCTCTCTTTTTTAAAAATGTTTATTTATGTTGAGAGAGAGAGAGAGAGAGAACCTCTGCTCAGTGCAGAGCCCGACATGGGGCTTGATCTCCTGACTGTGAGATCATGACCTGAGGCAAGATTAAAGGTTAGCTGTTTAACCCCTGAGCAGTCCAGGTGCCCCGGGAGCTCTCTCCTTTTAAAGCTACCTTCACAGCACATGGACAGACCTGCTTATCCTTCACCTTTGCTTTTCGGGAACGCCGGCCCCAAGCCCCCTGAGAACCCTACTCCTTTCCTTCAGAACACTTTTCTAGGATTGTGACTCTATGTTCTTTAGTGAGACTACTTGATAGATATGTTTCCCTCTGGCCTGTAAGTCCTTGAGAGCCAGGGCCTACCATTGATCACCTCTGCGTCCCCAACTTAGTGTCTGCCACATAGTAGGTGCTCATCAGTGTTGGTCAAGTCGAATTGTTCTGAAGCACCCAGGGCAAGCAGACGAGGCCACAGCTAGGCATGACCGTCTCTGTGTAGGGCAGAGGAAGACAAGGGCTTGGGAGAGGCATAGCTTGGGGTCAGAGGAGAGACAAGCTCCAAGAAGGGGACTCACTCTGTACCTCGGGTCCCAGGGAAGCTTCCCAGAAGAGGTGTTTCCAGTACTCAGGGCGTGGGTAGACGAGGCTGGCCGTGTGGAAGGGGCTGGTGGGGAAGGGCTCAGGAAGGGGCGTTAAAAGGCAGGCAGGGTGAGGGGGCTTGACTCTGCTGCTCCAAGAACAGCCTCCAGAGCAGCCTCTTTTTACCTTGGTTTCCTCATCTGTAAAATGGGCATAAAACTGCAACTTATCCCTTAGGGTTGTCATGAGGATTGAACGAGTGAATGTGTGTAGTGTGCTGAGAACTGCCGGGCACACAGTCAGCCCTGTGTTTGCTATTATTATGATAACTTATCCCACAAAAGGAGTTTGGGTTATTTCCCCTCTGCGAGACCTTAAATGAGCCTCCCTCCCCCGGAGAACTGGGTATGTGCGCCACGAGCAAGACGCACCTGTGGCAAGGGGCAGCCTTGTGTGGAACTGGGCGTCGCAGCTCATTCCAGGGAGAAGACTCGGGCATGCCTCTGGTCTGGGAGGAGGATGAGCACGCTGGGCTCGTGGACACTTTCACCCAGGGCCTGCCTAGCCCTCTGGCTGGTGACACTAGGTCAGGCCTGAATGCCCCTCCCCCAGACCCACTCAGGGGTGGCGACGGCAGGGCCTTGAGGTGAAGGCTCAGAGGCCAGCGCAGCCCCTCGTAGTGTCCAGGCCTCTGAGTCCGTTATGATATGGGGCCGCCCCTGCCTTTCCCAGAGCTCTTTCCCCAGCCCCCATGTCTCCGCCCACCGGCCTTCCCTCCCCACCCAGATCTTTCCCTGGGAACCCAGATCCCTGACCCTGGGGACAGAGGTTGGGGGCTGGGCCGGGGCCTGGGAAAGGCCCTTATCTTGCAGAGAACCCGCAATGGGCGATGGCCTGTGAGATCGTCTTCACAGACCCAGGCTTGAGTCGTGGCTCTGCCTCTGACCCGGTGGGTCACCTCAGGCAGTTTCCCGAGCCTTTCAGAGCCTCAGTTTACTTTTCTGTAAAACGGACCTACCCAGCACCCGGAATACAAACGAGATAGTGCATGCAGTGCCCAGCGCACTGTGAGCGCTCGTTGCACAGAACAGCGTTGTTCGGGTGATGCCTTGGGCTCCCAGCCTGCCTGCCTAGGGCCTGAGGGGCCTGCCTTCCTACTGCCCTCTGCCCTCTCTGTCTGCACCTTTGCCTCTCCCCTGAGTGTGGGGTGCCGGGTTTTTCACACTCAAGATCTCTCTAGAGACCGCGCGAGTCTGCGGGAGCGTGCCCGTGTTGAGTAGGTACACTGCAGGGTGTGTATGTGACGGTGCTCGCGTGTGTCTGGTAGGCAGGACGTAGGTGAGCGTGCATAGGGGTGAGTGCTCATGCGAGCCTGGGCTTGTGCATATACACGTGACATGGTGCAGACAGGAGTGAGGTTGCTATATATTGGTGGGTGTTTGTACGGGGACACACATTACCATTAAAGGGACAGTTCGTGCGGGGGTGAAAGCATGGATCTGCGGGCTTTCATCCCAGCCCCGCCACTCTCTGGGTTGGTTAGCCAGCCTCTGCCTCACTTTCCTCATCTGTAAGATAATAATAATGGTACCTCTTCACTCAGCCTGTGAGGACTGAAGGAGTTAATACTCCTGAAGCATTTGCAGTCAAGCCAGGAAGTAGAAGCCATGGTAGCCGTTTGTCATTAAGCTCCACTAGCCCGATCGTAAGCCCCTTGAGGATAGGACAAGGTGTGTTTTGCTCACCACGGAATCCTCCTTGCCCTTACGCGTTGTCTGCAAATGGGAGGTGCATAAGGACCGTGAATGGCTGTAAGCCTGGGTGAGTGGTGAGGTTGTGTGGATGTGTTTGTCTGTGATGAGGTGTATGATGGGGAATGAGCATACGTGAGTGCACACGTGTGCATGTGCATGCGTGTGTGTGCGTGCATGTGTGTGTGTGTGCGCGCGCGCCTGTGTCTGCTCTGGCTGGGGCATCTCCAGTGCTTTCTGGAGCTCGGCTATTTCAGGAAGCCTCCAGTCTCCTCCTCCTTATGTAAATAAACATGACAGATCCCATTGCCTGTACCAGTGCGGGGAGGTGGGGGAGGCTCCGGGAGTGGGTGGGAGCCTGGAGGCGGCAAGCTGGGCCAGAGGGGTGTGCTTGCGTGTGCGTGAGTGCGTATGTGTGCGCGCGTGTGTGTAGCTGGCCTCGCAGGCAGGAGCCGTGTGCAGGAGGGAGTTTGTGGGGACACGGGAGGGGCGGGCTCAGCCCTGCCATGCCGGCTGCTGGCCTCGGGGGGAGGAGGAGGAGGAGGGGGCAGGAGGAGGGGAACTGGCGGCTAGGGTGGCTCGGTGACGAGGCCAGCCGGCCAAACGAAGGTGGCCGTGCTGCCCGCTGCCTGCGATGGGGGGGACAGATCACCCGGAGCGCTCTCCACGGTAAGACCCCAGCTGATGCCAGGGGGTCTGCCCATTCCCAGCCTGGGGACCACCTGGGGAGGCTGGATCCCGGGACACTCGGGTGAGGGCATGATCATCCCCCTGCCTCTTCATTCCTTGGTGGGCTCTGGGGCCGGAGGAGGGGGCGCCTTCGGATGGTTGGCACTGGGGTGGGGGAAAGGAAGGGAGCCTGGAGAAAGCAGGAAGAGGTGGGCTTTCTCTGGCAGCCGGCAGAGGTCAGGCAGCTAAGTCTTCCCACAGAGTCTTGTTGTCTTCTCACCTTCCTGGGGAGCTGACCAGCCCTGACATGGGATGTGAGGCCCTGGGTCTCCGTATCCCCCTCTCCTAGAACTGGGCAAACCATAGTTAGACAGCTGGGGGGACCCATCTGTAGTCCTGGGATGCAGGCCATGGAGGTCAGTGCTGAGTTCCATGATGGAGACGTGGAGAGATGTGTGGGCACACACGTGTGTGCATGAGTGTGCGTGTGTGCCTGCGCTCACAGGGCGCATTGGAGGTACCTGTGGGTGTGTACCCGTGCTCATAAGGATGAGCAAGTGACAGCCCCCCACGTTGCCTGACCTCAGTTCTCAAAGTGAGTGCTCTGCTGGGGAGGCGAGTGAACTTCTGACCCCTGGGGTTTACGTCCACGGTCAGACGGATGGACAGGCGGGCAGGCGAAGGGGTGGAAAGGAGGAACACTGATTGGCTCCCTCCCTGCGGAGCTGCCCCGGCTCCTGTCCCCTTAATATGCCTGGCTCGAGCGTTGTGGTCTTGGGAGTAACACGGCCGAGGTGGCACCAGACCCAGCAGGGAAAGACTTCCCAGAGACTTGTTTTGTCATCGTGGGGCCCCAGGAGCTGGGGTTTCTGTGCAAACTGGCTGGTGCTGGAACAGTGTGGGCTGACCTTGGGCAGTCCCCACCACACTCCCCTGTGTCCCCTGCTCTCCCCCCTTAGATGGGGCATTAGGAGATGGGGCAGCCTCCATCTGCTGAGTCCAGTGGGCAATAAGGAACCTGGGTGAGGCCCAGGAAGGAGGGAGGGTGGTGGCCGGAGCGATCGGGGAAGCTGTGGCTGGGACTGGTGACCAGGTGGCTTCTTCCTTCCAGGCTCTGGACTTTGAAAGAGTAATTTCTAATTAAAAAAGAAAAAGGCAGGAAAGGAGACATGAGAAAAGCAAGTCATTGGCTCTCTTAGAAGGAAATAAATGTTGTCCTGGGCCTGGAGGGTAAGTGACAGATGGAAGGTCCTGGAAGACATATAATCCGGAGCCGGCCGGCGGCCCGGGCCTTGGCCTGGGGCTCAGCCTAGGCTGACCTGGGCCTGGCCCTGCATGTCTGTGGCGTGGGGGCTCCTCTCAGGGATCACTGGCCCCAGCGTGGCCTGTTGGCAGAGGGTCTGAGCAGCCTGGCATTTTTCACTGGAATCAGACTTGGGCAAGCCTGCGGCCTGGGGAGGACAGAGAGGCCCTCAGGACAGACCCAGGACGCAGCATACTATCCTCCAGCTGCCTTGGAGCCCAGGCAAGACCACTGGGGACAGGATATGGCCTTCGAGGGCTCCTGCTGTGGAGTAGATAGACATGTGATATAGTGAGGCCAAGTGTCTTTCGGAGCCTCGGTTTTCTCACCTGTTAATGGGGCTCATATTAGTACCCTCCCCACAGGATTATTGTGAGGATTATGTGGGACAGTATGAATAAGGACTGAGCATGGGGAAAGCCAAAAGGGCTTGGAAAAGCATTCTGAGGCCAGGGTCATAGTCCCTCCCTCTCCCCCGGGACGGGAGGATACTTGGGGTACGCAGAGAACTCGAGGAGCGGGGCATCCAGGCTGGGTGGACGTTGGTGAGTGCTGATCAAATGCCTCATCTGCTTTACCCTCCTTCCCCCCCACCGCGCCCTCAGTCAGCACCACCCTCCTTAGGCTGGGTCCCCCGCCAAGCTGGCCCTGACCGCTGCCTCAACTTACCAACAACACGAGTAGGAGAGGGGAGTTGGTGGTTGCGGAGAGGGCGTCTTTGCCCGTGTCACATGGCCCCTTAGCCGGAAGCTCTGCGTGCACGTCCTCACATGTCCTCACCTACATCCACAGCTGCTCAGGCCCACACCTATGCACTGGCTGTCCCGGCGGCGGCGGCTTTACCTCTTCCTGGGAGGCATGTTGGGGGAAGTGGGAGATTCCGGGGTATTGCTCCTTCCTAGGGGCGCCCTCTGCCCGCACCTGACTCCCTAGGAATAGTTACACACTTCTCGATTGTATTTTCACCGTGGGCCTTGGGATTTGAGTTTGGCGTAAACTGAAGGTTATGGATTGCTGGGTGACAGAGGTGAGGGGATGTGACAGAGAGTGGGTGTTTGTGGACATGTTTTGGCTGTCTTTGTTTCTGGTGTCTGTGGATGGTGTATGTGTGTTTTGGGCCTCTGTGTGTGTACCACGTGATGTGTACGTATCTGTCTAATCTTTAAGCGATTTCATGTTTTGCCTTCGTTTCCATGTGTGGAAGCCCCATTTGTGTTACTCTGTGCCTGGGACACGTCCTTGTTATTCTGTAGATAGATGTCCGTGTTTCTGCATGAGGGGTGTGTGTGTGTGTGTGTGTGTGTGTGTGTGTGTGTGTGTGGGCTGGTGGTGAGGAGTCGGGCTCCTCTGGGACCAGCCTGGCAGGAGACCCATGGGAAAAATTAATTCCCATTTGGAAAATGGTTTCGGCAGTTACATGCTTGATGTCTTTCATCAGGCAGATTTCCAGAGCGGCTCCTGGTCTTGAGGGCAGGATTGGGGGCAGGCGGCGGAGAGCACCGAGGGAGGCAGCAGCAATACTGATGGGCCTCTCCTGCCCTTCCCTCTTCTCTCTTTGCCGTCCTCCTTCACCTGCTTCAGTGCTCCCCCACCAGCAAGGATAGGCCCAGTGCTGAGGGGCTGACGTGCAGATGACACACACACATTCACCCAGACGTATGTGTCACCCCTGGGTTGATCTCTGGACCAACCAACCCTAGATGCTGGGGTGCAGGGACTTGAGAGATGGTTCCCACTCTGTCCTTCCACAGAGGGGGATGCTGTGGCCCAGAAGGGGAAATGGTTGGCTGAGGTCATGGAGCTGGCGACGTCGGGGGAAGCCAGGCCTTGTCCCTTCTGCAGTTGACTCCCCACTTCTCCTCCTTGGGTTCCTTAATTCTCAAATGGGCAGCAGAGGAAAGGGCATCCTGTGGCCTTCTGAGACCTGGGATTAGCACAGAAGGAGCCGCCCGTCTCCTGGCAGCGGCTCTGGATTGGGCCAAGGTGAGCTCACAGGTGTGGTGGCTCAGCTTGATCTGACTTACTCTCTTAATCCTGCTCCGTGCCTGGAATCCAGTGAGCACCCAGCAGATCCTTAGTCACTGGGTAAGAGGGAAGGGGTACAGGCCCTGGGTGGCTGGACCATGTGGCAGTTGGAGCTGCGGGTGGTGGCAGGGGGGAGGGCAGGTGGGACGGAGCTGTCAGGGACGGTTTCAGGGATGTGAGACCTGAGCTGGGCAGCGAGGCCAGGCAAGGCTAGAGAGGGGATGGTGGGGCAGGTGTTCTTGGTGAGAGTTTGAATCCGGTCCACTGGCCACGTGACTTCGAGTCAGTCCCTCCACCTGAGTCTCAGTGTCCTCTTCCATACATTGGGGACGGTAAGGTTTACCCTGAAGGTTGGTAGAAAGGATTAAGTAAACTAATGAGCATTAAGTGTGCCCTGTGCACAGGAAGCACCCTACGAATGGATGTGTTTCTATGAAGGTTTCCATGGAGGCTCCTCCAGGCCTCCATATGTTCATGTGTACACACACACGCACCTGGCTGCCTCTAAGGACCAAGAATATCTCTGTGCCCTCCAGCCCTGATGGGTACCTGGGACAGAATGTTCCTAGATGCTTGCGTCCACCATCAGGCACGCCCGCTGGTCATGTGTGTTCATGCATGCACACGTGAATGAGTATGGATCTGTGCAAGGGGAGCTAAGGGTGATGGTCTTTGTGGTGTGTGGATTTATGTGACTGAGCCATGCTTCCGGCTACAGCCCTACCTCCTCTCAGGCCTGGCCTGGGGACTTTGGGGAGGTGCTGGGTAGACAAGGACCTGGAGCTGAACCCAAAATAGTTATCATCTGGAATCCCCTTCTGGAATCTTGGGGTAGGATGGGAGTAAGAGGAAAGGAGGGCTGGTCCCCTCCCAGCAGTGAGGAATGGGGAGGCACAGCCGTAAGCACATCTGGCTGCTGGAAATGTCAGAGACTGGATGTCACAGAGGGAGTGAGAACAAGGCTCAGTGTGGAGATGAGCTTGGTGACATAGGTGCCAATCTTTCCTACTCCATGCCACCCTCCTTCAACCAGCTTTTCATGATGGATTCATTCAGACTTTCAGGGAGCAGCAGGGCCTGCCGTAGGCATAGCCGGGACTCTAGGGGAGATGATAGGCCTACATGGTCCCTGACCCTGAATCACATGGGGGTTGCAGAGGTCATGGAGAAACCAACTAGAGTGGACTGGAAGGGTCATGTAGTAGAGAGAGGATGCTGGCCAGCTAGCTGGGGCTCACTGAAGGCAGCTTGACAGTGCATTATCTGAATTCAGAAGCTAGTTCTGTCACTTACCAGCTATGTGATCTTGGGCAAGTTAGTACCTCTCAGAGCCTCTGTTTCCTTATCTATAAAGTGGGACTAACTGACACTGCATTGCTGCATAACACATCTATTGCTGTACTGCAAATTACCCCCCAAAGTTAGTTTGGTTTAAAACAACAAACATCCCATTACCTCAGTTTCTGTGGGTCAGGAATCTTGACACAGGTTAGCTAGATGCCTCCAGCTTAATGTCTCTTGGGAGATTAAGGTCAAACTGTTGGCTGGGGCTGTGGTCTCATCTGAAGGCTTGCCTGGAGGGGCATCTATATCCAAGCTTACTCACGTGGTGATTGGCAGCCCTTGGTCCCTTGTCACATAGGTTTCTGCACAGGGTTATCTCGAGACACGGAAGCTGGCTTTCCCCCAGGGAGAAACCAAGAGAGGCCAGAGAGAGTAACCGAGATGGAATCCGAAGGCTTTTTGTACCCTGTCTTGGGCGTGCCATCCTGTTACTTCAGCAGTGTTCCATTCATTAGGAGCAGTATTCCATTCCACTCCACACCCCGGGGGCAGAGGTTGCAACCGGGAATGACTGCCAGGAGGCAGATGTGTGGATCATTGGGCCGCCTTAGAGGCTGCTTCCTCCAGACACCTGCTTCGCAGGAACCGAGACAGGGAGCAGAGCTTGTATGTGAAGGGCATCTGAAGCAGCATCTGAGACCAAAGGAAGAACCAACTCTCATGATGTTCCTTGTCTCCTTTTCCCTACAGGCAGGTGGGAGCTGTTGAAGGTTCTTAGGCATGTAGTGTGGGATCTTGGTGCTGGGCAGTGGAGGGAGCTGTCCTTTTAGTCCCCCTTTCTCTGGTTTCTCCATAGGACACCAGAAAGGGCAGGGCACGGAGTAGGTACTCCCTGGACACTTGCCGATTGGTCAGTGGATCGAATCAAACAGTGGCAGTTTGTTCAACAATTTGCATTGAGCCCCCGCTCTGTGCTCTGAGCTAGGCACTGGGCAAACAGCGGTTTCTGCCCTCAGGAGGCTTAGGGTCCGCCAGCGAGACAGAAATAACCCTGCAGCCTTTTCTTGCTGGAAAGCTGCACCCAAGCGCACGGAAAATGATCCAAGTGACTCTTCTCAACTCCCAAGGATGGCACGCACCCAGAGCCATTCTGGGTGTGGAGAAGACAGATCGGTACATTGCCTACAGTGGGTACCTCAGGGCATTTGCGCTTAATTCTGTGGAGGAACCGGAGCTGAGAGAGGCTACTTGGGTGCTGGATGCTCCGTTAGGGGTTTGTGGGCAGAATCCCTGGGGGTCCATAGCAGGGCCCTGAATCTGGTCCGGGGGAAAGTGGGCTTTAAAATCAAGGCCTAAAGGGGCACCTGGGTGGCTCAGTTGGTTAAGCGTCTGACTTTGGCTCAGGTCACGATCTCATAGTTCGTGGGTTTGAGCCCTGCATCAGGCTCTGCACTGATAGCTCAGAGCCTGGAGCCTGCTTTAGATTCTGTGTCTTCCTGTCTCTTGCCCCTCCCCCACTTGTGTTTGTTTTTTTTTCTCTCTCTCTCTCAAAAATAAATGAATAAACATTGAAAAGGAAATAAATGAAAAAATAATCAAACTCTAAAGAATGAGTGAGAGAGAGGCAGGTACATAAGTGGAAAGGAGGATGGAAAGGTTCCTAGCAGAGAAATGGGATTGGACCAAGCCTGGAAGCAAGAGGTGAGTGAGGGAGGTGAGACCCTTTAAGGACCCCAGAGAAGTTCACAGCTGCCCTGTTTGACAATCATCTCTCCCACCCAGGCCCCCTCTCCACCTGCACTTCCACCCTTCAAACCGGCTCCCACAGTCTCTCCCCCAGAGAGAGCCCTGTGCAGTCACGCAGTCCAGGATTAGGGCATTTGGGATAAGAGAAAACAGGGGTGTCCGGGCTGAGAAGAGCTGGTCATTCCCTACAGGGGTGTTGCTGCTTTTAGAAGAAAAAAATAAGACCTTATGCTGGGACCAAGTGTTCAAGTTCGCAAAACTCTTCCGCATCCATGAACTCACTGGGTCCCCACAACAACTTGGGGAGATGGGCAGGGCACCTATGGTGGCCCTACGTTTTACAGAGAAAGAAATCAAGGTCAGAGAGGTGAAGTGACTTGCCCAAAGTCACAGAGCATGTCTGTGACATGGCCAGGGTTTTGAACCCAGGGCCTCCTGACACTAGGGTTCATGTTCTTTGTCCTCTGACCCTTATTATCCGGAGAGTGAGACGGGCCCCCTTCACAGGAGGTGCAAACGACTATACTGGCTCTGATGTTCGGCCCACAGGCTCAGAACAAGGCGATTCTGAACACGGTGAGATTCCATCTTGAAAGATGGTTGGGAAGTGAAGCGAGGTGGGGGGGGGATAGCTTGAGCAAAGGTGTGGAGGTACGAGAGCACAGACTGATGTCAGTAGCAATAATAGTTATTATTGTTATAGAATAAGTATTAATAACTTAATCTTTCTTCATTATTAATACAATTAATAGCTGCTAAATAATAATAATAGCAATTATTATTTTAGCAACCACCTACTGGGTTAGTTTTAAGATCCCATGAAGGGGCGCCTGGGTGGCTCAATCGGTTGAGCGGCCGACTTCAGCTCAGGTCATGATCTCATGGTCTGTGAGTTCGAGCCCCGCGTCGGGCTCTGTACTGACGGCTCAGAGCCTGGAGCCTGCTTCGGATTCTGTGTCTGCCTCTCTCTCTCTCTGCCCCTCCCTGCTCACGCTCTGTCTCTCAAAAATAAATAAACATTAAGATCACATGAAGAAGATCTGCCATGACCCCATTTTACAGATGAGAAAAGCAAGGCTCCAGAGGTCTTACAGTTAGTGACAGAGCTGCTAGGTTTGGATCTAGGCTCTTTACTCTGGCTGGGTAACTCTACTTCTGAGGACCTGTGTCATAGCAGCGTAATGAAGACCCTGCCTGTTAAGTCACACAGAGGTCGGTCATTGTCATTAGTATTGCTCTCTCCCTGTCTTTCCTTGGCAGCCCACTGCAGCCCGGCCTGGGTATCCGGGGCTCTGCCAGGATGGTCCTGGGGAGAGTGTGGCCGGCGCAGTGGGGAGGTCACTCTGGAGTTTGCGTTGCATCGGGGCATCTCCCCCTGGGACCCCACCAAGAGGCAGGAATGTGGTCCAGAGCTAGCTGAGGGTCACCTGGAAGGCAGGCCAGGCTTGTGTCTGGCACCTCATAAATGCCCAGGAGGAATGGCCGTGGGGGGGAGTTTCCATTGTGTCAGCAGCAGCCTCGCCCGAGGGGGGGTGCCCCCACTGTGGCTCCTGAGAAGCTTATAAACCTGTCACTGATGGGGGCCTCCCCAAGCGCTCTGCTGGGAGCCAGATGGTGAGACTGGGGCTCCACCCAGGACCACTGGCTGCCGGGGAAGTAGCATCCTAGCATCTCGAGGGCCTTTGCTGTGGCTGCTCCCCTAGCTGGGACTGGCCAGCGCCTCCTCCACACAGCCTTTCCCCACATGCCTGCCACCTTGGATTCACGGGAAAAATGGGCTGTAGTATTAGATGCTGAGTAGGGTAAAGGACCCCTAAATAGCACCAGAAGGCCGGGGTTCAAGTCCCAGGTCTGCCACCTGACTGCCGTGTGAACTCAAGCAAGCTGGTTAACCAATCTGAATCATAACTCATCTGTAGAATGGAGACCTCAAGGGTCATAGTGTCTGTCGAAGTGCAGGGAGGGAGCCCTTTTGGATGGTGTAGGGAAGAGGCCTTGCCCTTAGCCACCCCTCTGGCCCTTGATACCAGAGCTGTGCTCAGGGTTAATTCCCAGTCTGCTTCCTCTCCTTCCTCCCCACCGGACCCTAATGCCAGCTGAAGTGGAGGAGGGAGATAGCAGGCAAAGACAGCAGGGGTTGGGAGGTGGTGAACACCTTGGTCTGGACCACCATGGACCACCATGTTGGACACCTCGGAAGGCACGATTCCTTATAGTCCGTGCAAACGGCGCCCCCTGGAGGCATGCGGGGCAGAGCCTCTGTGGCTGTGTGCGGAGGCCCTGGCCCTGGTTCAAAGAGAGGGGATGAGACCCCACTATGGCCCTGGTGGCAAGGGAGGGCAGGAGTGGGCGGAGGCCAGGGATGCTTCTTTCTCAGGTGGGATCAGCAGGTTAGATGTGGGGTGCTCAAAGACTCCACTGGGGCCTGGGAGCATGGAGGGCCGATGGGTTAGAGTCAGGAGTTCAGCTGGGGTCTGCCAAGTAGCGGGTGACTGCGGTCACTTGGAGATACCCAGTAGGCCAGAGAGGGTTTTCACATCATCTCCACAGAGATGGCACGGTGGCTTTGATTACTCAGAGCTGAGTGCAGAGAGAAGGGGCAGAGGACAGCGCCAGAAGCTACCCTGTGGGCAGGAGGAGGCAGGCACAGGGTTTCGCGTGTCTAGAAACCAGCAAAGGTGCTTTGCACCTGCCAGAATGCTCCCCTAATACCCACTCCAGAGGTTTAAGGCTGAGAGCGGCAGGCCCGAGCAGGCTTTCGGGTCTCCTGGTACATGGTCCCAATCCTAGGCACTGTCTGCGGGGGTAACGGGGGCTGTGGCAGTCAGAGATCGCGGCCTCCCTTTCCGCCATCTCAGTGAAGACCTCATTTGTTAGTTGTTGTTGCTTTTGGGGTATTCTTTATGGACAGTAACAATCATTCTCTTTAAGTGTATAGTTTGGGGAGTTTTGACAAGTGTGTAAGTTGCGTGAGCGCTGCCACAGTTAAGCTAGAACATTCCATCACCCTGAAAACTCCGTCTGTGCCCCCGTGTCTTCCTCTTCCCCAAACTCCAGTACCCACTGGTCTTTCGAGCCCACAGTTGTGCCTGTTCCGGCATCCTACAAACGGAATGAGAGCCTGTGCAGCCTTGGAGGCTGGCTTCTCTCACTCAGCGCGGTTTTGAGCCTCCTCTTTGTTATACTGTTACTGTTCATGTTCTTGAAGAGTGGGATTCACTGTGCGCATGCACTGTGTTTTACACCCAGCCCCCTGTAAGGGTAACTAACGTAGGAGGTGGTATGCGTTTCTGTTTTGGTGGCACACCCATGTGTATCATGAAAACAACGTAATAGAATTCCAGGTATTCCCCCCGTGTGCTCCTTGTGGTACACAGATGAATAGTTTTTTCCATATTTTACCAGATTGTGAGCATATTTTATTTTATTTTTTAAGTTTATTTATTTTTGAGAGAGAGAGAGAGCAGGGAAGGAGCAAGGAGAGAGGGAGAGAGAATCCCAAGGCAGGCTCCACACTGTCAGCACAGAGCTCCCCACAGGGCGCCAGGACTCACGAACCACAAGATCAAGACCTGAGCTGAAATCAAGAGTCGGACACTTAACTGAGCCACCCAGGCGCCCCAGGGGTGAACATATTTTATTGTGCATTAAAAAAATGTGTCCAGCACACCAAATCCATGCTTTCTTGGCTATTTAATGCCTCGTGGCTAAGACACAGACCTTGCTGTTGCGTTGCCTGCGTTCGACGGCTGGAGCCTCTTTCTGCCAGCTGTGGCAAGTGTTGACCTCGGGGCAAGTGCTTCATCTCTCTGAGGCTCAGATTCTTCATCAGTAGCACTGGGCTGGTCCTGTCCCCCCATCTCGGTTAAGTTTGCCGTGAGGACGGAAGCTGAGAGTGTAGGTAAAACTCCCCGTTCAGCAGCCTGGCGCCTAGCAGCACTTGGCCGCTTTTACTGATTAGATGCATATGGCCCTGTGCGCTGGGTGTGTGATTTATGGTACTGTTCTGTACGTCCCTGTGTGCACGAATACGTGTGTGGCACAGGACATGTGTAAATGTGGGGCTCCTGGCCTAAGGCTTAAGGGAAGGCCTAAGTCTCGTCGGGGCTGGATTACCTCCTAGTACTCACAGGTATGTGTGTGCCCATGAAGGTGCCTTTCTGAGGCCACACGTCAGGGTGTACATTGTGTCCCCAAGGTCCAGGGTTTCCTTCTCCTTCCTTCTCCGTCTTTCTGCTGTCAGCCAGGGCGGTGGGCCTGTGCTACCCTCGCCCGCCCAAAACCCCGCCTGTGGAATGGAGGCCCAGGGGAATGGTCCTTCCAGGGCCTAGGTGTCTGGTCCCTCGGTGTCTCCACCATATTTGCCCAGAGCTGGTGTTTTCTGGGTCTTTATGCAGGACTGTAGGACCCCCGCCCCCAAGATGGGTGGGAAGGAGAGGAAGCCTTCTGAAGGAAGCTGAGGTCCTGCGTTCGGTCCATGGATTCTGAGCGGAGGCTGGGAGAGAGGCCCGCCGGAGAGCTCAGCCCTAAGCTGCTGGGCTCAGCAGGTTTAAAAACTGCTTCATTGAATCATGTTGACATATGCTTAACCACATGTGTTGAGAGTGTATAATGGGTGGGTTTTTACATCTGTATACACCCATGAAACCATCACTACAAGCCAGATGGCGAAACACTCCCCTGTGCCCCTTGGCAATCCCTCCCCGTCTCCTCCACCCTTCCCAGGTAACCTCCACTCTACTTGTTATCACTAGAGCTTAGTGTGCATTTCCTAGACTGGGACAAATGGGACAGGGTGTGGGCAGGGCGGGGGCAGCGGTTGAAAGGAACAGAAGCCCTGTTCCTTTCCATGGATTGTGTTTGCTTATCTTTAAAAACGGGCTTATTTCACTCAGGGTAATTATTTTGAAATTCATGTTGCTGCTCATATCAGTAGTTCATTCCTTGTTTACCACTGAGTAGTATTCCATTGGAGAGACCTCCCACAATCTCTAATCCACTTACTATAGTTTTTGAAACCAAGAGTCAAGCTGTGTCTGAAGCTGGCCTGATCCCGGGGGCACCTCTCCCAGGCAGGGCACCTGTAGGTCACCTGTAGCCATGCCGTGCCCTTCACTGCAACTGTCTCCTTCCCTGAAATGACCTCCCCTGCTCCGCACTATCCAGGGCCCGCTCAGCCTCTTCCAGGTAGCCTTCCCAGACTGACTGGGTCTTCTCTATGCAATGCTCGCCTTTATCGTGTGGTGGTTTTCAAAGGCCTTGAGCACTGTTCTGTGATTCTAGTCTTTCCTCCTCCTCCTTGCTGCAGCCCTACCTTCCACGCACAGGAGGTCTGCAGCCATGGACTGTGGACTCTCGGGTCTGGGCCCTCTGGGAAGAAGGAAGCAAAGATGCAAAGTGATGTAAAGTGATGCAAACACGGCCTGCACTGAAGGCGGGGCCTTTCCAGCTCAGGACATTCCTCTCTCCATCACCCTTCCCTCCCAGTCTTCCTCTCCTTCCTGGAAGCCTCTCCGCCCCTTTGGGAGGCCTGATGAGGACTGGGCTTCCTGCATTATTAAATCACTGCCATGGACGAACCCATCTCTGAAA